>LR749797.1:0-272715 GCA_902729485.2 Mus minutoides
TACATTTATCTGTGGGTATAAGGTTAAATATTTAGACTGCAGTCATTGAATGTGCCAGGTTAGTAAGGCAGTTGTAGGTTCTTCTTCAAGATCTATGACTTTGCCAGCTTTGGGTAGCTGGCCAGGATTCCAGTACCAGGCAGTATTCCCCTTTTCTTGAGTGGGCCTTATATTTCATTAGAGAGCTTTTAGTTACCACAAGGTATGTGTGCCACTACTACACCCTTAGGGTTATCCTGCCCTGCTGGCCATTGTTGTAGTTAGTAGATGTCATAGCTGGGTAGGACTGTTGGTTGCTGCCCTCCTTTGGAAGGTTCACAGTAGACAGATGTCATCATAGAAAACCACAGCCAATCAAAAGCAGAATTATCAAGCTCAGTCTAATCCAATACATCCTCAACTCCTGCACCTAAGGCTCAGGAAACATTGAGAATTGGGGGCAGAAAGAGTCTAAGAGCCAGAAGATCAGGGGTTTTGCTGTGATATTGTTTCTCTTAGAAATGTCAGTGCCAAGAAGTTCCTGCCTGCAGGAGCCTGATATAGCTATCTCCTAAGAGGCTCTGCCAGTGCCTGACAAATACAGAGGTGGATGCTCACAGCCAACCATTGAACTGAGCATGGGGTTCCCAATGAAGGAGTAGAGAAAAGACTGAAGGAACTGAAGGGGTTTGCAACCCCATAGGAAGAACAACAACATCAACCAAACAGACCTCCCAGAGCTCCCAAGGGACTAAGCCACCAACCAAAGAATACTCATGGAACAACCCATGGCTCCAGCTGCGTATGTAGCAGAGGATGGCATCAATGGGAGGAGAGGCTCTTGGTCCTGTGAAGGCTTAATGCCCCAGTGTAGGGGAATGCTGGGGCAGTTAGGTAGAAGCAGGTGGGTGGGTGGGGGAAAATCCTCATAGAAGCAGGGAAAGTCAGTGTGTGACTTGTAGCTATGTAACTGTGTTCTCCCAGGTAACAGCTCATTGTTGTTGTTGTTGTTGTTGTTGTTGTTGTTTCTTTACTCTGAATGTTTACTTCTGACATAAAGTCTAGTTACATATAGTTAGGTGACAGGGGATGGATTTTTAGCAGGCAATGTTATTTTAAAGCAATATTTCCCTACTCACATCTAAAATATATTCACTTTAGTTTCTACTATGAATTCTCAAATGTGCTTGACGCCAGACTTGCTTTTCCCTCAGCACTTAGCTTTTGCTTTGGCCTGTATTTTACTTAGAGGTATAATTTTGTTTTTACTGGATGTAAAGTTGGCTCCTTTCTCCACCTGTATGACGTCATCTTTCATCACATCATGGGATGGCAGGTAGGTCTCTTGTGCTGGCCGCTGGTTCACCCTGCCTTCTTAAGCCGCACAGCGCTGACGACTACAGTATCATAAGTTGTGGATCATAATAAGCGGTGGCTCTCTGTCCCCCTTCAGAAGCACTGGGTTTTTATCAGCCAACTCCAATTCCACAGGGATCTTAAAATTCTCTCATCAACTCCCTTTGAGTTATAAGTAAAGTAAATATCTCTGACTCTGGGGAGGTATAGTATTTTGCAAATATTCAGATCTTTGGTGCTTTAAGAAATACAAAATAGTTCTTCATCTATTTACACTCTGCCTTAAATCAATGTATATTCTTATGAAATCTTTCCTATGATGGGCTTGTATTTTGTTCTCTTTAATTGAATGTACTCAACAATACAATATCATAAGCTATATTTTTCTCCAATTATATATATATATATATATATATATATATATATATATATATATATATATATATATATACATATTTTGTGCTGATGTATAGACTGACTTTTGGGATCTTTAACCTAAACCTTGCTTAATTTTTCTTTACTATGCTTTTTAATAGTAGCAAAACCTTCCAGATTTTCACAGAAAAACAATGAGAAACAATGACATATTTGCTTCAACTTTTCATATACTAATTTCTCCTATTTTTATTTTCATATGCGATCTAAGAACTCTAAAAAAATCTTAGCTAAAATTAGTAAGATGAACATCCTTATATCACTAATTAATTTTAAAACAATGTTTCTAGTTTCATCTAAGGGTTTTTAAAAAAGGTATTTTACTAAATTTCATATTTTTTCCTCTTCAAATTTAATAGGAGTACAATGAATAACTTTTGACATTTAATATAACTCATGTCTTTACTGAAATGGCCCAACGAGTTTTCAATTTTAATCTTTGAAAATGGCAAATTAAAATTTTGAAAACTTTTTATATTAAATATTGTGTCATATATCTCAAATCAGCATGTTAATAATACTACATTACATATTACATGCAGGTGTAAATTTGATTTGAGGATATTTTGTAGTTGTATTCTTGAGTGAAACAGGCGTTTACAATAGTCTTTCTTCCTAACGTCTCCTTCTGTTATTGATCCCTCCTTATACCCGCCTCCTACGATGTCCTGACAGATGTTTCTGTTTCTCTACTGCCAAGGAGAGTATCCATAAAACTGTAATAAAATCTCTCTTGAGACTTTTGGAAACATTCCCTTCTGAAGTATTTTAAAGCACCTATGGAACAACTTAGTGTTTTGTTTGTATTTTAGGTCAATTATTCCTTCAGATAATGTAATAGATATAAGATAATTTGACATATCTCCCTGTGCTGGTTACAAATAAAAAGATGTTTTCTACTTATATGTTGTCTGTTTTCAACGCATGCTGTACAATGATTCTCTCCATATGAAACATGGCCTCCTGAACGGAAGGAGGAGATGCATAAGACTCAGAAAGCACACGAATCATACAAGGTGGCCAAGAACTTAGAGAAACTTAGCTGGAGTTTAGAGACTTCATGGACTCCTCCTGAGGGTTTAGATGTGGGGAGCACAGCTGAAGAGATGAACTCAACCAGACACAGCAGGTGCCTCCAGGCAGTGCAGGGAGCCCCAGGAACACAGCTCTCCTTACCCATCAGCACTGGGGCAGCTACTCTTGAGAAAACCACACTCCTTCAAGTAACTCCAATAAATTCACAGGCTCACCAAGCCAGACTAAGGTGGAATCATTTCGTTGGTCTGCCACTGGTGTCTTACCTGGAGTAAAAGACGTTTGTCATGTCCTCCCAGGGAAAGTCACACATTAACATACACGTGTTCAATCACTACCTTTGAGGTGTCTCCTTTGGCTGTCATATTGCTTATAGTCTTCTGTTCCTCTTAATTATCCTGTCTCATTGCTTTTTATCTTAATGAACTCATGGTTTTGTTTACCTTTCATGTTGATTGTAATGAATCAATACTCATTTGTTATTTTAATTTATTTCTTCTTATCTTCTTTGAGTTTAATTTTCACTGTATATTAAGTTCTTACGTTGCATTTTCATTTCAGCCACTGTTCTTCTGATAACATAAACAAAAACTATATAAATATAGCTCTTATATAACTATAAGTAAGAATAGAGATCTTTCAACCACAACTTTTAATTTATATGATTTCCCATGATGCTTTAAATTTTATCACTAAAATTTTGTATTTAACAACTCATGAACCACATGAAGCTCAAGAGGAAGGAAGACCAAAGAGTGGATGTTTCAGTACTACTTAGAAGGGGGAACAAAATAAACAAGGGAAGTAGAGGGTGGGAGGGTCTTGGGAGGAAGAGAAGAGGGGGAGGGGAAAGGGGGGAAGAATCAGGTATGGGAGGAGGTGGAAGAGATGTATGGAGGGTCAGGAAATTGAACAGCTGTATGTAGCAATTGGGGAGGGGGAACTCGGGGAAGCAACCAGAAAGTCTCAGATGTCAAGAAAGCAAGAGCCTCCCAGGAGCCCATGGGGATGACATTAACTGAAATACTTCACAAAGGGGAGGGAGAACCTGTCAAGACCATATCCAGAGGTTAGGCACGGTGCCCTGGTTGAGGGATGGGATCACCCCCCTATCTCCAAAAATTTAACCCAGAATTGCTCCTGTCTAAAGAAAATACAGGAAAATACAGGAGAGACTGAAGGAAAGGCCATCCAGAGACTGCCCTACCTGGGGATCCATCCCACAAGCAGACACCAAACCCAGGCACTATTGCTGATGCCAAGAAGTACTTGTTGACAGGAGCCTGATACAGCTGTTTCCTGAGAGGCTTTGTCAGATCCTGACCAATACAGATGTGAATGCTGGCAGCCAACCAACTGAGCACAGGGACCCCAATGAAGGAGTTAAGGGAAGGGTTGAAGGAGCTGAAGGGGCCTTATCTGGCATCAATTGGAGGGGAGGCTCTTGGTCCTGTGAAGGCTGATGCCCCAGTATAGAGGAATGCTAGGGTGGTGAGGCAGGAGTTGGTAGGTGGGTGGGGGAGCACCCTCATAGAAACACGGTAAAGGGGATGGGATGGGAATTCAAAGGGGAAACCGGAAGGGGGTAACATTTGAAATGTAAATAAAATATCTAATTAAAAAAAGAAAATTTTGTATTTAAAATTTTTAATGTATATGTAGAGAGAGAGGAGGGGATAGAGAGGGAGAGAGAGAGTTTAGTGGCAGGATAGTGTTTTCAAATATGCAGGCATTATTAGTTCACTTTGAACCATTAACTTCCAATTTAGTTGTTAGGTGATCATGAAGATTATGGTTTGCATGGGATCTATACATGTAATGCATTCATGATTTCCTTTTGCCCTAATACATAACCAATGATTGTAAATGTTGCATATTTGCTAGGGTAGAAAATAGTGTTAAACTTTTGGTGGCAGAACACTACACAGTAATTTTGAGTCAAGTTACCTACTTCTAACTTTTCTTTTCCTTTCTTCTTCTTCTTCTTCTTCTTCTTCTTCTTCTTCTTCTTCTTCTTCTTCTTCTTCTTCTTCTTCTTCTTCTTCTTCTTCTTCCTCTTCTTCTTCTTCTTCTTCTTCTTCTTCCTTCTCCTCTTCTTCCTCCTCCTCTTCTTCCTCCTCCTCCTCCTCCTCCTCTTCCTCCTCCTCCTCTTCCTCCTCCTCTTCCTCCTCCTCCTCTTCCTCTTCCTCCTCTTCCTCTTCCTCCTCTTCCTCTTCCTCCTCCTCCTCTTCCTCCTCCTCCTCTTCCTCTTCTTCCTCNCCATGCCTTTCTCTCTGGAACCCAGTTGAACTGCCGCATGAAGGAAAACACCACACAAACTTAGTTCAGAATCAAGGGTAACTCACTCACTAGGCACAACAACTAGAATCCTAATCTTGTAAGCCCTATTAAATCTAAATCCTCTGGATTCACCATCTAAACCAGGGATCACTGGTAGCTACATCTTGTCCTCCCAAGGTCTCTGTCAAGAAAAAAAGAAAAAAATGAATCTATCCTCCTCTCCTCTTCCTCTCTCCAACCTGGAAGTCCTGCCTACTTGCCCAGTGATTGGTTTCTTTATTCATTAGAGGAAGGTTCATAAGAAGTTACCTGAGTACATGACTCATTCCTCGTTCCAGACCACGCCTCTTGTGAAAGTGGAATTAACATCAAAATACAAATAGCACCAGGGCCATCCACAACAAACCCCTACATCTAAGGCTCAGGGAACATCATGGAAGAGCAAGAAGAGATGATATTGTACAAGGCAGAGGACCAGGACATCAACTGTGAGATAGGATCGTCTCTACATAACAGAGAACCTCAACAATATGGCTACCTATAAACATAACCTAATGGCTACAATACATAATTTTGCTAAATATTTTTAAAATTACCATACTGCCCTGAACCATATGTATATGTGTAGCCATATATGTCTCACATAATTCAATAAACTGCAAATTAAGCTGTAAATGAAGTTTAAGTATTATAAAGACTTTATATTTCTCTAGTAAAGAATGAAAGTTCTTTTAATTTTAAGCATTAATCTCTATGATAAACAGTGTTAGGACGATAAAATAAAGCATGATTGTACTTTAATGCACAGAGAAAATAGTGTAATAAAATGCAGCACAACATGAGAAAGGAGAGAGCCGAGAACTTCCAAGAACCACGGCAAATAGAATATGCTTTAAAAATGATAGATTTCAGCTCAAATAGAACAGCAATTATGTTCCATAAAACAAATGCTTCAACTGTAAGAAAAAAATGTGATCTAACTGGATAAAGAAAAGAGAGCACTGTGCAATTACAGGAAACATCGAAAACATAAAATTATAGAAAATGTGATAATAGTACTCCCAAAACCCTAATCAGAAGAAAATTGATAAAGCTAGATCAATATAAGATTAAACAGGCTATTAAAAGATACCATTATGCAGGAGACATTTCAAAAGGCTAAGCTTAATTCTTATGGAAATTACATATATTTACTAAAATCATTTCTTCAAAACATGCAAAGCAAAAATTAACCCAGGTAATAGGACACTAGGCTAAGCAGGTAAGGGAGAGAAAACAATCTTTCATCACGATGACGGAGTGCTCACTGCTGCAAAACCACAGGGGCTTTCATATCGACTGAAGGAGTCAGCACGATTATAGCCAGGTGTACTGTGAAATGACACAGATTCTCAGTGAAGAGCTTCCGTCCTCCTGGTCCCATTTTATTTATGGTATTCTTTGTTTTCACAAGTCTGAGCTCACAGAACGCTAGGGGACATCAGACCCAGAGGAGCCGCTTGCGAGTGACAGTTGTCCTTAAAGCAGCACTTCTGAATCTTAGCACAAGTTCCCTTCAAGCTGCTTTCTGTAGTGAATATACATTAGGTTTTTTTCAAAACACTTTTGTATCTTTAGGTTTTCTGGGTTTCTTTTTCTATCCTGTTGTGGTTGTAAATTTTATTGGCTGTCTTTCATATGCGGTGTGATAACTCTATGACCTTGTAGTTTCTCAACCCAAACCAGCTTACTCCTAACATATTATCAAGTTTATGCATTACTTGATTTGAGAACATTTTGATAAAAAGTTTGCACCTATGCTTATGACAAAGCTTGACTGATAATTTTCCTTTTCTGCCCCTGTCCAGTGCTGGTATGAACACTATGCTGGCTTTGTGAACTATTTCTTAGCCCCCCACTAATTTTAGATTTGGTAGTATTTCGTAAATGCTTGCTGAAGGAAAGGCATAATAAAGTCCTTCTGCGGCGCGCCTCCCTGCCTCCGTGGACCAGCAAGAAAGTCACGCCACCACCGGGATCTTCTCAGTCAGCTTTATTCAGGAGCACCTTGATAGTAGATTCCCAGGACTCTGAACAGCAGCAGAGCTGCTGCTTTTATACACTCCCAGGGAAGGGGGAGGGGTGTCATAGTGGTTGCTGATTGGTGCACCAAGCCATACCTCATTTGCATGTGGCCCATTCATTGGTGCCACAAGCCACAGCCATTAGCATATTTTCCCTACATTGGTACTACAAGCAGTGCCTCATTATCATATTTTCCCTTCGGGAGGGGCTACTGCCTGAGGAGGGCCTGAGGAGAGAGCTGCGCATGTGCACTAGGCTCTCTTCCCTGACAGCAGGCCGGTCCTCCGCCATCTTGTAATGGCGGAGGGCCGGAGGGCTATCACTGAATGGAAGGCTTTATGGAGCCGGGCTTCTCAGAGCCCAGGGCTTCTCAGAGCCAGGACTTCTGAGAGCCCAGGGCTTCTCAGAGCCAGGGCCTCTCGGAGCCTGGGGATCCCCGGAGGCGGGACCTCTCAGAGCCTGGGGCTTTTCGGAGGCGGGGCCTCTCGGAGCCCGGGGCTTCTCACAGGTGGGGCCTCTCAGAGCCCGGAGGCCTTCCCGGAGCCTGACGGAGCGGAGCTCGGGCGGCTTTGCTGGTCAGAGCTGGGGCGGCCCTTCCACGCTCAGTGCTGCCGCGGCCCTTTGCCGCTCAGCGCTGCCACGGCTCTTCACCGCTCAGCATTGCTGGCTTCCTACATCCTTCCATGAATTTGACTTTCTCTATTTTTTTCCTTTCAATTCTGAATTATTTTTTCTTTATACCTGGTTTTGTAATGTTTCCTGGTAAAACATATATCATACCAACATATCCCATATCTCTTTCATAATGCTTCTTACCTTTTAACCTTGCAATATCTAAATTCTTGTTGTCATTTGCAATACGCCTTTTTTATAGTAAAGTTCTTCTAACAAAACGTGTTTTAATGTATTCAATTGCACTTTCTCCTCCCCTAACTCTTCACAGCTTCCTCCTACCCACTCAACTCCAAACCCCGCCTATCTCTCTTTAAAAACAATAAATGAATAAATAAATAAGATTTAAAAGAGCAAGAAACTAACTCTGTCTCTCTGTCTCTGTTTCTGACTCTGTCTATATGCCTCCTCTCTCTTTCACACACACACACACACACACACACACACACAGTTACTAAGATAGCCACAAACTCACAAAATCGGAAAGAAAAAATATAATATGAAAGCAGACCAGTAAGTTGGAAAAGATGTCCAAACAAAGCAATGTGAGACAAAAGTCACAAAAATATGTGTGAGCTCATTTATTTTGTGTTGGCCACCTAATGCTGGGCATGGGGCCTGCTCTTAAGAGTAATTTGTTTCCCCTGTGAGACTCCCTTGGAGGAAGTGGTTATCAATTAGAAATTGCTTCATGGTTAGGGATGGGGGCATGTGTCCACCTCTTATGTTAGCTCTGGAGTTCCATTGAGTACAGTCCTGTGCAGATGTATGCAGGCCATATGAATACTGCCTCAGTCTCTGTGAGTGTGTGTGTGTGTGTGTGTGTGTGTGTGTGTGTGTGTGTGTCTCAGGCTGTGTCTAGAGGGCCTTGTTTCCTTGCTGTCCTCCAAACCCTCTGGCTCTTACTATTTTCCAGCCCCCAGAGGCCTCCTGCTCACCTTGATTTCGGGTTCACCCCAAACATTTCCTTACCTTCCGTAACGAGCCTTGCTCTACATGGAAAATCCAAAGAACCCCCCACCCCCATCTCTAGTTCCTACCTGGCTAACATGTGCAAAATTCATTATGCCAACACAAATTTGCTGGGATGTCTTTAGACATTTTATTGCCATCTAGTAGGTAGAATCCTGGGATGTTGGTAAACATCTTACCACAAAAAGGAAAAGCTGTGCCACAAAGGAGTCGTGTCTGAGAAGCTGCTTCAGGGTGATGTGTAATACAGCATGAAAACGTTAATGGAATGATATGCTATCCATTCTTCTTTATTACAGTAACCCCAAATAAGGGCATCATTGGGCACATTATAGCAGTTTTCTAGATACAAGATTACTTGTTAGTTTACTTCATAACTTCTATGAGACGACAGGCTGATGATACAAAACTCCTGAATATATGATTCTGATGGTTAGTATTGAAAACTGGGTCACACTTGTGAAGGACTGTGTAGTTTATGGTTAGCCACTGAGAATGTCTGTAAGGGATGATCTCAGTTGACTTATGATCTGAGAAGACTCATATTAATTATAAGAAGGGCCTTTGTCTGGGTGGAAGACCCTGGGCTGTGTAAATGAGAGGTCAACCTGAGTGTCTACAAATTAGTCCAATGTCCAGTCTACCCACTATGGACATAATACAACAAGCTGCTCCAAGCTTCTGCTGTCCTGGCCTCCTCTGCCATGACAGACTATTCCATAAACCATGAGCAGGCATAAGGCCCCAATCTTATCATAGGGTTTTGTCCCAACAACATAAAGACAGTGATTAACTTTTTGAATCATTCATAGTCAATAATCACTAGAGGGTTAATTTTGAGTTAATTCAACTTCTGAGAGTCTGAAGGAATCACACTCAAGTAGAAAAAGGTTCCAAGTTCAATTGTGCTGTGATATTTAGAACTCCTCAATATGAAGCAAAATTGGGAGAAAGGTTTGAACTTTGAGACTAACTCTCATGAGGAAGAAAATTAAGTTTCAAAGTTCAATTCCTTTGGATTTGAATGATTTTGGACTCGAATTTTCAAGGAAATTTAATCCGTGATCTTTTCTCTCTGGAAATGTGATAATAGCCATGAGTTTATATTCAATTCTAGAGCATCTCTAAGCTGACATTTTATTATTAGAGTGTCTTTGGGTTGTTATTTAATGCCATTGTAGAATCTATGATGTGCTATTTTAGGTTACATTGTTGCATATAAACTGGGAGACAATATAGAGAAGAAAATGTTTTTGATTTTTAGCGGTGGATACAGGGATAGATTTGGTTAAATTAATGCTTCTTTCCAAGAAATTTCAGAGCATGCACAGTGACCAGTGTTTGGAGAATGGGCTTGTGAAGCTGAGGGTAATACTTTACCTTGGTAAATTCTTCTCTGAAAGGGAAAGAGAGACTACGCCCTGGTTGCTCATAATCTTAGTGATTAAGCTCAGTGGTTAAGAGGATAAAAATCAGTGGTAACATCTATCATCTCAAATCCTCACTTTTTCATAAAGAATTAAGTCAAATATTATTAGTTCAGATGTTTAACTCATTCAAGCCCAGAGGAAGAAAGCAAGGTGATTATTGCAGTGCAGTTACAGATCCTTTGCCTCTTGTGTGATTTGGGAATTTCCCCAAAATGTTAGTCTGTGTTTTCATTCTCCTACTGGTATCTTCCAAAGAGGGAAAAAATGATAATTTTGATGAAATTTAAAATATTAAACCTTTTCCCTGGGTGAGTCAGATTCTCCTAGAGTGTCTACGGGCTTGCCTTTGGCTCTTCTGATGCTATGATAAAACACCGGACAAATGTAACTTACAGGAGAAGGGTTTATTCCAGTTCACAGTTGGAAGGTACAGCCATTATGGTAGGGGACAGAGCAGAAGGACCCTGAAGGAACTGGTCACCTTGTAGCCATAGTCAGAAAGCCAAAGGTGGTGTCCTGGTCCTCAGCTCATTTCCCATCTTCAATATAGTCCAGGCAACATGACTGCCCATCTTCACAGCAATTGTTCTAAAGCAAGTACCCTAGCTGACATAATACATCATGGGCATGGCATAAATTCTTTACAGGCAGAGACTAAAAGGACTTCATGAGTGTGCCTGGAAGTTTGTCTCCTATGTGAGCCCAGATTCAGTTATACTGATGACATTAACCATTACAGGGCTCTTCCTCAAGTTCTAGGTCACTGCCATGTCTCCCTTGTGTTCTCCAGCTTTACAGTTTTATATGCTGTGTGGTCATATATCTGCATTTTCAACTTGACTGGATTTGGAGTCTCCACAGAAGCATACCTGCGGTTGTGTGTCTTTTTTATTATTATTAGATATTTTCTTCATTTACATTTCAAATGCTATCCCAAACGTCCCCTATCCCCTCCCCCGGCCCTGCTCCCCTACCCACCCACTCCTACTTCTTGGCCCTGGCATTCCCCTGTACTGGAGCATATAAAGTTGGCAATACCAAGGGGCCTCTCTTCCCAATAATGGCCAACTAGGCCATCTTCTAATACATATGAAGCTAGAGACACGAGCTCTGGGGGTTCTGATTAGTTCATATTGTTGTTCCACCTGTAGTGTTGCAGACCCCTTCAGCTCTTGGGTACTCTCTCTAGCTCCTACATTGGGGACACTGTGTTCCTTCCTAGAGATGACTGTGAGCATCCACTTCTGTATTTGCCAGGCACTGACAAAGCCTCATAGGAAACAGCTATATCAGGGTCTTTTCAGCAAAATATAGCTGGCATATGCAGTAGAGTCGGCATTTGGTGGCTGATTATGGGATGGACCCCCGGGTGAGGCAATCTCTGGATGGCCCATCATTTCCTCTTAGCTCCAACCTTTGTCTCTGCAACTCCTTCCATGGATATTTTATTCCCTTTTCTAGGGAGGAATGAAGTATCCATGTGTTGGTCTTCCTTCTTGATTTTCTTGTGTTTTGGAAGTTGTATCTTGGATATTCTAGGATTCTGGGCTAATATCCACTTATCAGTGAGTGCATATCAAAGGAATTCTTTTATGACTGGGTTACCTCACTCAGGATGATATCCTTCAGATACATCCATTTGCCCAAGAATTTCATAAATTCATTGTTTTTAATAGCAGAGTAGTACTCTATTGTGTAAATGTACCACATTTTCTGTATCCATTCCTCTGTTGAGGGACATCTGGGTTCTTTCCAGCTTCTGGCTATTATAAATAAGGCTGCTATGAACATAGTGGAGTATGTGTCCTTATTACCAGTTGGAACATCTTCTGGGTATATGCCCAGGAGAGGTATTTCTGGATCCTCTGGTAGTTCTATGTCCAGTTTCTGAGGAACTGCCAGACTGATTTCCAGAGTGGTTGTAACAGCTTGCAATCCCACCAACAATGGAGGAGTGTTCTTCTTTCTCCACATCCTTGCCAGCATCTGCTGTCACCTGAATTTTTTTTATCCTAGCCATTCTGACTTGTGTGAGGTGGAATCTCAGAGTTGTTTTGATTTGCATTTCCCTGATGAATAAGGATGTTGAACATTTTGTCAAGTGCTTCTCAGGCATTCGGTATTCCTCAGTTGAGAATTCTTTCTTTAGCTCTATACTCCATATTTTAATGGGGTTATTTGAATTTCTGGAGTTCAGCTTCTTGAGCTCTTTGTATATATTGGATATTAGCCCTCTATCAGATTTAGGATTGGTAAAAATCCTTTCCCAATCTGTTGGTCGCCTTTTTGTCTTATTGACACTATCTTTTGCCCTACAGAAGCTTTGCAATTTTATGAGGTCCCATTTGTCCATTTTTTGATCTTACAGCACAGGCCATTGCTGTTCTGTTTAGGAATTTTAACCATGTGCCCATATCTTTGAGGCTTTTCCCCACTTTCTCCTCTATAAATTTCAGTGTTTCTGGTTTTATGTGTAGTTCTTTGATCCACTTAGATTTGAGCTTTGTACAAGGAGATAAGAATGGATCAATTTTCATTCTTCTACATGTTGACCACCAGTTGTGTCAGCACCATTTGTTGAAAATGCTGTCTTTTTTCCACTGGATGGTTTTAGCTCCCTTGTCAAAGATAAAGTGACCAAAGGTGTGTGGGTTCATTTCTGGATCTTCAGTTCTATTTCATTGATCTACCTGTCTGTTGCTGTACCAGTACCATGCAGTTTTTATCACAATTGCTCTGTAGTACAGCTTAATGTCAGACATGGTGATTCCCCCAGAGGTTCTTTTATTGTTGAGAATAGTTTTTGCTATCCTAGGTTTTTTTGTTATTCCAGATGAATTTGCAAATTTTCATTTCTATCTCAGTGAAGAATTGAGTTGGAATTTTGATGGCGATTGCATTGAATCTGTATATTGCTTTTAGCAGGATAGCAATTTTGACTATATTAATCCAGCCAATCCATGAGCATGGGAGATCTTTCCATCTTCTGAGATCTTCTTCAATTTCTTTCTTCAGAGACTAGAAGTTCTTGTCATACAGATCTTTCACTTCCTTCGTTAAAGTCACACCAAGGTATTTTATATTATTTGTGACTATTGTGAAGGGTATTGTTTCACTAATTTTTCTTGTCCTGTTTATCTTTAGTATAGAGAAAGGCCATTGGTTTGTTTGAGTTAATTTTATATCCAGCTACTGCGCTGAACCTGTTTATCAGGTTTAGGAGTTCTCTGGTGGAATTTTTAGGGTCACTTATATATACTATCATATCATCTGCAAATATGATATGATATTGACTTCTTCTTTTTCAATTTGTATCCCCTTGATCTACTTTCATTGTCGAATTGCTCTGGCTAGGACTTCAAGTACTATATTGAATAGGTAGGGAGAAAGTGGGCAGCCTTGTCTAATCCCTGATTTTAGTGGGATTGCTTCCAGCTTCTCTCCATTTAGTTTGATGTTGGCTACTGGTGTGCTGTATATTGATTTTATTATGTTTAGGTATGAGCTTTGAATTTCTGATCTTTCCATGACTTTTATCATGAAGGGGGGTTGGATTTTGTCAAATGATTTCTCAGCATCTAACAAGATGATCATGTGATTTTTGTCTTTGAGTTTGTTTATATAGTGGATTATGTTGATGGATTTCTGATTTCCATATATTAAACTATCCCTGCATTCCTGGGATGAAGCCTACTTGGTCATGATGTATGATCGTTTTGATGTGTTCTTGGATTCGGGTTGCAAGGATTTTATTGAATATTTTTGCATCAATATTCATAAGGGAAATTGGTCTGAAGTTCTCTTTCTTTGTTGGATCTTTGTGTGGTTTAGGTATCAGAGTATCTGTGGCTTCATAGAATGAATCGGGTAGAGTACCTTCTATTTCTAATTTGTGGAATAGTTTGAGGAGAGTTGGAATAAGGTCTTCTTTGAAGGTCTGATAGAACTCTGCACTAAACCCACCTGGTCCTGGGCTTTTTTTTTTTTTTTTTTTTGGTTGGGAGACTATTGATGACTGCTTCTATTTCTTTAGGGGAAATGGGACTGTTAAGATTATTAATCTGATCCTGATTTAACTTTGGAACCTGGTATCTGTCTAGGAAGTTGTCCATTTCATCCAGGTTTTCCAGTTTTGTTAAGTATAACCTTTTGTAGTAGGATATGATGATGTTTTGGATTTCCTCAGGACCTGTTTTTATGTCTCCTTTTTCATTTCTGATATTGTTAATTGGGATGCTGTCCCTCTGCCCTCTAGTATGGCTAAGGGTTTAGCTATCTTGTTTATTTTCTCAAAGAACCAGCTCCTGATTTGGTTGATTCTTTGAATAGTTCTTTTTGTTTTCACTTGGGTGATTTCAGCCCTAAGTTTGATTATTTCCTGCTGTCTACTCCTCTTGGGTGAATTTGCTTCCTTTAGTTCTAGAGCTTCTAGATGTGCTGTCAGGCTGCTAGTGTATGCTCTCTCTAGTTTGTTTTGGGGGGCACTCAGGGCTATGAGGTTTCCTCTTAGGACTGCTTTCATTGTGTCCCATAAGTTTGGATATGTTGTGGCTTCACTTTCATTAAACTCTAAAAAGTCTTTAATTTCTTTCTTTACTTCTTCCTTGACCAAGGTATCATTTAGAAGAGCATTGTTCAGTTTCCATGTGAATGTTGGCTTTCTATTATTTATGCTGCTATTGAAGATCAGCCTTAGTCTATGGTGATCTGATAGGAAGCATGGGATAATTTCAATATTTTTGTATCTGTGGAGGCCTGTTTTGTGGCCAATTATATGGTCGATTTTGGAGGAGGTACCATGAGGTGCTAAGAGGAAGGTATATCCTTTTGTTGTAGGATAAAATGTTCTGTAGATATCCATTAAATTCATTTGTTTCATAACTTTTGTTAGTGTCCATGTGTCTCTGTTTAGTTTCTGTTTCCAGGATCTGTCCATTAGTGAGAGTGGGGTGTTGAAGTCTCCCACTATTATTGTGTGAGGTGCAATGTGTGCTTTGAGCTTTAGTAAAGTTTCTTTAATTAATGTGGCTGCTCTCGCATTTGGAGCATAGATATTCAGAATTGAGAGTTCATCTTGGTAGATTTTACCTTTGATGAGTATGAAGTGCCCCTCCTTGTCTTTTTTTGATAAGTTTGGGTTGGAAGTCAATTTTATTCGATATTAGAATGATTACTCTAGCTTGTTTCTTCAGACCATTTGCTTGGAAAATTGATTTCCAGCCTTTTACTCTCAGGTATTGTCTTTTTCCCTGAAGTGGGTTTTCTCTAAGCAGCAAAATGTTGGGTCCTGTTTGTGTAGCCAGTCTGTTATTCTATGTCTTTTTATTGGGGAGTTGAGTCCATTGATGTTAAGAGAAATCAAAGAGAAGTAAGTGTTGCTTCCTGTCATTTTTGTTGTTAAAGTTGGGAATCTGTTCTTGTGGCTGTCTTCTTTTAGTTTTATTAAAGGATTACTTTTTTGTTTTTTCTAGCATGTAGTTTCCATCATTGTGTTGGTGTTTTCCTGTTATTATCCTTGGAAGGGCTGGATTCATGAAAAGATATTGTGTGAATTTGGTTTTGTCATGGAATACTTTGGTTTCTCCTTCTATGGTAACTGAGAGTTTTGCTGGGTATAGTAGCCTGGGCTGGCATTTGTGTTCTCTTAGTGTCTGTATAACATCTGTCCAAGATCTTCTGGCTTTCATAGTCTCTGGTGAGAATCTGGAGTAATTCTAATAGGCCTGCCTTTATATGTTACTTACCTTTTTCCCTTACTGCTTTTAATATTCTGTCTTTATTTAGTTCATTTGTTGTTCTGATTATTATGTGTCGGGAGGAATTTCTTTTCTGGTCCAGTCTATTTGGAGTTCTGTAGGCTTCTTGTATGTTCATGGGCATTTCTTTCTTTAGGTATGGGAAGATTTTTTTCTATTATTTTGTTGAAGATATTTGCTGGACTTTAAGTTGAAAAATCTTCATTCTCATCTACTCCCACTATCCGTAGGTTTGTTCTTCTCATTGTGTCCTGGATTTCTTGGATGTTTTGAGTTAGGATATTTTTGCATTTTGCATTTTCTTTGATTGTTGTGCCCATGTCCTCTATGGAATCTTCTGCACCTGAGATTCTCTCTTCCATCTCTTGTATTCTGTTGCTGATGTTCACCTCTATGGTTCCTGATTTCTTTCCTAGGGTTTCTATCTCCAGAGTTGTCTCTCTTTGGGTTTTCTTCATTGTTTCTACTTCCATTTTTAGATCTTAGATGGTTTTGTTAAATTCCATTGCCTGTTTGTGTTTTCCTGTAATTCTTTAAGGGATTTTTGTGTTTCTTCTACCTGTTTAGCAGTGTTTGCCTGTAGTTCTTTAAGGGCTTCTACCTGTTTAGCAGTGTACTCCTGTGATTCCTTGAGGGATTTTTGTATTTCCTCTTTAAGAGTTTCTCCTTGTTTAGCCATATTCTCCTATAATTCCTTGAGGGACTTTTGTACTTCCCCTTTAAATGCTTCTACCTGTTTAGTAGTGTTCTCCTGTATTTCTTTAAGTGAGTTATTAATGCCTTTCTTAAAATCTTCTACCACCATCATGAGATATGTTTTAAAATCTGCGTCTTGCTTTTTGGGCGTGTTGGGGTATCCAGGACTTGTTGCAGTGGGCTTACTGGGTTCTAATGATGCCCAGTGATCTTGGTTTCTATTAGTAAGATTCTTACATTTGCCTTTTGCCATCTGGAAATCTTTGATGTTAATGTTCAAGCTGTCTCTGGTTGGAGCTTGATCCTCCTGTGATTCTGTTAGCCCCTGTCAGCACTCCTGGGAGTCCAACTCTCTTTTGAGTTCCAGTGGTGAGAGCACTCTCTGCAGGCAAGCTCTTCTCTTCAGGGCAGGTGTCCAGCAGTCTGGAGCTCTGATCCACTTCCTGAGTTCTAGGGTCAGAAACCTCCCAGAAGGCTAACTCTCCTCTGACAAGGAATGTGCCCAGGGATCTGGGTCTCAGCTCCATCTCCTGGCTGAGGTTGAAGGCCCGATGAGACCCTAACCAAGAAGCTCTGTTGCTTCTATTGCCCACGTATTCTCAGGTGATAAGGAAGTCCTAGGTGTGGTAGGGGTCCTGTGATCCTGAGGTGATCTGGAGGACCCGCAGCATGGAGAGCACTCTGGAGCCCTTAGCAGCCTCCGATGGGCTCAGAAGGAAGATGGCGGGGGTGGCCCAGCTGGAAGAGATCCCAGCCTCTGGTCGGGCGGAGTTCCTTTGTCCCTTTTCCTGCTGGCACAAGACCCTCAGTGATTCTTGAAGCTGATGTTGCGTTCCACTCATCCGTGATCTCGAGGTGATCCCAAGGTCCTGAGGTGTGAAGAGCACTCAGGAGGCCTTAGCAGCCTCCTCTGGGCTCAGAAGGCGCGGATGTGTGTCCTAAGTATGTTTCTAGAAGGTTAACCGGGCAGAGAAGACCCACGTGGAATGTGAGTTGCACCACGCCATGGCATGGCATCTGAAGTGGGTCAAAGGGAGAAAGTGAGCTGGGCACCAGCTTTTGTCTCACTCTGTGCCATGGCTACAGAGGTCATGTGACCTGCTACCTAAGGCTCCTGTCACCAAGACTCCAGTCTACCATAGCAGGTTACCTTCAAACTGTGAGCCCAATAATCCTTTCCTTTTGTAAATTGCCTTTGTCAGGTATTGTTTACAGAATGAGAAAAGGAACAAATACTGCTGAATTGGTACTATAGCAGGGGGTGGGTGTTGTGATAAGCATGGTCATGCAGTTTGTAGTTCTAGAATGGGAAAGATGTAGGAACTCTGGAGTAGAAAAGACTATAACTGTATAAGCAAAGTGTTACAGTGTAAGCAGACTATTCTGGTTAGAATGTGAAAGTCAAGAATGTTGGGAGGAATGAGAACAATGAAGGTAGAGCTCATGAGATTTCAGAAAGGATCAGGTCGCTACTGGGAACTAAGCTGGAGTCAGATTGTGATACATCCTAGCACTCAATCTAGCTTCATGCTGCTCATGACCTGAGACCTTCAGGGAGGCTGAATGTAAAATTAATGGACTAATTTGTCCAGGAAATTTTGAGGTAGGATGGCACCTGGGCAGTGGGACTGCTCACTGCAGTTGTTGGGATCTACAGGAAAGAGAGCAAACAGAGCAGAAGCATGGGAAAGAAACCAAACAGGCAAAGGAAACAAAGAAGCCAGAGTTCTATAGAAAGGAAAAGCACAAGAAACACACACACACACACTTGTGCACACCTACCAAAATACCTAATAAAAAACATATAAGCAGAAACCATAATATCCAACCAAAATAACAACAGAAGAAAAATATAACCAAAGTCACTATGAGACAAAAACTTTACAAAAATATCACAGATTTCATCTTCTATTGGTTATCTACCACTGGTCACGAGGCTGCCATTACGTATAGCTCATAGATAGAATGAGAGACCATTGGAGAGAACTAAGTTTTCCTTTGCAAGCAGATATTAGTTGGGGATAGCTTCCTGGTTAGGGGTGGGAGCCAATATCCACTTCCCTGTTCTTAGTGTTGAAACCCCTCTGGCTTGAACCTGTACGAGCCCTATGCATGTTACCACCATCTCACTGGGTTTATATGGGCCATTCCTGTCCTGTCTGAGAGGCACTGCTTCTTTGATGTCATCCATCCACTCTGCTCTTGTTCTTACAATCTTTCTAACTCCTCTTCCTCATAAAAGTAATGGACGAATTTGTCCAGGAAATTTTGGGGTAGGATGGCACCCGGGCACATCCCATGAGACTCGGGTTTGATACAGACATCTCATTCAGGAGTGAGTGTTCCAAGGTCTCTCTCACCGTCTGCATATTGCCCAGTTGTGGGTCTCCATGTTAGTTTCAATCTACTACTGCAAGAGGAAGCCTCTCTGAAGATGGCTGAGTGAGGTACTATTCTGTGGGTATAGCAGATTGTCGTTAGGAAACATTTTATTGCTATGTTATCAGAACACAGCTCAGAAATGGCATCATGTGAAAGGTATTATGAGTACCTGAGGGAACAAACACTCCAAGAAAACACAACAGAAGTCTTGTGACTCAGTTTCTTCAAAACATGAAGATGTTCTTGGAATGTGTTTTCATTGCCTCCAGGTGTAGCAAAGAGGAGCGGGGTTGTTTTAGATTACTCATCACTACACACGATGTAAACTGCCCTTTGATGATTCTACAGAAAAACACATGTTTTAGCCAAGCATGGCTTGTCTTTGTTATTGTATGTAGCTTGAGCCCATGTGAACTCTCTTTATATAAACTTGGTTAACCATCAGAATATAAGTTGTCTCCTGCTCTGAATAAAGTCACCTACTGCATAAAACATTAGTCCACCTCACTCATTGGCTCTGTTCTCCCAGCTCCCATTACGTCCAGAGTAGTGACAATATTTCTTTTAGCAAACAGTATCGAATACAAGCTTTTATTATAGGGTTTCCTCACTGTTACACTTCCATGCCTGTAAAACAAGAAATAAGGTAGTGATGGCACCTTCTACTACCAGCCAGAGATGTAGCATAGACCCTCTTATGTGACAATGTCATTTATGATTGCTGACCCTAAGGAAACTGTTCCCTTGTCCTTATGGTACCTCTCCTGCTATTCCAGTGCAGAGTAGGAGGTTTATTTGTAATAGGGCTAATCTACTTAACAATCCTTAGTGATGCTGAGTTACTGTCTAGGAGTACATTGAACATGCTAGGAAGTCAATGGGAGGCCACAGTGAAGAGTCACCCAAACAATGTCATGGCAAACCAGAGAGCTCACCTGAAGGACTGTGGGTGACGAGCAAGAGCATGTGCAACTGCAGAGTGTCACCAAATACTGCCAAATATTCTATAGATTTACCCTTCACCCCCTATTGAGAGCCTTTAAATAAGTGTTTAAGTTATTCCATCATCAGAGATCTGCAGGACCCATGCACTTCAGCTGACCCTAAACTTGGGCTGAAGTAGCAAGATCTACTCTACATTTAGTCTCACATCAGCTCCAGGCTGAGGTTTGGGTTCAAGACAGTGCCGTGTGTATTTTGTCCAGGTTCTTAAGGTCAATGCATAGAATCAGTCTTGGATATCTCATCTTATGAAGGACAGTTAAGAGTTCAAGGAGCAAACCAAATGACACAAGTACCATAGAGGTGTTTCAAGCATGATATCCACCCACAGGCCAGCAGCTAAAGACATGTGACTGAGCTAACCTCATGGAGGGAGGAGCCCTTCTCAGAGTCAGGATTCCATTAGAGAAATGGACAGCTGCAACGGTAAGGCGTTCATAGCTAATGGACACATATGTGCACATTATATGTCTATTAAATGTGATCCTGTGACATGAACCTTACATACTTGGCAGTCAGGAGTAGTATCCTAATTTGCTTTTATGTTGCTGTGATAAAAGAACATCCTGGTCAAAAGCAACTTGGAGTGGAAAGGGTTTACTTCAGTTTATAGATCTCAGTCCGTCATTTTAGGAAGCTAGGACAGGAGCTCAATGCATGACCCTGAGGGTAGAAGCTGACACAGAGAAAGACAGTCAAACTATTTCATAGAACAGCAAGAGTTTGCTGAAGGGACCCTGATATAGCTGTCTCATATGAGGCTATGCCAGTGCCTGGCAAATACAGAAGTGGATACTGACAGTCATCTATAGGATGGAACACAGGGCTCCCAATGGAGAAGCTAGGGAAAGTACCCAAGGAACTGAAGGGGTCTGCAACCCTATAGGTGGAAGAACAATATGAACTAACCAGTACCCCTAGAGCTCGTGTCTCTAGCTGCATATGTAGCAAAAGATGGTCCAATTGGCCATCATTGGGAAGAGAGGCCCCTTGGTATTGCAAATTTTATATGCCCCAATACAGGGGAACACCAGGGCCAAGAAGTGGGAGTGGGTGGGTAGGGGAACAGGGTGGGGGGAGGGTAGAGGGAACTTTTTGGATAGCATTTAAAATGTAAATAAAGAAAATATCTAATAAAAAATTTGGGAAAAATAATAATAACAAAAATGAAAAATAAAACTTGCTTTAACTGCTCAAAAAAAGAAAGAGAAAAAGAAAAAGAAAGAGAAAAAGAAAAAGAAAGAGAAAGAGAAAGAGAAAGAGAAAAAGAAAAAGAAAGAAAAAGAAAAAGGAAAAGGAAAAGGAAAAGGAAAAGGAAAAGGAAAAGGAAAAGGAAAAGGAAAAGGAAAAGGAAAAGGAAAAGAAAGACAGTTGAGGAATGCTGCTTACCAGCTTGTTCTCTATGAATTGTGCAGCTCGCCCTTCTATACAAGCCAGGACCTCCTATGCAGGGACTGCAACACCTTCAGTGGCCTGGGCCCTACCCTATCAATCATCAATCAAGAAAATGTCCCCATACAGTTGTCTGCATGCCATCTGATGAAGGCATTTGCTCAGTGGAGGAGCCCCTTCCTCAGATGACCATAGCTTATGGGAAGTTGACCAATAAAAACCTAACTGGCACAAGTCAGAAACAAGACTGAGCTAGGACCTGTGAGACTGAACTGGGAACTCTGGTAGTGTGCTAAGCGGTAAAACTGTTCTTCACCACTGAGCCATTAACTTCTCTAGTAGGATATCTAGGAGGAAAATATGGCCTCTGCAAAGGAGATAAGCATGAGCCTAGCTAAGAAGTCTGAAGCGAAGCATGAATGCCCAAAAGGAGTGAAGGCTAACGGTCGGTCTAAGCTTCATCCACACAAAAATGGGCTGAACCTTGCCAGATAAGCATCAAGGCAGGCGCCCATCTGCTGACCTGCTTTTTGGAATGGGTTTGTGAATTTCCTTAAAATGTGATCCGTGGCTGCTTACCTACTCAGTGCTGGTATACAGGCCTGATCCACCATACACAGTTTGTGTAGTACTGGGCATGGAAGTCCACCAACCAAACTATAGCCCTTTCAATAATATCCTGTGTTGTGTGTTAAAGCAGTGGAAAGGAGAATGGTAAAATAATCTTTACATGCACATCTATAGACAAATATATACTGACAGAAATTATTGTTGCGCCTTCTTTTTTTCTGCAAAAGATTATGCAGTCATACCAAGTTTTATAATTACCTGTCATTGCTTATCTTTCATTTGTTATTATTTGTTATTAATTACTACTATTATTATTATTAATTATTATTGCCTCAACAAGCACTCCAGGCAGCTGTTCCTTGCCTGATGAGAGGGCTGATCATTTGTTTCTTAGAGGTCTAAGGTGCTAGGGCAGCCCTGCCTATATTTATTTACCTAGTTTTTCACTGATCTAAAGTAGAGGTTGAGGAAGTATTTAGCCCTGCCCCAGGTAGTCCTGCCACATCCTTCTACACAGCAGAGCAGCCGCACAGTTTCGTTTCCATACTCAAAATTAGCCCAGCCATCACTGTAACTGTGCCTTTGTCTGGGTATCAGCATAAGGAGTTCGGTATCTGTGTATGATCTCTCAGCTTCACATTTAATAGATCCTTGGTTGTGCCCTCTATGTTCTCTTTTAGTTTTATGAAACAGAGCATCTTTGTCTAGACCTGGCTATCCTGGAACTTACTCCATAGACCAGGCTGGCATCCAACTCACACATCTTCTCATGAGTGTGGGTTATGCCCTCTCTCAGAAGAGCTTCTCTTCCAAGGACTAAAACATTCAAACAAGTAGGCCTAAGCATGCAGGAGCAGAGAGTGAAATTGCACTCATGGAACACTAGGAGTTTCTGTGAGAGAGACCCTACCTTTTCTAGCCCATGATGTCCAGCTTCATGCAGAATGTCATAAGGAAACTGAACAGAAAGGCCTCAGACTGCTGCATATATGCAACATGCAATACATCACAAGGTGAGTCCTGACATTCCTGAAGGGTGTTGCCCACCAGGTTATAGTGTAACTCAGTCTTCAAAGGGTGGTTCTGCCGCTCCAGCAGAAATATTCCTGCCTGAGCAAGAATATGGTCAAACATATGCACTTGCTCAGCCTCAGTTTATTGGCATAATTAATTTTCTGTGAGAGGGGCTCTCTTGTCAGAAGCAATATTTGATAGAAGACTGTGTGTAGGTGTGCCATCAAATGACTCTCAGTGACTGACAGCCATGTATCATCTTTCCATTAGTATAAGCATGTCCTGCGGCCAACAGAGTATGTAGACGATAACAGATGTCTCATTCATGACCATACCTCATTATAAGAGATTTCTTCCTAAAAGACCTCAAGAATTAAGGAGCCATGTTTCCAAATTCCTATGGAGATATTTCCCATGAGAAGAAACATTATATGACCTTGAGGAATCAAAGAATTCTCCAAATGATAGCCTCTACGAAGCTGTATGAGTTTTCACAGTCTCGCCTTGCTATCTTCTCAATGAAAACAGACTGCAAAGCCTTCCCTGCCTTGCTGAGACAGCAGATAGCAGAGTTGAGCAATGATCAGACCCCTGACCCACAGAAATCGTGAAATATCAAACGTGTGCTGTTTTAAGTCAACACCTTGATGATGATTTAATCACACAGCAGTGAAAACCCACATGTGATGGCAGAAGCAAGCCATGCCTCAAGACTACAAATAGAGGTTTGCACAAGTTAGATGAACTGGTCTCCAGAGTCTATCGTCCAGTGAGAGCAAAGGTCCTCTTCCCTCCATGACAGAAGTAATCTGTGTAAGCTCCTAACGGATACCCTGCAGGATATGAAGTGTCAGGGATGATACTTGAAGATGAAGAGCTCAGCGTCAGCTGCATCCCAGATCACCTTGAGTGAGTCGGTACCTACATTGCTGAGTCTAACACTAAAGCATCATTTTTGTGTGCCCATTAGACAAGAACAGATGATGATGGAGGAGATCCTTCTGATCTTTACCACCTAAGGTAAAGCAAAAATAGTCATTTCATCGTCTCTTATTCTATTTTCCTTTTGTCAGGAATTCTAAAACACCTGGGCTGGGTGATTGTTCTCTTATGTCTTCCCTGTCATAGTCACCTTGGGCTCTACTCATCTGACTGCTTGCCCAGGGCTGCAGGGACCCTGTTAGAGGTAATTCACTTGACAGGCAAGGCTGAGACCCAGCTCCAACCCTTAGTAAATGTATTATTTGAAGAAGTTGCTCAAATTCTGTAAGCTCTAGCCTACTTGGCTCTAAAATAAAGATGATGTTAATACTCACTTGATAAATTGACTGGAGGGTCGGTGAGCACACGTCAAAGACGTAACAAAGACTATGGTCCACAAAGGAAGTCACTCTATCTATCGCAGAGAAGAGGAATGGGAATTGGAGCTAAGACTGACACAGAGTTTGCCATTTACCAGACTGAGACTGGACTGGATAAAGCCTCAAACTTAAAAGGCTTATACTCAGAAACAAATCTCTCTGCTCCTTATCTCTTGCATACCCCACTAGTCTGACAGTCCCCCTTTCTCCAGTGTAGTGTAACAGTCCAGCAGGAAGAGCACAGCACCATCACACCCTGATGGGTGGGTCCATTTTCCTCTCAAAGATGAACAAGGTTTTACTTCTCTTTATGACTGCAAACTGAGTAAGGTCTACTGCATGCCCTACCGACTCTTCTGGTCGATAAATTCATTGTCCCTTTGCTCACAGAATCTCACCCTCTATCTTGAAGCCCCTCTACCATTTGCTGCTAGAGAATCCATCTACGTTCCGTGTAAAACTTCACTTTGTCTCTAGTTTCCTTTCACAGCGTTTTCTTTCCCTTGGAAGTTTCATAGTAGAATGTATTTGACTCGGTCTAAGCCACATCTCTTGGTCTGAAATCCACTTGATGGTGGCATATGGTGCTTAATATACTCCACAGTGCTATCATGAATTGTTCCTCTTAACAACTATTCAAAAACTCCAGCAAGGTTTTACTTCAAGGGGTTCTTGTGTAAAGCACAATAATGCCTAGTAGTTAATCCCTGTAAGAAGTAAATGTTAAATGGAAATGAATCGCTCGCTTTCTCTGTCTCTCTCTGTCTCTGTCTCTGCCTCTCTGTTTCTCTGTCTCTCTCTTTCTCTCTCCCTGTTCCCTCTCCCACCCTATCCATCCTTCTCTATTTTCTGTGAAAAAATTTACTTCCTGTTTGTGTCAGAAAACAAAACACACTTTTAGTTCCCTCACACTATTTAATTATATTGTAATAAAAACACAAGATTGCCAACATGAATGTTTAACTGTCAAGCAAGCTGTTCACGTATTTGTAAACAAGATCCCTAAGAAACACACATACATACACACATGCACACATGCTCGGGCATACACATATACAGAGAGAGACAGAGACAGAGACAGACAGACAGAGAGAGAAAGAGACAGAGCCACAGTAGCTGAAACAGTTTTCCTTTAGAAAAGATGACTGGTCTCTAGCTAACAGACAGCCTCATTTTTTTCAGTGACCATTTCGAGAAGGTAAATCTTGATGTTCCTCCCCTCCCCTCTTCTTTATGATAATTCTAATTTGGCATTTGTCCTCTGGATCAATAAAGAATGGAATTGTCTTTGCATCCTTTAAAAGAGTTTCCTGGCTTGCCACTTCTGCCTTATGATCAGCACCAGCTATTATGTAGTGGTTCTCATTCTGGCAGGGGCGGGGTCACTTTATAGAACAGTAATTGAGGTGAAACAAATTATTAGAATGTGAAGCCTTTGGGCCTTGTGGATTTCCAATCTGTCCTTCTGACTACAGATATGAACATGCAATCCATCACAGTAGAGCTTTCCCTGGTNTGCCACTTCTGCCTTATGATCAGCACCAGCTATTATGTAGTGGTTCTCATTCTGGCAGGGGCGGGGTCACTTTATAGAACAGTAATTGAGGTGAAACAAATTATTAGAATGTGAAGCCTTTGGGCCTTGTGGATTTCCAATCTGTCCTTCTGACTACAGATATGAACATGCAATCCATCACAGTAGAGCTTTCCCTGGTCCAAATTCTATGGGAAAGACGACTCGATTCTTGTGTTACCGACTTCTCAGTTCTCTGTTCACATTACAGGGCAGAGGTAGCACTGGGGCTTTACCTGATTGGGTTGTTAGACATGTTTGTTCTCTAGCAATCTCATCTTAAAATGATACGTAGCAGGCTGGAGAGATGGCTCAGCAGTTAAGTGCACTGACTGCTCTTTAAGGGGATTCTAGTTCAGTGCCCAGCAACCCTCCTACCCCCCTGGGCAGCCCACAATTACCTGAAACTCTAGGTCCAGGAAATCTAATGCCATCTTCTGACCTCTGAAAGCACCTGCACACCTGTGCCACACACACACACACACACACACACACACACACACACACACACACACACGTTTAAAACTATTAACACCTAGTTAGCTGTCAGCATTTATTTCCTGACCAAGTGCCTTGGTAGTTGCTCAGAAATCATGTTTATCTGCTCTTTAATAATTTACCTGATGCCTTCTGATCTTTGTAGAATCCATAACTTCTTTGAATGGTGCAAGCCTAACCTGGATGGTTCTCGTAAATCAATGTGTATTTAATGGCGAATTTGCTATTGTGCTTTGGCCATTTTCAAACTTTTGTCCCATTCCAGTTTCAAACTTTTGTCCCATTTGTACAACATGATAGTTGTTGGTAACTAGACTTGCCTGACTGGGCAAATCTTAAATTAGAGATGTCTCCACAGTTAAGAACACCATGACTTAATCAGAAGACTAGATTGGGTTCCCAGCTCCCACATCAGGGGGCCACAAACACCTGTAACTCTAGCTGCAAGGGATTCGGTGCTCCCCTTCTGATGTCTATAGACAGTTAAGATTGGTAACTAGGAGGAAGACAGGAATGGCTCAATGGATAAAGTGCTTGCAATACAAACATAAAGACCTAGTTTGCGTCCCTGGCACCCAAGTAAAGGCTATGGCAGAGTCTGTAACCCAGAGCTAGATATGGGAAGGGGAAACATAGGCAGATTCTCTGGCTAGTCCAGCTGAATTGGCGAGCTGCAGATTAAGCAAGAGACCTTGTGTCTAAAAGGTAAGAGCAATGATCTGAACTAAGATCAGTAGAGGAAGTCATCTGACTTTGACTTTCTGTCTCTTCAAGTGGGCTCAAGAGCTGGAGACAGGAGCCTAAGAGAGGAAAGAGACTGGGGAGGGAGGGACTTAGAGTGGAATGGAGAAGAAGAGGGATGGAGGGATGGAGAGGGAGAGAGATACAGATAGGAAGATACCCGTTTAGACACAGTAAGCAGTCAATAGATGTGAAATCACGGGCCGAAGAAGAAAAGACGAGAGATTGCTTTCTGTTTGGGGGTCTCAGGAATTTTAGAATTCAACCTTAATTTTTATAAATTAGAGAATTAAGTGGGACAACATCATACGTGCACAGGAAGCGTGTTTTGTACATGTATGAATCTGTGAGTACCAAGCTCCTCTTTTCCCATCAGCTGGTTCAAAGCTTCAGAGTTACTGTTCCGTTTGCCACCGTGGAGCCTAGAGCAGCTCAGGACAGGCGCTGCCTGGGACGATCCTTCTGCCACCACTGTGACCCTGCCAATGAATGAAGTCCACAGAGGCAGACGAGCTGAGGACAACTGGTACTTTGGAAATTTTCAACCTCCTGGGCCCCGGAACCACTCATCAATAAATCCCATGTAGCAAATGCTAGTTGCTTCTCCTAAGCTTTGTGTGGTCTGTCCTTCTTCAGAAAGCCTAGGTAGTGCTTCTCCTCACCTCTGAATGGCCTGCCCTGCTCTCTTCTTTCCCTTTCCTTTGTAGCCCTAAAAACAAATCTCCTGGAGCTGGTTAGCCAAGGCAGAGAGCTTTTGGCCCTTGAGGAGAGCCTGATTCGCTGCGTGTGAGCTTGAGTCTGCTCCATGGAGGGTTGCTTTGGATCCCTCCATGGTTACATTCCTTGCTGGTCCATCCCCAAAGCCTGCTTTCCACTTGAAAACTAAAGGTAGCATCCCAATGTCCTGCAGCTTTCAGCCTCATCCAAACATGTTCCCGTTTCGATTTATTCAGAACTCTGAACACCAGAGCCCTCGGGTGCTGCAAGGTCGGTGCATACATATGTATGACCTTATCAATGTGGACGCAGAAATCCCATGCATTCAGAAAGCCCCGAGTCAGAGGTGGCTGCTAGCTGGAATTGATTTCTTCGTGCTGTTCAGGTGACCTGTTTGACCTTACTGTTGTAGCAGAAAGGGTCACATTTGCTCAAGAACTGATCTATTGGCTGCAGGCAACACATCTCAGACTCCAGTCTTTCCTGACGAGGTAGCTAATAGCTAAGTGAAACCTCGGGAAATTCTACATCTGGAAATCAGCGATGCACTCTGACCAACAGCCGATATTTCAAAAGTAAAATATAATTAGGTGTTCTACAGTTTCTTTCTCAGCCTGGGTGCAACATATAACCAGGATAGCCAAAGATGCAAGAATCAATTTAGATTTCAGAATTTTAAGATCAGAAAGATTTTATGTATTAATGTGTGCACGTTAATATATTTATCTCCACATTTAGAGGCAACCGAATAAACAGACCTAAAGGGCATCCCCAATGAACTTATAAGCAGCTCGTAAACTTAAGAAGGTAATCTCTATATTCTGATATAAAATTATCTCTGTTAGGTCACCTTACTTGGGGAAAGTAAGGACCAGCTATAAAATTATCTCTGTTAGGTCCCCTTACCTGGGGAAAGCAAGGACCAGCATGATAGAGATGTACAGCAGCTGTTTGTGTTGAAAGAATGGAATTGATAGGTGTGTGAACATGCATGTGCTTACACAGAGATGCACGTGAGAACAGATGCTTTGATATGCAGGGACTATCTGGGAAGACCCATAAGAAGAGGCTATCTCAGGGTAGCGGTGGCTGGGGTGCTGGTGAAAGGGATAGGAGAGAGGCTAGCTCCCCTTGGCCCTACCCACTTTGTACCATTTGGATCTTTGTTACCCTTCTTCCGCGGCACCTATTAAAAAAAAAAATACAAATAGAAAACAGAATTCCAAAGTCTGACTTTGATTTAGAGCTTAGAAATGAGAACATTAAGATTTCATATCTCCTTTCTCCTCTCAGGCAGAAGTGGGCCTCTGCCATCATTGTTACTTGCTTTTGGATGAATAGTATTTTTAGATCCCCTTCTCCAACACCCCCCCCAGCCCAAATCTCACTGCATTAGAGCAACCAGGGAAATATAGAACTCAAGTTCTGTATCCTAAATGGTTTCTGGTCATGGAGAAACTGTTTTCTTCCTAATGCTGCTGTTTTTAGCAGCAGGAGCGGTACACAAAGGTAATTTCTTCTTTTCTTCCTACTAGATTAAAGAAAAGGCTTAGTCTTTTTTTTTCTTTCCAGTCCCTCTCCAACTCTCCAAGAAGGCTCTGTTGTCCTTTCCTCAAAGTGAGCCCATCTCCAACAACAGTGCCAGTGCATTTCTGCTGGAAGAAGCAAGAAGCTATTAACAGAGGCACTTGAGGCCTCCGAGCAAGTCCATTACCCCAGAAATAGATTAAAGCAAGTTTGCAGATACGCGTTTGCCCGGCGTCCCATCCTTACCTGAGAGAGCGGGGCCCTCTCTTACTGTGAGACAGATGTTCTTATCTCATTCCCCTGACAAACTAAAGCAAAATAAATAAAGACAAATAAAAAGGCTGCCTTCTGGAGATTTGCCTTGTTTCTTTCATCCGGAGTCACACATTTCGGATGTGACTCTTAATGGCGCTGCCTTCGGCTGTGGCTCTGAAATAGATGCTTCCGTTGATTTCAGACAGGGCCTCATCCTGGGTCACCTGTGAGGTGGTTTGCACAAAACTAGGTACTCACCTCACAGCTTTTCTGGAGTACTTAGCCAGGGCCAGTGAAGAACTAAACAATGAATCACCCAGGAGGAGACCTGTCTGTGCTGTTTCTCTCCGACCCTCTTCTCTTCCTTTTATGGGGAACTACTTAGGGTTCCAAAGAGCAAAAGGTAACTTTCAGTGATGCCCCAGTTAATGTTCAAAGAGAGGGGTATGCAAAGATTAAACATAATTCTCCAAAACTCCTTTACTTTTTAATTGCTTTTATTATTTTCTGTGTGTTGGCGGGGAGGGGAGAGATGGGGAGTCAAGCACAGGTGAGTGGACAGCTTCAAGGAGCAGTTGTCTCTTTCCACTTTTATGTGGGTCCCAGGGTTCGCAGTGCCAAGAGTTTTTAACCCACTGAGCCAAGTCACTGGGTCAGGAAGTCTATTTGGAACAGTGGTGTCTGAGATTTCTTCCCTTTAATATATGAATCAAGTCTAGAAGATGCCTTTGTCAAGTTGAATAAGAGGATCCCTGCAGGACAGTCTCCTCCAGACTCCATCATGCCTTACCAGACACCCCAGGCATCAGATTGAGTAGAGACACCCTGTCATGGACAATGGATGTTAGTCTCTGAGATCACAGCAAAGGTAATAGTTCCCTGGCCTTAAATCAGTGCCTCTCAAGCATGCCTGCACCAGCATTCCAAAGAAGGTGGGGATGGGGTCAAGTCCCAAGCATACATGTCACTGAAGCATCCCGCTGTGTGTCCAAGCTGAACACTGCACGCTGTGGCTGCAAAGTCAGGCTGTTGAGACTAGTTCTGTACCACTTCCCTAGCTGGAAGAATCAGTCAGACAGACCCGATAATTTATCACCCTCTCTCTCTCTGTACCATGTATCATTTCCCAAAGTGCAAGGCTCTCTCTCATCACAGCCCTGCAGAGCAAGTAAGATGGGATATTTATCTCCATTTTACAGATGAGAAAAACTGAAGAGCTAAGAGATTTGCTGAAGGTCAGCTGCACAGTAAGTCAGACACAGACTTGGAACCTCAAAGCAACATTGAAGCTGCTGTGGTTCGAGTTCTTCCGGGCTTGATGGTCAAGATGACTGGTCATGATTCCGGGAATCATTTTACTTCCTTGAGTTAGAGGGAAAGATAGGAACTCATATGTTGTGGGACAGAATTGTCCTTGAGATATGGAAGACATGCCTGTCTATTCACTCCAGAAAAGAAGCCCAGGACAGGCCAAAGTAAGAGTAGTACCAAGGCCCAACTCACTGAACCAGTTTTCTGTTGTTGTTCGGTTGGTTGGTTGGTTTTTATTTGTTTCTTTCCTGATACATATACAGAGTGAATCTTGAAGCCTTATTGTTTGAATGATCGATAATTCTTCATCCATGTCCATCCAAACACTAAATAATCTACAACAAAATTTACCTTTTAATCTGTGGAAGAACTCTAAATCTAAACATGATAAGCCCTCTTATTTTTCAGTGTCTCAATAATGTTGAGTTAATTATTTAATAATTGCATTTTCTTAAATTACCATTTGTTCTTACCCTATAACAGGCTAGCTGTGTATGTCATAACTAAGAGACATAATGCAAATTCATTAAAACCTTTATAGTGTTTTTATATTTGCAGAGGATATAACCCCAATGAGTACTTTTGACTTCGAGTAACAGAAGCATGGGTGATAGGTCACTTACAGGGAGCAGGGGTGACTCAAAAGCCATTTTGTCACCAAAAAGCCCACCCAGGCATTGATGATTCCCAGAAGCTGCAGTGCTGGGCCTCTCTGCACAGCTTGCAGGCATGCCCACAGACAGAGCATTTCTTCTCTCTGCATTTGGGCTACTCACAGTTCTCCTTCCCCAACAGCCATTCACCTCTTTGATACTGGTTGAGGGTGGGAGGGGGGGTGTCATGAATCTTTCAAGTTTCTATTTTCTTAGACTTGTGGCCTGTTGTTTAACATCCAGGTGCTATGAGCCTCTCAATTCCTCCTGGAAGGGATATTCCAATTTAGAGGAAACTGCCAGACAACACCACTCCTTTGTTCTTGAAACTAAGTGGTGTGTGTGTGTGTGTGTGTGTGTGTGTGTGTGTGTGTGTGTGATTGTGTGTGTGTATGTGTGTGAGTGAGTGTGTGTGTGTATGTGAGTGTATGTATAACTATGTGAGTGTGTGTGTGTATGTGTGTGTAACTATGTGAGTGTGTATGTGTGTGATATGAAGCTAGTGGAAGAGACGAGAGGTGAACAGTAGTAAAGCATAATTGCCATAGAGAAAATGGGCAAGACGTACAGGGAAATGTGTATCTCCTTTTGGGACTTCAGATAAAGGCAATGCGGTTATTACAAGCAAGCTGTTACGCATTTGGAAGACTGCCCACTGCACTGGGAAACCAACCATGTGCAGGGGGCAGCCACATGAATCAGCGAGGTCACCTTGGACAGTCTTTATGAGTGTGCCAAGCAGTCTGTGCCCACTTTCATGAGTGTGTTTATGTGTGCATGTGCTAGTTGGCTGCTAACAGGATGTTCAAGCAAGCAAGAACCTGTGTGCATTTGGTACAAGTGGAAGAAAAAAGAAACACCCTGGGAAGCATTAGAGTAATTATACAGCCAGCCTGCCTCACGCCTGGAGGTAAATACAGACTCCACAATCCCTGTCAGTTGTGACAATCGTTCAGATACAGAAATGCAAAACACAGGGGAGAGCGTCTTCCTCCCTCCTATTTAATCTCCCTAACCCTCTAGCATAGCTAAAGGTTTGCCCAATGCAAACCCTCATAGACTAGAATGAAACTTCAAATCCATGTCAGAGTCTGCTGGAAAGAGTGATTTATAAACTTGGAGCAGAACACTGGCGTAAACAAGATAACGCACATTAATGCCCAAGCAAGGCAATTAGCATTCAGCTATTCTGAACCGGGGCTAGCCTTGATGCTTAAGGAACTGAACACAATACAACCTGTAGCTTACAAGAAAGCACTATCTCCTCCACTCAGAATGGCTGCTCTTGGGATTCAAAGGCTCCTGGAGCACTCTTCCTCATAAAGACACACACACCAAAAAGTAGCTCAATACAGCGTTCCCGTTTCAGGACTCATGTCTCCTTGCCTCTGAGCCAAAGACACTTTGAAGAATCTCGCCTTTGATCTAAATTTCTAAAGTTATGCCACCTTCCAGAGGCATCTTGAACTTCAAGATCTTCAGTTGCTTTAAAGATCTCAAATGCTGGATCACACACATTTCTTTGACTATTCCTTCAATCACTAAACTCAAACGGGAGAGTTTATCTGTAATTACCATCCTCATTAGCATGTTTATCTGCCTTTTCCTTCTCTGTGTACAGGAAAATATTCAACCCAAGCTTCTAAAAGTACTTCTCCACTCCAGGATGTTAAGATAGTCACTCCAAAGTCAAAGTGACCCATAAAAGCTATTCTCAAGCTTTTTCAACTTCCCATGCAAATGAATCCTTTGCAAATGGCCATCTTGATTAATCAGGACTTGAATGGATTCTGAGATTCTGCATTTCTTATAAGTCTTGATGCTACAGATACTACAGATCTGGAAACAGCCCCACTGAGGACTTACTACAGCAGATAACCTGTCCATGAAAAATCAGTCCTTGCAAAAGGAGTCCCTGGGCTCCTTTAACATCAACCTCTGAATGTCCAGCATCTCCCATTTTTTGAGGCAAGTGTTTGGGAGAATTTGTATGTGATTTGTTTTCAAGAGTCGCAGTTGTTCAAAGTAGGAGAATTTGATGGAAACAAACCAAACGCCTGTGGGATTATGACTCTTTGCTTCTATTGGACTATCAACTGCTAAAGAAAAATACTATAGGAGATACAAAAATATTCTACCCTGTAGAGTTCCCAGCAGCAGCTGGTTAGTCCACTGGGTACACACTAAGGTAGATTCTATCTTATGCAAAGCCTGGAAAGGTAGCTACTGGAAAGAAAGTTGATTATTGGAGTTACAAAAAAGGAGGGGGTCCTCTTTCAATATTGTTTACAATCCCACTGCCTGGTTTCCATCCTTCCCCAACACACACACACACACACACACACACACACACACACACACACACACACACACGTTTATTTGTGCCAATACCCACAGACACATACCACACTTCTTAGGCGATTTCCCTGGCCTCATTTGGAAGGCTCTGTTACACCATCTGCTCATATCCTCTACTCCCTTCTCCTTCTCAAGGTTCCTGAGCAATAATATTATAACAACAACAATAGCCCTGTTTGTCTCTTCACCCTTGCCGTGATACTTTGATATAGAGACTCTCACTCTCGTCTTTGTAGACAGAGATTCCAAAGCAAAGAAAGGAAAAGAAACTGGCGCTAAATGGCATGTGACACACCTACTAAACAAGGACATGGATACATACAATGGGGCACCAGAGTTCATGATTATCTTCTACATACTATTCTTCCATTCCTTCGATTACTTTATGCAGAGAGAGAGAGAGAGAGAGAGAGAGAGACTTTATTATTCTCTTTATCTTTTATACTGGATGGCTCATTAGAACCAGAGCCAAGCTAATCAGCAACCAAATAAATGAGTTTCCTTTCCAGGAGAGTGTTTTCAAACACTCCCCTGAGGTGAGGGAAAATATTTGCATTCTGTCCCGATGGGTGTGTGGTGCAATGAAGTATGTTCGCCTCGGATGGGCTGGATCCTGGTAAAAGTGCAAATGTAAAGCAGAGCTGTGCTCGCCCACAGTAAAGCAGGCTGGCGTTCCTTGCTCCCTTACATTTACATAAGCCCTCAACTCTGTTTAGAATTCGTGCCTGTGCTTACTGAAGCTATCTTTAGTATCCTAGGTCCCAGTCATTACTCACTGTCTGGATAACCATGGGGAATGACGCCAGGTTCTCTGCGCACACCAACTGTGTCCATGAATTATAAGGTTTTCTGTGCTTCTCCCATTCTAAGAATTTCGTAAATATTTATTCCCAGAATAGTGATAATAAGCTTGTCTTTTTACATGCACTTACTATGGGTATGTTTCCTCTCGAAAGCATTGCCACTGACTTTTTCTATCAAGTTGACTTGAGTGTCTTAATTTTGTTTCCTGAAACTGTAAAAAAAGAAAGAAAGAAGGAAAGAAAGAAAAGAAAAGAAAAGAAAAGAAGAGAAGAGAAAAGAAAAGAAAAGAAAAGAAAAGAAATACCTTGGACTAAAGGGACATAAGGGAGAATCAGCTTATTTGGCTAACAACTCAAGGTGAGGTCCTTTGTCATGACGAAACTGAAGGTTTCAGGACTTGAGACAGTGACTGTCACGGTCAAGAGCAGAGAGCAATGAATTTATGTGTGCATAATAGTCCTCAGCTATAAAGATGACTGTTGTCCCAACCCCTTAATTTGGGGTAGATGGTTTGGTTATTTTATGAATAATAAATATGTTGTCATTTTAGTGGATAATTTACAAATAATTATGGTCTTTCATAGGGAGAAAATGAAATAAGAAGCTTAGATTCAGGCATTTCTATCTTTCCTTTCCTGTTGAGGTTTGGTCTTTACTTGAGTTGCAATGATAACTACTAGCCCCCAAGGCCTGGTTTCCTGAAGAGATGAGAGAGTCTGCAGGTACTATAGGCTGTGCTGTTGGCATCTTTATTCACCAATCAGGGATAACATGGTGAGAGAGGCAAGGTCACCAGGTCACTAGGTATGGTGACCTTGCCCCTCCCACCAAGTTATCCCTGATTGGTGAATAAAGATTCCTACAGCCTATAGTGGGCAGAATTGGGATAAGCAGAAGAGAGAGAGGACAGTATAAGTTAAGAATCTTGAAATCATGGCCATGAGGGCTGGCCAATTGGAGTTAAGAGCAGCCCAGACAGAACATGGCAAGTCATACTGTGGAGTTATTGGCAGGGAAATAGACATAATAGCATAGAGGGTAGATATCATAGGTTGTGTGTCTTTTATCTGGGAACTGAATGATGGGAGATGGGGTAGAAGCCCCTGGTTGAAATTAGATATTTTCTACAACACTCAGCTTATACTCCTCTTCATTCAGTTCAGCACCATGCCCATGAAATGGCACTGCTAACATTCAGAGCAGTCTTCTCAACCTCGTAACCTAATTAAAGAAAATCGCTTACAGGCATGCCCACAAGTCAACCTGATCTAGACAAGTCCTAATTGCAACTGTCTTCCCAGGAGACTCCAGATTATGTCAAGTTGACAAAACTGACCATCACAGAGTTATGGTGATTATCTTAGGTGGATCATACTTCTTTCCAGCTGTGCCAGCAAAAGCCAAGTTACAGGTCTTCCCCTGTGTACCCCAAATACCCACACCATGTCATGATTATCAGTGATGTCTTAACTTTGTCATGCCAGAACAAAATAGTAAGGACACTGGGCAAATGGCAGGAGCTAGACTAGAATACATTTAGGATCTCTAGATCTAAAAAAACAAACTTGAAGTTTGGGGAAGTTTTGAACAATCACCTTCATATATAACGGGGAAGGATCCCTGAAAGATTATGAACTGTAGAAGTCCATCCTCCAAGAGTTGGTTATGAGCTAGTGAAAAAGCTTCAAAGAAAAGATTTACAGCACGCCATATTTTCTAGGGTAGAAATCCACTCCAAGTCCCCTGGTTGCATGTTAGCCTCAGATGTTCAGAAGACAGGTCAACTGTGGGAATTTGCATGATTTCCCAGGCTGAAAAATATCTTAAAAAAATAGTCATAAGACCCACTTTGGGTCACTAAGGTCTAGGACAGTGTTTGGGATGATCATGGTCTTCTTCATGGACTGATTATGTCTTCTTCAGTATACTCATCAATAGGAGGAATACAGCCTGAAACCCAGAGCCAAGAGGTTGGCAAATGGACAACCCAAAGGCAGATCCAGGTTGTTATCCACCAGAAACATGTTGCTCTATCATTTACCTGAATGTTGACATTCGGTGAGTATTACTCTGTTTTCCTATACACGGGGTCTTGAGAACAAATGTTGTCCAACAAAAAAGCTATTTCTTCTCCTCAAACTCTCAGTAGCTTCTCTGAACACTGTCAGTTGAGAAAAGCAATGACATCATGGAGACGAGTTCATCTATTATGAAACTTCTGCCCTTTGATGTTCTAGTTCCATTGAGATACACATGGACACTTGTTTCTAGATCAAGTTGAGAAAGTGCCCTGTGAAGCACACCCTACCTGTTGTTGGGGCACTAGAATCCTGAATGACACCTGCTCCTGTGTAAGAAGTACAAGAAGCCACACCATCTCCCCAGAGAGGACTCTTTTTCATAAGTGGTTCTGGGCTCTTAAACCAAGAGCCTTGCTGATACATATAAGCAGACTGATGAACTAGCTTTTGGACCCCTCCCTTACAGTTATCTGTTCTCCACCCTCACTGTGACCTGTAGTCTCTTGATTCCTACAAGTGAACCCAAGCTCAACAGAGACCCAGCACACACACACACACACACACACACACACACACACACACACAGAGGGTGGGGAGGGAGGGAGGGAGGGAGAGAGAGAGAGAGAGAGAGAGAGAGAGAGAGAGAGAGAGAGAGATCATTTTGGTCCTACTTCTCACTTGCATTCCTCTCCAACTTGCTTCCTTACATGAACATCCTAACTCTGAGTTATATGTGACCTTAGCAGCTCTTGGTTCCCTTTTAGTGTCTGTGATGAGATTCAGATGAGCTCATTCCTATGAGAAAAATTTATAAGTGATTTTTTTCATTGGGTTTGGTTTGGTTTGCTTGCTTGTCTGCCTTTTTTCCCCCTTTAGTTTTGGCATCCAGATAGTATGTGTAAGTACTTAGTAAACATGTGTTGAACGAATAAATAAATGGAAATAGAACATATTTATTTGACACCTCAAAGTCTTCTTCTTCCTGAAGTTTAGGCAGATAATAATAATAATAACTAACAATAATAATAATATGAAAAATAAAGACAAAACCCCTGAGTTTTCATCATGTAGGACAAATCTTATGTCAAGGTAAATAAGTTAATTATTTGACTCAATCATCAAAGCAAACCTCCAAGTAGGTAACATTATTACCATTTTTTTCATTTAATTTATGTATTATAATTGATTTTGTTTTATTTTATGATAAGGAGATAGGCAGAGTCAAGACCAAGGACAAATATTTAATAAGTGGCGTGGCCAGAGCTTCTAGCCCAGGTAGCCATACTCCACAGCCAGTGCTCTCAAGCACAAATCTCTGCCAACTGGTCAAAAAAAAGTGGTTAGTGATTCTTTCTGTCTACAAAAAATTCTAAGCTTCAGCGCTTCCTGTGGGAATTCCTTAAGTACGTCATTCAGAATGGTTTTTCTAAGAGTTGCATATTCCAAAATCGGGCCTTACACATAAGAATTGTCCAAGGAAGTCTGAAAGCTCTGCTTAGCAAAACAGTGGGAGCTTCTATAAATCACAGGCTTTCTAGATCTTCCCAAACCAACTTTGTAATAGTAGACATGATTTTCTTTTTGCCATATAGGCCTCAGTTCCAGTGGGAAGGTGGTTGGTTATGCCCGTGACAGACGTGCCATTATTGCATCCATGGGTGCATTTGGCCAGTCCAGTTGGTTGAGTTGCATGTTGGGTCCACATAAGCTAGCTAATGACTGTTATGCTCCAGCAAGCACATAGCATGTTCCAGCATATGAGAGACAGTCAGCTTGCAGGAAGCTCCAACACAGGTCTAGCTTCATCTTCTTATGCTCTTTTACTCAAGTACATGGTATAGTCAGGAATAAAGTCAGGTGCTGATGGCTAATTAGCAACAATATCTTGCACTGTTTGGGACCTTTGGTGGCCTCCCAAGCTACCTTGTTAGGTAATATTCTACCTGAATTTGATAACTTCTGCCCTAATCCCTTAGATAAACTGACGATATATAATTTTCTGTCTCTAGCCTCTGGTCCATGAACCTCATTCCCATAATATCCATCCTCAAGCTCGAGTGCCCCCCACCCTTTCCCATCAAGCCTGTCACATACAAATAAATGCACAGATTCTTGGTAAGGAAGAATCTGTACAGGGCCACTGGATGGTATCAGATTTACATGAAGGCAAATTTTGCATAAAACACTACTTGAAGTATATTTGCCCTTTCTTTGTAATTTGTAGAACATGACACCGAAAACAGTCACAAATTGCAGTGCATTGCAAATGGCTTGGCTGTATGTGGGTTGAGTATGGGGACAGGTTTCCAATTTTGTTGTTAAAATAGTTCATGTTTCTAAGCTGCAAGATCACAAAAGAATAATACTATTCTCTCTCAAGCACCAAGCTAAATCCCAATTAAGTGCAGATTTAAGATCTTTCATATTCACTAGAAAAGAGTAAATTTAAATTCTTTTGACTTAAAACCACCACCACCATAAAATTCCTAAATGAATTTCTCTTTGGGGGAAAAAAATAAATTGAAAGCAAATGAGTGATTCACTGAACAGATGTGAAATGAATTTTACAGCCCTTCCTCCCAGCCAGTGTCAAGGCACTGTTCATCTGGGTGTTCACTCAGAGGTGTCATAGAGAGAGGAAGAGCAGCAGGCACAAAGTGTCTGGTACCTAAGGAAGCTTAAGGAGAGAATGTGCCACACTCGGAAATCAGGCAGGACACTCCAAGACCAATTCTTCAGTGCTATGCAGAGGTTTTGATAATTAACTAAAGCGAAGAAATAGATTATGTACACCCGGGGAATATTAAAATGTAGGCTGGAGCTATACTTCAGAGGCAGAACACTTGTCTAGGATGTGCAAATCTGAGGAATCTGCCCTACAGTTTTACACACACACACACACACACACACACACACACACACACCATGTTCACACCTCGACTAGCCTATGCCTAGTTACATATACCCCATTTCAACATAACACAGCATAAAACGGGAAAAGAGGAAGATTTCTCTGTGTGCATGTGCTGAATCCCCCCCCCCCTCCCCGGCCTTCTCACTTCTCTCTCAGTTCCCTTTCTCCTTGCTCACAGGGAATTTTCAGGGACTTCTCCACGGGAACTCCCAGAAGTTCTACCCCGTTCCTGCTGCCATGCTTCCTGTTCCTCGTTGTGACGATTTGTTGACATGTCCACGTGGCAGTTACCAAACCACCAGCTGGACTGTTCCGGAAATGCGTGTGAGTCTTTAAAATTAGATTAATAAAGCACATAGTCTTCTATCAATAATTTAACTTCCAAAGCTCACCAGCCAGTGAATCAAGTACAGATTCCTTTTTGGAATATGCCATGTTAATAAGCAATTGTTTGTAATGAATGCTACATAATCTCTTCACTCACAAATAATATTTATGTGAATAACTTCTGTTTCTTAATGACTACCATTTCATATTTTTATACTGAAGTTCAATATCTGAGTATTCTTCCATTCAGCTAATACATAGTAAAGCCATATAAGGCTCTGTGCTGAATTTGTGAGAAAATATCCGACATTAAGAGGACCTCAACTTTTTATTCAAGGACTTATGAGTGTTGAGACTGATCTCTTGGCTTTTAGAAGGAAGACATTTGAGTTTAAAGACCAGCTTGGCTCGCTTACCTGGAATGAGCTTATTAATCTCGCTGAGCTCTGTTTCATTTTCCTGTGAAATAGAGATGAGGTTGATAACAGTGTATCTCCTACCAGAAGGCAAGAACTAGAGAAGACTGAGAGTCATGGCGGCCACCACAGAGAGAATGGCAGGTCAGTGTAAAGGATGAGTGATTCGGCCCTGGATGCCTGGCATTATCTAACTGGCAATGGTGTATCTTTCCAAGTTCTTTGTGCAAGATTAGGACCTTGAATAACTGTGTCCTTCAAACAGATAACTTCTATGTACAATGTGATCAATAACTAACTTGAAAGAAAACTACAGGAAAGGGGGGGGGGCATTTAAAGGTTGTTCTCGAAAGTACAGGGCACATGGAAGAATGTAAAAACTGCCCTTAGAGGCATTGCAGGTGTGGCTGCTATGTCGCTTGTGTGTCAGTAGGGGGCAGAGGGGAGAGAGACTATGTCTATGCTCAGTGTTTGGACCTGTGAACATCTGGATGATCAGTAGCTTAAAACACCCCGGAGGGTGGGGGGCAGCAAGTCTAAGATAACCACGAGCCCATCTCCAGGGGACCTGGATAGGGAGCTAGCCTGAGATGACCATCAATTCAGCACAGGCCCCAACAATATCCAAGGGCAGAGAGTAAGCCAGTGTTGAGATGACCTTGCCTTGGTGCCAGGTGACCCAGTGGGAGTAAGTCAGAGACCAGAATGATTCCCACATGGAGTCCAGGCAAAGAGCAGTCCCCAAATGACCACCAGTCAGCCACTATGGGGTTGCATAGAGAGCTAGTCTGAGATGACTACCAGTCTGGTGACATGCAGGCTTGAAGGGTTGACCCCTGCCCAGTGCCATAATGCATGGGTAGTGTTGGGGTCCACTGCCCGCAGTGGACTGGGTTCCTGGAGGATTGGCCCGAAGCTGAAATGAAACTAAGGGAGTGGGGGAGAGAAAGAAGAACTCCGAGGCTACATGGTTGCTTCTGCTTAGAACGACTCTTTAATGGTGGACAAGCATTTGGGGATAAAGGAAGAGAAACCCCGCCCCCAGTCTTCTGGGCAGGCGTTCTGGAGTTTGGCGGGAACCCTGAAGTCTCGTGACATCTCAGGTTGCGCAGGTGGGCTGGTCGTAGGTGGGCCTCTGGTAAGCTGGGCGGAGCCAGGTGACCTAGGAGACGTGCAGAACCTGCTGCAGGGGTACCGGGCTCTCTTAGCCTAGTTAACACAATGGATGCCATTGGGTGAGGCATGGCTCTGGCCATTTGCACCAACTGTGTTGGTAGAGAAGGACACCACAGGGTAGGGCACAGTACTCCTGAGACAACTCCTAAGAAGACCCCAGACACTCAGACACCCCCGATACCACTGAGAGGAACAAGTAAGTGGTGGAGAGATGGAAGAGAACGAGAAACAGAAGGATGCGGACACAGTGAAGAGAGGCAGAACTGGAGACTACAGGGTGGTCAAGAACAGCCTGGTGTGAGTAGTTGGTCATGCCACCAGAGATCATGGTGACATTCTGGCCTGTGTTGCCATTAGAAAACATGACTGGATCCATGGCTATGCAGTAGCAAGGCTCTGCTACCACCAAAGTCTGGGTGAATGTCCCTGATCTGGGCTGTCACTCATGAGAACAGCCCTGTACCTTATCTGAGCAAAGGTACAGTAAAGCTGGCCATGGATGTAGAGGTTGAGAGTGAGCCAGCCCTGAGGGCGTGATCATGGGAGAGCTGGTCCTGCTTCCTGTCTGCTGTGTGGTGGTACAGAGGATGGAAAGATACACTCTTCTCTCTTTTGCCCTCCCTACCTGTGTCAGGCAAGAGATCAGGCCTTGCACCTCACCTGGGAAGCACAGATGAGCAGACTCTGGTAGCAGGGTGGTGAGCTGGCCCAAAGGGTGTGAGCATGGACGAGCTGGCCCTTGCCACTTGTCTGCTGTGAGGTGGCATGGGTAAGGGAGCAAAGGCCTCTCCCCTTTGCTCCTTGCCACCTATGATAGGCAAGAGAACTGGCTCTAGGGTCACAAGAGCAGGAGAATTGTCCCTTACCTGCTGCAGAGCCGGGAAGAGCCCTGCATCTTGCCTTGGCAGCACAGTAGAGCTGGCCCTGGATGTAAGAATTGTGGTTGAGCTAGCCCTGAAGGTGTGAGCACAGTAGAGCCTACCTTGACTCTTGTCTGCTGTGTTTTGGAACAGATGAAGGAAAGATGCCCTTTCTACTCCCTTGTCCCTCACCATGCATGGCAGGTGGGAGAGCTGTCCCCAGAGTCACAAGAGTGGGAGAACTGGTCCTGTCCCTGAACTCTGGAGTGTAGGCCCCACACCTCACCTGGGCAATATGGTAGAGCTGGCCCTGGTGATATAGCAGAGGATAAGCCAGCCCTAAGAGCATGAGAGCAGGAAAACTGGCTCTGCCTCTTGCTGTCTGTGACATTGATTGACGGGCCAGCTGGAGCAGGGCAGGAGAGCTTGCCCCAGTTGTATGGGTGAGGAAGAGCTGGAAGGGTGAGCAGCTCAGATACCTTTTATGCACAGATCCAGGGCTTTGAGTTGGCCCACCCTAACATCTACCCCATCAATTAACTGCTGGAGTTTGTGAAGGGGCAGGTCCTGCAGACCCAAAATTATAGGATTTCTATGACACAGGGCAACAACAGGATATCCTAAAGCAGTCCAAGTAAAGGTTCTATATATTGATAGTATAGCAGAAGCCAGAGGCCTCATGCCAAATCAACAAGTCATTGCAATGAAGATGTGCAAGCAAAGAAGTGTGGGCAAAAGGGTGCACTATGGGACACACTGGGACACACTATGGCTTCCATGATGAGACAAAAGGGTGCACTATGGGACACACTGGGACACACTACAGCTTCCATGATGAGACAAAAGGGTGCACTATGGGACACACTGGGACACACCATGGCTTCCACGATGAGACAAAGGGTGCACTATGGGACACACTGGGACACACTACAGCTTCCACGATGAGACAAAAGGGTGCACTATGGGACACACTGGGTCACACTATAGCTTCCACAATGAGATTTTTTTCCCCATGGTCATGGGGAAGGTTGCAAGGGTGGAAGTCAGGACCAAGGGGAGAGGAAGATGAGTAGGATTAGGGTGTATGATATGAAATTTACAGAAAACCAATAAAAAGTTAAACAAAAAAAAAACGATGTAAGATCAAGAGGCAGTAGGATGAAGGTGTGGAAGCCTGACTACATGGGATGGCATGGCTGTGCTGTTCCTGAACTCATAACAACTTTGGTTAACACACAGGGTCAGCATAAGGTTGGGTCTATCAATACCTCGTGGAAAATGCAGAGACTCATGGGACACCAGCTCTTTTGTCTGTGGTGTAACTTTGAGATTAATGCTATAAAGTACAAGTAAATTCTTTTATGTGCACAGTTCATGGTTAATGGAGGAGGGCAATAATTTCAGTGGTGTAGCCACTGATAGTATGCCTATGTTCACCAATACTCCTATAAACATCCTTAATGAAACTCGTAGGTACACCAGAAACAAAATAAAAAGTAGATAATCAAATTTAATGACAGCTAAAAGCAAGATAGGATCTTAGATTGGAGCCTAGAACAGATAAATGTCATTAGTAGGATAATAGATGAAATTCAAATGAAGGCCATCGTTTTTTTGCTAATACTGTGCTAGTGATGCAAATCTCTATCGGTGTTTCACAGTAGCACAATGTGTCAACACTGGGGAAACTGCAGGAAAGGCCTCTAAGAAGTATCATCAATCCTAATCAAAATCCCCATCTCATTTTTCACATAAATAAAAAAATAAATAAATAAGATCCTAAAATTGATATGGAACAACAAAGACCCCAGATAGCCAAAATAATCCTGAGTGGAAAGAAATAACATGGAGGGATTACAGTCCTAGAGCATAGAGTATTTCATAGAGCCACAGTAATGAAAACAGTATGGCGTTTGTACAAAAACAGACATGTGAACCAATAGAGCAAAATCGAGAGCCCAACCATGAGCACATGAAATTTCAGCCATTTGATGCTTTACAAAGAAAGCAAACGCATACACTGGGAAAACAGCATTTTCAACAAAGGCTACCAAAGAGGAAATTTCTCAGTTTGGTTTGGTTTGGTTTGGTTTGGTTTGGTTTGGTTTGGTTTGGCTTGGTTTGGTTTTGAAACTCAGTTGTGTCACGTGATGTTTTTCTAGAAGCTGTCTGGTGAGAGGATGCTTTGCCGAAGTGGGTGCTTGAGAGGGCATGCGATGCTTCGAAAGCGTCTAAGTAGAGCCTCACAAACAATGAAAGGATGATTCGCTTCTGCTTCCTGGTCTTTGCTGGCCTTCACTGGCCATGCAATACTTCGATGGTCTTCCTTCTTCACCCATCTTCTCAGATCTTCACTTCATAGAGATAAACTCACGAAAGAACTTCTCTTGGTATTCTAGCTGATTCTGGATGCTTCTGCTGGCTCGTGCCAATTTGGCAGGGCCATATAGTCTCTGCTGGATTGAGTCGCTACTGACTCGTGTTTATGTTTGCTATTGGACTGGACTGACGGTATCTTGTGAGGAAGAGTTGAATCACCCAAAGAACTCCTAAAGAGATCCATGACCCCTTTTTCCTATTAACCATCTTTTTCTCCCACCTCTAGTCAATGTGTTAGAAGGGAGGTTGAGGTGTTCAAGAACCCTAACTAAAGAAGGTTTAAAAGAATCTAAGCCTACAGAGTACTGGAGAAAGTAGATTCCGTGGGCAAAAGAATGAAATTAGATCCATATCTATCACCTTGCACAAAAATTAGCAGTGAATGGATCAAAGACCTAAATGTGCAACTTGAAACACAGAAACTGCTATAAGAAATCATGAGCAGTCCCCTACATTGTTTGGATATAGGAAAGGACTTCCTGAACAGGACTCTATTTGCCTAAGAATGAAGGCTAACAATTGACAGTCAGAACTTTATAAGACTAAAAGTTCCTGCACAGCTAAAGAAACAACCAACTAACTGAAGAGGAAGCCCACAGAATGGGAGAGAATCCCTGTCAGATATACATATATGAAGGTTTTAATGAGAATGTGTTTGCCTGATCCACACACTTAGTGGAACTATTTGGAAGGTGTTAGGAGGTGTGATCTTGTTGGGGGAGGTGTGTTACTATGGGTGGGCTTTGAGGTTTCAAAAGCCTACACCAAGCCCAGTGTCTCTCCGCCTCTTCCTCTCCCTCTCCCCATTCCTCTCCCTTTTTCTGTCTCCCTGTTTCTTTCTGTGTGTCTGTGTCTCTGTCTGTCTTTCTCTCTCCCTCCTGCTCAAGGATCAGGATGTAAGTAAGCTCTCAGCTCCTGCTTCATGACCATGTATGCCTGCCTGCATGCCCCCTTCCATGACGGCCATAGATGAACCTCTGAAACAGTAAGCAAGCCTCAGTTAAATGATTTCTTTGAATATTTGCCATGGTCGTGGTGTTTCATCCCAGCAATAGAATAGCAACTAAGACAACAACTGATAGAAGATTAATATCAGAATATATAAAGAACTTTTAAAAAAACAAAGAATTTTTTAAAAGGAAAAGAGCCGGGCAGTGGTGGCACACGCCTTTAATCCCAGCACTTGGGAGGCAGAGGCAGGCAGATTTCTAAGTTCGAAGCCAGCCTGGTCTACAGAGTGAGTTCCAGGACAGTGAGAGCTACACAGAGAAACCCTGTTCCAGAAAAAAAATAAAAAGGAAGGAAGGAAGGAAGAAAGAAAGAAAGGAAGAAAGGAAGAAAGGAAGAAAGGAAGAAAGGAAGAAAGAGAGAAAGAAAGGACTCATTAAAAAAAAAAAAAAAGAACCTGAAGCCAGGTGGTGTTGGTGTATGACTTTAATCCCAACTCTCAGGAGGCAGAGGTAGATGGATCATTAAGTGTGAGGCGAGCCTTGTCTACAGTGAGTTCTAAGACAGCCAGGGCCTCAGAAAACTCCTGTCTCAAAAAACCAAAACCTAAAGGAAAGGGCTTCTCACCCGAGAGAGAAGAGATAGGTGTGTGTGTGTGTGTGTGTGTGTGTGTGTGTGTGTGTGAGAGAGAGAGAGAGAGAGAGACAGAGACAGAGAGACAGAGAGACAGAGAGACAGAGAGACAGAGAGACAGAGACAAAGACAAAGACACAGAGAGAGAGAGAGGCAGAGGGAGAGGGGGGAACCTGAAGAGAGAATTTTTTAAACCCTTTTTAAATTAATTATTTTATTTACTTACATCCCAGATATTGCCCTCTCCCATTCTATCTTTCTTCTTTGCCTCTGAGAGGGCACCCCCACCTTGGGCATCCCCCTTATCTAGGGCATCAAGTGTTTTCAGGATTAGGCACATCCTCTCCCACTGGACCAGACAAGAGAACTCTTAAAAGAAGTTAAAAAAAAAACTCAAAATTTTTCATCACTAGCAGTTAGGGAAGAATGAAGGAGGTAGTAAAGGTGACAATAAAAACATATGAAATCACACCATTAACTATTTCTACCTAAAAAAGAGAAGCCAGCAACTCTGTATATAAATGAAAATATATAATTTTAGTGAACTTATTACATCTGGGCTGACCATGCTCCCTCCAAGAGCCAAGCACCCATTAACAAAAATCCTAATGCGAGACAAGAGAAACTCTTGATTGAATTGTTGGGGCAGGGCTGTCCAAAAGACCCCTAAAACACCCAGCCTTTTGCCATGATTGTCCTTGGTTACCCTCCTTGAGAGGCAGAAGATAAATCCTTAATGCTGAAGAGACTATGGCCTTCAGAAATAGGGCCAAGAGGCTCTTGAGCTGGAATTGACCTAATTCCTCCTCCCTAAAGACTAGCTTTCATATCAAGGCAAGCTTCTAAAGGAGGGGTCAGCCAATAGTCTTATTCAGATATGACACCTCTGAACTGTATGAACCAGAATGACATGATAACTCTAAGGGGCATTAGTGGCATGCACGCCTTGGCAGTAACCAATGACTCTATCATTGGACTTAAGACCAATTGTTAATTGTCAGTGTTAATACAGTCATTTGTTAATGGAGGAGTATCTACAAACACTAATTTATGAAACCAGCATAATCTCTAACAACAATTTAGTCCCCACCCTCATAAAAGAAACTTCTCTTTGCAACAGATGGAGACCACTGCAGAAAAGCACAACCAAACAGAGTTGCGGAGCCCAGTCGCAAGGGATACATCTACCAAACACCCCAGCATCTAAGGCTCATGGAACATCATGGCAGATGGTGCAGAAAGATTGTTAAGAGTCAGAGGATCAGGGGATCAGGGAGTTTGCTGTGAACTCTCATGGTCTCCTAGTAACATCTGAAGCTACACCCACAAAGTCTCACTAACATGACTACCCAAATGTGAGCTGGACAAGGATGATACCAATGAACATGCCAAAGTGGATGGAGAAAAGCACACAAGGCCTCAGTACTACACCAAGAACTACAGGAAGCCGAAGAAGGCTGGGAGTGAGAGAGATATACTTCCCCAGGAAACAGCATACTGATTGGTTATACAGTACCAAAAGGTCAGCCCAGAAAACATACACACAATATTATACAGACTGAGCAGGTTATATTTTGGAATATATATGTAAACATGTACCAATGTACATATGTATGTGCAAATACATATATTTGTATATGCATGCAATAACAATTAATGAAAAAACAGGTCATGCATTTGAATGAAAGTAAGAAGGCATACATGAGGGGATTTGGAGGAAGAAAAGGGAAGGGGAAAATGATGTAATTGTATTATACTCTCAAAATTAAGTACAAAAAAGTCTTCTTTTTCCCTATGTTGTCTAACTTGTTCCATCTTCTTTCCTATTTTGCTCAAGAATTTTTCCTCTCAGGGTTGTCCCTCATATAAGTGAACATTTGAAGTTCTCTAACATCCAATATTCTATGCATTCTCCCTGTTCACCTGTTACCTGACTTCACGTGCAAAGTTGTCTCTACATCTCTTTGTAAAGAAAAGCCCTGGTCAAATGTGATTTAGGGTTTGTACAGCATCTGCAGCATGATCTTTGACCTTTGTCCTCTGCATTTCAGAGGTGGCCATCAGGGTGATGTGGGAGTGCAGGGGAAAAACAGACTCCTTATTCTTTATGGCATTGAAATAAGGCTTGTGGTGAGGTTGTTTTTTATTAAAATAATTTATCTTTTTACGTCAAATGAACACTGTAATCGATATGATTACTTTGAGCTAATCTATTATGGATTCAAACAGACTAAATAAAAACTAAAAGAAGAAACAGAAATTAATAATGGTGCTGTGCTACTGTTTATTCTGTGATCAATTCTAATGAAAACCTGAAACATCAATTCAGCTGTTCTGGTCATAACATTGCCCATATGTGTATTTATATATATGTGTGTGTATCATACTGCATCTAGTGGCTAAAGCAGTAACAGTCCGTTCAAATAATTCTGGGACAATTACATTTTTATTAGATAGTTTCTTCTTTTGAGAGTATTGGGATAATAAGATCTTGAAAATTAAATAATATTTAAGACAGTAAATATGTATCTAGAGAAATTAAATATTTAATGAAGGTTAACTCCTGTTATGTCACATGTGTCTAATGCTATGTAGGTTTACACACATGCTCAGGGCATGTATACAGGCACACAGACAGAACCATCTACAAAACCAAACTCAGCCTCTCAAATGTGGAACTGTGGACTCTGCCAGGCCTTGGAAAATTATTCAAGGTCATTCAAGACATGCTGAAAGCCATTACCTTCCTCGAATAGCAAGCCTCCCGGGAGGCAGTGATGAAATTCACCCAGGCTTTGATGACTGTTGATGACTTTGAGAGGCAAAGCAGTATAGCATAGACACCTGCAGACTAATCCAGCTTATCTTCAGTCAGAACTAAGAGTGCTATTCATTTTGAGTGACCCTAAAACAGTTCTTCACATTCTGATAGTGCCCGTGCAGCCATTACATTGACTCTCTGGGAACAAATGGGAAAACAAATCAGGGACAAGCTTTCCCTCTGCCAGGATCTATCAGTTTCAGTCGGAGCTGCCTTTACATTATGGAACTTCATGAGGACCCGTGAACCAGCAGGCAGATGTCTCATTCCAGTTAACCTCCGTTTTCAGTATTTCCTCCAAACATGTCCCTAGAAGACTTCCAGGGTCCGTGGGATGAATCTTCAAGCCCAGAAGACAAAAGTCAGACTCCCAGGTGCTCAGATCACAGGCTGAGTAATTTTAGACCAGTTTTTTTCTGCACAGCATTTCCTGTCACGAAAGTTTATTCTTACAAGTTCACATCCCTGAACCGGAGGCTCTGACTTGGGCCCTGGCAAATGGCAGCTGACAGCAGTTTATTTCGTATTCAAGAAGACAACATTTCTGTGAACTCTGTGACAAGGTGTTAAATAACTTCAAAGTCCAGAAATCTTGTGATTTAGCAGAACAAAGGCTGGAAGAGATTGATGTCCTCAACAAGGAGTAATGACAAAGATTCTTTAATCAGAGATTCTGTTCTCCTAGCCATTGAGAACCTGATTTTTGCACTGCTTATAGCCATCTGTCCTTAATGCATCATATAAAACATGCAGTGAGTGTTACTTACATTTGCTACAGCTTCACACAAGAAGCCTTTTCACTATTGCAACTTGTTTGCCTTATACCCACAAATATCTAAAAGACTCCAAAGGGGAGAAAAAAAAATCACAATTAAGTATAAGGTTTTCTGAGCACCTTTCTCCTTATAAGATATACTGTTTAGATATTTAGCTATTAGGTAAATTTAAATAAGATGTTGATACAAATTTAGAGTAAAAATGTAAACTATTTTGTAAGTCGTGAGGTCTTATTACTTTGGGTCAACAATTGCTTTTCTTTCCTTTCAAAATCATGCCGAGGCGAGAAGCTTGAAAATTGTGCTCACAAATTAAATCACCCTAAAATTAAAACATACAGTAATTTTAAAAGTAAGTTATAATTGCAAAATATAAATATTGTAATCCGGAAAATTGTGCATGGCAGGAAAACATCCTAGTTTCTAAAGAGTGAGAATGAGATTGTATAGTGACACAAATAACTAAATTTAAAAATAATAATAATAAAGTGTTAGGAGGTAGTTTCCTAAGTTCAGACATCTCAGGAACATGTCCACCTTGCTGGCAGGACCCAAACTGAGTTCGTGTTCGCGGGCTCTGGGTCCCAACTCTTGTTCTGCCTCTTCGTGTGTTTCACATATGTCTGTTATCCAGTAAAGGGATATAAAGAGGAAAGATGCTGTTATCTTGATACCTAAACTAAAGCACACAAGTCATAAATGTGCTGCTTGTTCCGGCTTAATTGACTACAAGCTGCACACCCACTCACTCCCTTGTTCCCTTATCATTCTAGATTCCAAGTCAGAGTCGGGGGTGGGTGGGTGGGGGGGACCTGACTGCAAAAGCTGACTCAAGGACTCTAAAACCAGGTAACCTGACTAATGCTAGCTCACCAACGTTAACTTCCTTGCTTAACCCCTTGTATCAGAATATGATTGGTCACTATAACAGCCCAGCAGCTTCCCCTTGCTTCGTGTTTCTATCCTATAAAAATGTCGTGTAGTGTCCTTTGGGGAAGAGCTCAGATCCTGAACTAGTCACCTCCCTGAGCGCTCAGAAAATAAAGCTTTCATTTTTAAGCTTCCATATCTGAAGTGAGTTTTCTCGGCTTCCACCCTGAACCCAACAAAATGAAGAAGAAAGTGGATCAGTCACTAATGAGAAAACAAAGTCCTTCGTATCTATTATGTACACAATGTCTCCAGCAATTGCTCTTAAACAAAGATCTGGATGCCCAGTAAGTGTTCTCTGCCCTGAAGAAGGGCAGAAATTGAGAGGCCCTTGCAGAACCGTCTGGTTTGTTCCATTGAACTTAAATATTGTCAACTATTGACTCAAAGGTGGAACCTAGAATCTAAAATCTACCACTGTCGTTATTTCAAATACAGCTTCTGATCTCCTCAAATTACCAGAAAGACGGTTATAAAAGATTTATTCTGAAGCCCTTTGCAAATAGGATGAAAGCCACAAGCCCTCTCACCGATTGCATAAATAGACCATTTCAGTACTACTTCAGGTGTGGCCATCTGCCCAACAGAGCTTAATCATTGCTGCTAGAGAGGAAGCAAACGCGTGTGGCTGAAGCCTTGGGGAAGGCAAATACTGGGCTCAGTGGTTGTTCCATGGACCTTTCATACCTCATGCCTAACTCAGTGTTCTGACAAAGTTATGTTCTTAGCAATGGATGGATCAATAAAAGTATGACATTCTATGTCAACAAAATATAAAAATGTAGGTAGAAGACAACATTGGGAGATCTCTCCATGACACAGACAACCAAATCCCCCTTTAAAAATACTTCCTTTACATAGTCCTACAGATCCTTTTAACGCTGCTGCTAACTTCCTCTGGTGCCAAGAAGAGTTAACACAGTTTCATGGCCTCTTGATTGACAGTCCAATAAAGCAACTGTTCTTCGGATATATGAGTTTCCACAGAACACAGCTTTCCTTGGTTGAGGGGAATGCTATGTCAATTTTTGGTTCACTTATAGGTAGCAATGATGTCACAATTGTTTTTGACAAACCATGGACAACTGGACTTCCCCTTTGCTCAATAGGACCATCTGGCAGCTTCTGGTGTGTGTTCAAAGAGAGACATTTACTAACCCACTACCTTCTGTTTTGAGATGAAATACTTTCTGAAACAATATATTAAGTGCAAAGGTTTTCATATCTAACTAATCCCTTGTGTCTATTAATAGCAACCAACTCAGAAGTCCCAGGCAGCAATTCCCATTTCACTTACATCATGGGTATTAAAAAAAAAAAAAAGAGCCAAATATCAGAGAAGATGCAGACAGGCACTTGTTTACAAATCTGTACTCTGCACAGCTGTGGCTATGATGAGAAAACACAAAGATGCGCCTGGAGAACAGAAGGGAATGTTAACGTTCCCCCAGAGACACACTGCTACCTTGGCTTCACCGTTATTTCTTTCCCCACCTCTCATTTTAACCTCAGTGATCCCTTCGGCTATCAGAAGTAACAATGGCAACCCAAACTAGCGGGATTAAATGCGGATTAGAAGGCAACCAATTTGATTATTGAGTTAGCACCTTTCCTGTGCAAAAGTAGAAAGGGTCCTTTAAGCACCCTTCCAAAATTATAGTGAACATAAACAAACTGATGACCTCATAATAAAATATTAATAATACTATGAATATCCTTTCATTAAGCACACATACACTCACATGTGCACATACACACACAAACACCACACACACATACACACACACACACACACACACACACACACACACACACGCCACTTAAGTCTTTCACTCTTGGTATTAGCATGCACCCAGCTCAAGGCACTCACAACTCATTCAAACAGGAAATGCTTATCTTTTCCAGTCTACCGCATTCTTATTTGCCTGACTTCAAACTGTCATCAAGCTAAGAAGGAAGTCTGAGGATGAGGACATTTCCAAGCAATCATCACTTATTCCTTTTCATTGAAGATGCAGTTTAACAGCTAGAACGAAAGCTGAGTACGAGCAATCGCTTTTACTCAAGTCTGTAGAAACATAACAATATAAGGCAACTGCCTTCAGGGGACACAGAAATTTATCATAGGAAGCAACATAGAGATCGTTGGGAAAAATGAAACTTGTGGGTTCCTTCAGTCTCTCAGATTGTTATGACTTTACTATAATAATATGTCCTTCCCTCCATATGCACAGAAGCACACACATACACAGACATGCATACTTGTGTAAATCAAAAACCCCCAGGTACCAAAAAGAGTTGTATCTGGTAGCAGCTCACAAGGGCTGGTGAGTAAATCTTATTCCCACTCATTTAAAAACAGGAGGAGGTTGGAATGTAAAGTCAATAACTAAATGATCTAGATACTATTGGATAGCACACCACAACTGATTGCTGACAATGGCACTTTAGAAGCCCTTCTGCATGGGAGTCGCCAGCATCCAGTAGGGCCTGGCTGCAACCTTGACTTGACACTTTACACAAAGCACAAGTTTCAGGGGACTCCTCACACTCCAGTGTCTATGTGCTGGTGTCCTTGACATCGCTCAGAGATAATACAGCCCTGGCAGGGCTTCCAGTCTGCCTACGAAGATAGAAAGGGATTCTGTCGATAAATCTCATTACACCGCACAAACACCTAAGGACGTCCCCACGGATCACGGCAGAGCCAGTTCTGAATTTCAAAGATGTGCTTTCAGTTACTGTAATTACAGAGACAACAACGAAGACGGAGAAGCCTCTTGGAGATTCCAAGAGTCTTATACTAAGGTATTCAAGGTATACAAAACAGTGTTGACTGGAGCTGTTGGTTCTAAACTCTGAAAACAAAACCTAAAACCAGACCCTTTATAGAGGCAGAAGCTCCTGACTTCATATTCAGCACGCCTAGAGAATGGAATTAAAGCAAGGTAAAACAAAGATGCTCAGAAAAAAACAACTTGTTATTCGGAGAAATCCTTAACTTTCTCTGAGCTTATGACAGGCATTGACTGTTAAGTGGTTCCTCCATGCTGAAGACACACTAAGTGCTAACCACTGCGCTACATTCCACTAAGCGTATAAACGTAAAAGTTATTCTCAATCTCAAGAAACTAACTCTATAACTTGAAAAACAAATGAACAAATACAGAATTACGATCTAAAACATAAAAAAAAATGTGAGATTACTCTCTGGTGGCTTCCTGTAGAACTCGATGAGCTTGATAGTGGAGGGAAAGCTTTGGTAATGAGAAGAAACACGGCAGGCTCTTGATACAGAAAGATAACAGAGGAGATAAGACATCCTAGCCAAAGCACCAGATTCTAAATACTGTATTAACATTTTGACTCAAGTTTTAGTTGTCAGTTTCTTCAGGCCTTAAAGTGATCTCAAATATGTCTGAAGTTTATTATAGAATAAGATTATCACATGCATTAAATGTAGAGTATCATAAAACATTTAATATCTTAGACTTGTGCCATACAAAATTTAATATTTTTAATTATTTATTAATATTTATATTATATTAATATTTATATTATTCCAAAGACCAATAATTGTCATGACAACAATGTCTGAATAAACACGAGTAAAAATACAAGGTACTTTGGCCTTGTTATACTTGTTAGTGTGTTATAGCATAAAGCGACTGTATCTATCAGTTAGCATGCAGTAACCGGTAATACCATCACACTAAGACATGCCCATGAAGGCCAAGATGGTATTTGCAAAGGACAGCAGGGAAGACATTCAAAAAGGCACTAAGAAGAGAGAGTGGTTACCCAACCTAAAAGATTAGAATTTTGAAAAGGGCTCCCTACCGCCACTGAGGGAGCCGCTCTACAGCCTAGCCAGTTCTACAGAGTTCCTCATGCTGGTGGGTCTTCGGAAGAGAACACAATGGCAAATGTTGAAGAGAATTTCTTATGCAACCAGAAAATTTCCAGCATGTTTCACTCCTTGCTTTTTATATCTTTTTCTATCCTTTATCCAAAAAAGGAAAGGCTATTTGTTCCCTTAATGCAGAAGCTACATGAGATCTTAACATAGAGATGATGTATTAGAACAGAGGAATGTTAGTTTGCTCCCTTCCCACTGAAACCTAAATCATCCCTCGTTACTTCCACTCATGGTGTCATGAGCCATGCTGGCATTCAGGTGGTGAGGACCATCTCAAGATCAGAGCCGGTATCTAGTAAGTACTGGAGAAGCTAGCTGGATGTAATTAATATGGTAAGTGGTTTCCAGGAAGCTTGAAGAAAAGGCTTAGGCATGTGCTTCCTGTTAAGTAAGATATGACACCCCTCCTCAATTCCAGAGATGGGGATTGGGGGGGGGGGGATTGGGGGCGATTGAGGGGGATTGGGGGTGTGTGTGTGTCAGTGCACTGACTCTGCTTTGAGAACTGGATACGATGGATGCTCTAAATCCCTTCTGAGGCAATTCAGACTCATTTTTCTTCCTAGCCAACCTGATTATTTTCTGCCTATGCATTTCAAAAGCCCTCCACTAAGGCGCCCATCTATCTCATTCCTGAAGAGTCATTTGCCAGAGAGATTCCTGTGGGTCAAAATCTGGTAATTAGCATTTTAAAACGTGATCTCATTGTAGTAACTGCTCTCCACGTGTTCTCCGTAATTCCCATGACATTATCCCATTGAGACAGCAAACCCCATTGTACTGAAGTGCCCCTAAATTATACCTAACCCGCAGAAAACTGGTGACTCTTGGAAGGTGGTAAGGCAGTGTCACCATGCTTCCTCAGGGGGTGTGGCTGGGCAGCAGAGCAGAATGCACACAAATATGGCTAACCAGAATCCCTGTTTCTGAAGCATCAGACTCCTCCCTCTTTAGGGTTCAGGGACAGTGCTGCAAGCAAGCCCTTTACCCTTACTGACTGTAAGCCAGCTTTCTGTGTGTGTGCATTTAGAACAAACCCATTCAACAAATCAGATTTGTCTCCATCAAGTCATTAAAGCAACGCATTAAATTCTGAATCCCAAATAAGGTGTATTCAGTTCAATGAATTTTGTCTTGTCTGATTATATTTCAGCCCATTTCTCAAAAAAAATCCTCACACCTGCTTACTCGCACACTATTAATAACAGAGACCAGCAAGATCTTTCCTATGTGTGTTTCTTTTGTATTTTGCTCTTTATTTAAATAAAATTTTTTAAAAAAAACACATTAAAACTGCCTGAGTGGCATAAAGACCTTCAATATGCCTGTTATGCAAATTCAATAAGTATTAACGTTTTTGCCTTCTCTAATATTCTACATTTTGTTACATGCATACATTCTCATACACATTTACATATTATGAAATGCTTGCCATTTGTGACAAAATTGCAGATATCATGCCCCAAGAACAAGAACATTTTCTTGAACATAACTACCAAAAATAAAACTAGAAAAGATCTAATTACTGTTATGTAACTCAATGTCCTTACTTAAAATTTATCATTTGTCCCAATAATATTCTTCATGCTTACATTTTTGTGGGTTGTGTAGCATATTTAAATTTTTCTAGGTAAAATTTCTTTTCTTTTCTTACTATTAAATAGAGTATTATTGACCCTAGCAAATTTTCAATACACAATACAGTACTTTTAACTACAGGGAACTTCTGTATAGCATATCTCCTGAAGGTATTCATCTGGCATTCCTCAAACTTTATATCCAACTGAGTAACAACTGTATAATTGTTCTGCCTTTCAGTAGTTGGAAGCCATTGGTCACCTATGGTTTGGCTATAGTTCAGACACCTGACAGGCCTCACATGAGGGTAGTCAGGCAGGACTGATGCTTTGTCAGCTGGCTTATTTCACTTAGCAGTGTATATATATATATATATATATATATATATATACATACACACATATGTTCATTCATCTATTGGTATATGTACTGGCTAGTTTTGTGTCAACTTGACACAGCTGGAGTTATCACAGAGAAAGGAGCTTCAGTTGAGGAAATACCTCCATGAGATCCAACTGTAAGGCATTTTCTCAATTAGTGATCAAGAGGGAAAGGACCCTTGTGGGTGGGACCATCTCTGGGCTGGTAGTCTTGGGTTCTATAAGAGAGCAGGCTGAGCAAGCCAGAGGAAGCAAGCCAGTAAAAAACATCCCTCCATGGCCTCTGCATCAGCTCCTGCTCCCTGCCCTGCTTGAGTTCCAGTCCTGACTTCCCTTGGTGATGAACAGCAGTATGGAAGTGTAAGCTGAATAAACCCTTTCCTCCCCAACTGCTTCTTGGTCATAATGTTTAGTCCAGGAATAGAAACCCTGACTAAGACAGTATACATTTGGCTTTTTTCCACATCTTGACTATTGTGAATACTAGTACAGATACCTCTTAAGGACCTAAATTCCAATTATTTTTTATATATATAAACCATCAGTAGAATTGATGGATAAAATTGTTTTCTTCTTTGAACTGTTAGAAACTTTCACAGTTTTCTATAGCAAGTGGTAAAACTTTATCTGCACACTAATGGAGCACAAGGATGACGATCCTTTTCATGTACTGGTAGATTTAATTTGCTAGCATTTGCTCTGAATGTTGGCACCTATGTTTATCTCACTGTTAATCTTTCTTACAATGGCTTTGTCTGGCTTTGGTATCGATATAATGCTGAGAGTATAATAAGTAGTTTATACCAACAAGTGGATGATCTAGAATATGATCCTAAAATGCACAACCTATCAAGAGTGAGTTGTGAAGAGATATATCATCATAGTCAATTAATAAAGAAAAGAGCTAGAAGATCAAACCCTCCCAACAAGGAAAAGCCAGGACTAGGAAATTTTACTAGTCAACTCTACCCAGTACTTAATTATTAACAGTAACCCTTCTTCCAGACTCTCCTCAACATAAATGTAGAGAAGATGAAATTCCTCAAATCTTTTCATAAGGTCATTTACATTGACAGCATACAGAGTAAGTCTTTTGAGCAGTCCTGCAAAATGTCAGTGATACCAGACATTAAAGTCACTTTCTGACTTCAGCTAAAAAGCAACTGCTTTGAGTTCATGGAAGAACTAAAACAGAAGGGGTCAGACGGGGAAGGAGTGTGAAGAGGTGCAGCTTCCCATCTGCCTGCTGCACACTGTTTAATCTCTCGGGGTCTCACACCTTCTCCACCGATGCTGCTCTCCCTTTCCATTATGATTTGCCAGCACTGCATATTGTATTAACACAGCAGGTCTCATTTTTACCCCCAGAACCTAATGCCTACTCACTGCTGGCACAAGGCTAAGCTCAGAAGATCACGTCTCTCGGTACCTTCCTACGTGTTCAGCCTTTTGCCCTCTTCCTTTAAACTTGGCAATGTGCCTTTGAAATAATCTTGTTGAGAAAATTAGGTGGAAAAACTGCTCCAGCACGTATGTCCACAGTAAATGTAGACCCTGGCTGAGATGACCCTTTCATTTCTACTGCCTCAGGGAACCAGGGGAAGGGTGTTGGCCACAAAATCTGTATCCCTTACCAAACTTTGTAGTGATATGACCAAGCAAGCTAAATTCATTTGATGTTGGTTTCATCCTCTGACAAAAGCAAGCCACTTTATGTATGTCTCATGGTGGTACTGGAGTGAAAAAGAAATAGTTATTAGCTGTTTACAAACTAAGTTCCAAGAGGTGCAAGAAGAATCGACAGATAACCACAGAGTCTCCTCGTGGATTTTTAAATGGTAAGATCTTTTAAAAAAGTCTTTTTGTAATGTGACATAAGTCACAACTTTGTGTCCATCCCCAATTATTTACTTCTATAGAAATCTCAAAGGAATTAACTTAAAATCTGTTTTCCTGGCCGTTTCTTTGTGCAGTAACTGTGCCACGGAGCACCTCACAGGAAGGCAGACTCAAAGCATTAGGATGCTAATAGGGCACAAGACCTAAATAAATCACTTTTTATTATTTGAAGTTAAAATATAATTATATAATATAATGATATAATATATAATTGTATAATTATATCATTTTCCCCTTTCCAATGTAAGTTTTCCAACCATGCTTGCTCTCAAATTCATGGCCTCTGGACTCGTTTTCTTTAAATGTTATTATATATAATATTTATCATTTATGTGTAATATAAGTATATGTAATAACAATATACATTATTTCCAACTTAACAAAAGGGCAGTCAAAATCTAGCTAATTTCCCTGGTCTAGCGAGGTCATGAATCTTGAAGGAGAACCTACAACCACCACTTTAGTACCCAAAATAAAGGTGCCTTTCACCCCTCAAGAAAGAAAATCCTCTTTGCAATAGACAGAGACTATTGTGGAAGCCCAGTAATGACTCAAACACAGAGAATGTATGATCATGTGGTATCCAGCCCCATCTGACCGATCCAAATAAATCATTTTCAGAAAAGAAAAACAAGGCTTATGAGGTGACTCGGCTGGATGAAGGTGCTTGTCACTAAGCCTGGCAACTCGAATCAGTCCCTCGATCATAGCAGAAGGAGAAGACATCTGACAAGAGCAGGTCTACACACACACACACACACACACACACAAGCACATACACACACACACACGCGCACACACACACAGAGACAGATACACACACACACACACACACACACACACACTCTCAGGGACAGAAAAAGGTGGGGAGAGACAGACAGAAAGACAGACACATTGAGAGAGAGACAAAGACAGAAACAGAGACAGGGGGACAGAGAGAAAGAGAGGTGAATAAATGCAAAAAAAGAGAGAAAGACATAGAGACCCCGATGTACTAAAAATCTATTCCACTAATAGTAATATAAATGAAAATTACAGTAGTAAAGATAATACTACTAACTGTTAAATAAGATTTTATAAAGAATACTTTAAAAATAACAGCTGATAGTTGCAAGGGTTCCATGTAATAGGATCTCATTGTCACTTCTGGTTGGATATAAATTAAAACTTAACACACAGATCAAGTCTAAATCAGTGATATCCTCTGACCCAGACACCCTGGCTTTGAGGATTCCGTGTTAAGAAATAATTTTTGAATACTGATGATACAGTTTGTAAGTCAGTATTACTGCATCAAGTTGGTCCTTAATTAAAACTTTGCAAGCAACTACTTTTCATTTTTTATTGTTTGATGGTTTCATACATTTATTGAATCTTATTCATACATAGGATGAATTTTAAGTCTTCGCCCCATTCCTTTTCTCTCCCTCCCTTTCTCCTCCTTCATGAGTTAACCATTTTTGTTACACGCCTTCTATTTATGCCTCCAAATCTTCAGTGAACCCACTCCCTTCTCCCAAGTTCTCCGTGTCTTACATGTTTTATTTCTTTGCTGACCACCTACTTCTATCTGAAGACATGTGTTACTCAGCAGAAGTATATGTTGAAAGGACACATGCCCATCTGTGGTAGCCTCCAAAATCTACCCCAGTGTACTCATCTCAAAGCCATAGGCATAGCCAAGCTCAATTTTGCAGGTGTAGTGAATGGAAAAGTTGACAAGAATTTAGGATATGCAAATAGTTGCCAAGAAGCAGAGATTGCAGAAGGCCAGGGGGTTAACAGGTTTTTTTATAACATCCCTGGGCGCAACTTTGCCATGGGCATGTAAAGCACCCCTACTGGCACCTTTCCTAATTGCCTTATCCATTTATGTGGACCATAATTGCCAAAATTATCTCCTTGGCCGAATGAATGTGCATTGCCTTTGGCATTTTTGTCTCTCAAAAAAAAAAAAAATTGAGAAGATTAAAAAACTGCAATGTAAGCTGAATTTTGGCCTTTAGGTTTTAATACGAAGGCTGGCTATTTGTTATAATCCAAAATAGAAATGTGTTTCTATAGTTAGAAACCTAAGTAAGGGGGTGTGTGGTTTGAAGCAGGGCTGGCCACTGAAAATGCTTGTCTTGTGTCTACACAGGCCTGTATCAAATACTTTCCGTGAAGAAGCACAGATATAAATGTTTAGCTTACCACACACTAAGCCCCAATCTCGACCCTGACCCTTTATCACTTGGTAGGAGCATCACCAGCATCCCTGAGATAAGCAAGCCAGAAACTCAAGCAGCTTCTGTGAAGGTGGGAAGGTAATGGAATAGAGAGATGAGTTCTACCGAGGCTGGTTCTTCTGTTTCCCCCTGAGGAACTCCTGTCCCATGGGAAGCAAAGCGACGGCAGACTTAGAGAAGTCACAAGGAAACACGGAGTGGAAAGGGGCTCTGATGTCTATGTTGCGTCTGTAATGCTTTCATTCATTGTAGGAAGAAAAGAAAAACTGGAATTCACAGTGACTTGCAATTATTATCTGTTTTTCTTTTCAACATTCTAACAGTATTGGCAACACACTGGCCAATTATTCAATATATAAACCTATTCCAATTCCAGCTACTTGAAAAGGTTATATTGGTATTCATACATATACAAATAAGATGAATATCATTCTTGTCACAAGTGGCAGGAAGAGGCCGGAAATATTAGGGCTAAGGAAGCACCATTATCATCATTAGTTTGCAATAAATAAGTCTCTCTACTAAGGACATTACTGTTAAAAGAAAACCAAAGCCTCGTTTATTGTGGCTGTTGCTGTTGCTCATCTTTTCTGAATTCCTGAACCTCCATACGCTCCATAGCACAGCCAGTGGAGACACTGATACACACATCCAGAATAGACGACGGAAAAAGATTTAATCCATGTCCCTCTGATATAGAGGTGTATTCTATTACCCCCAATAAATGTGTTAAATGGCTGAACTGGGAGGTTTGCCAGCTCTCAGATTGCTTGGATGTGTATGATGCTCCACGGGCCACAAATTTCCCCTGCCTCTGTTGTAATCTCCTCTCACAAAATAGAGCTAGCTGTGCCATAACATACACTTTAAATAATCATGGTTCTTATATGCAGCGTGCACGAGCCACTGACATACAAGAAGCAGGCAGACCTCACACACAAGCCACGGTCCGATGACCCGTCTCTGATAACTGGTCTTATTTTATTTCCTAGGAAGTAATTCAAAATGCCCAAACACTTTTGTTCATCCTAACTCTGCCCACTCCATCCCTGGATCTCATTTCACACTTAATATTGCTCTAAAGACAATGTTGTTGTTGTTGTTGTTGTTGTTGTTTTCTAGTAGCCAACCCAAGCCTCCTTTGCTTTTAATTTATCAGGCAGCACTCCGCTTAAAACTCCCAACTCCAGCCAGATTTCTAAGTACCTTCTGTTTCCTCACTCAGAGCATGGTGTTCTGGTCAGATTTGCACAGCGGTCACCCCATGGCTATAGGGACTTGTGAAAAAATGTAATCAGGGAGTGAAGTTGTATGTTGACACTGAGAGGACCCTGGAGCCAGACGCCACATAAGTACAAGATATTAGAATTCTTTGACCTGTGGGGGTGGATGGGATTGGGTACATCCTCACCACACTCTATCCTGACAGGCTTTTGAGGGCGTCAGGGTGGGGGTGGGGGGGGAGGCAGGAGGCAATCAGTAGCTAGTTTTATCTTGTTGGGTAAACCTCAGAGGGAGGCAGTGATACCTAAAACTGAGAACCTTGTACCTTCCACAGAAACCGTGATTGTCTCTATCTTTTATTAATTTCCCTTATCCACAACTATGCAACTCCCCACTGCCTTTCTTCGTTAAACAGATCCCAAAATGCTTCAAATGAGCCAGAGACTGTCTTGTGGGGTTTGGTTTTTTTTTTTTTTTTTGAATAAATGAACATTTAGGAGGGAGCGAAATTGGCGGGAAGATCCTTCTATAGATTGGGTATTATTAGCTCAAAAGATGAATGCAGATTGTGTTCATTTTCTTGAATATGGAGGCATTTTGAGACCCAAGTAATAACAGAATATGCAAAGCAGGTGCATCTAAGAGATACAGCCCAGTGTTATACCTCTCACCTCCACAATGGCTGCTGGGTGATACAATCTAGCTGTGACACTAGCTAATATTGGATCCGTAATAACAGAGACACTGGAACACTATCAGCTGCAAATGAAATTTCAGATGGCAGTGGCACACCACACAGTGACTTTTATTTATTCATCCGTCTTGATGCATGGGGATATTTTTTAAACAGCAAAAGGCCTAGCTTGCTCACGTTCAAGGAGAACTTACTAGGTTGGACTTCTAGGATATGCTGACCAGTAGCAACAGAAATTGTTTTGAAGCCTATCTCTGTTTTCCCCCAAATACTCTCTTTGGCAAAGAAAGATGGGAGAGGCAAATAGCTCACTCTGCATTCTGTAATTAGCTAATGCGGAGGCAGAATGAGATCACAGCCTACCTCTCCTGCAATACAATCCCTCTGATTGGCATATGATTTAAAAAGGGAACCCATACCACGCTGTGCTCTTTCTTGCACTATATTTGCTTTCTACACCCATGGTGAACATGCACACCCCTGTGCATGGCCCAGATTCCTTCCGGAATCCGGAATGCAAGTAAATGTATCAGTCTTTCTGCTTCAGAGGTAGATGTGAGCATGTGAGCCCAGAGGGTTATCCTTTACTGTTAACAGGATAGTCATTTTCCAAGATAAGGTAACACTCTACACACTGGCGGAGACAGAGTGCCTACTGATGCATTTTCTAGCCTGTGACTTCAGCCGTGGTGGTTAGAGATTTCCCCTCGGGATCCTGTAGTAGCCTCATAGGAATGTGCTCTCCCAAGAGCTTCTCACTTTAACATGTTTGCTCCCATGAGAGTGTAACTTTGAGCTGAAAATCTGATTGTTCAGATTTTTTTTCAGCAAAGAGAGATTCATAATAAATTTTTCTAATGGCAGATGCAAGGTGACTGAAGGGCTATGTTCTCAGAATGTTCTCCTGGCTGAAAGATCACCAGTCCGTCTTTAATCAGAGGCTGGACCCACCAGACAAACATGTGAGCTTTCATCCTGACCCTTCATTGACTAAATTTTGTCCAAACACAAGGATTTATGTAGAAAGAAATGGATGCACAAGATAAGATTTTTAGTTTTCAGCTCATGTAGGTTTTTTGTTGAGAATAATTTGAATAAGGATTTTCATGTGATAGCTTAGATTTTACTAAAAATATGAAAAGCTGACTTGTAGCCCAAATGGATTTTAGCTCTTGGGTTATCAGTGATACCCATTCACTAGATCGGCGACTGTAGCTTGACACAGTTTAACAGGTAGAGATTCCTGAATAGGACAACATAGTTGAAATCAAAGATTTTGTATTGAGTTATCAACAGCTTAAATCACTAGATGCAGGAATACTCTCATGTCAATATTAAATTCTAAGAAAGCTGTGAATGCCAGGTGTGACTTGGGGGAAATGTACAGATTTTGAGCCAATAAAATATAATGTTAAAAAAAAAAGGGTCTTTGTGAAGATAAGAGAGCTAAACTATACTTAAAATTTGTCTTTTTTATAGTCATATAATTAGCTAACCTCTTCTAGGTATTGGACTAAGTCACATTGTTTGTTGCATATGACAAGTGCAATGCTTTCCAGAGAAGCTCCTACCTTCGGAAATCAAATCTCAGTCTCTTAAATATTACAGAAATTGTCAACCATACTAAAAATTATATGATAGGGAAATAGAAGATATATCAAAGATAGATAGCGATATCAAAGGTAGAAAGAAAGAGCTATAGAGAGATGGACAGACAGATAGATAATTGATAGAATAAAAGATGAAAGATTGATTCCTTAATTCCTTAATTTGGTAGTTAAATTTGTCCCATTTGGGAGCATTTCTCCTCCCTCTGAAAATGTCTATGAATTCTGAAGCAATCAATCAGGGTCTGAATAATATCCAAGTAGTGCCTAGACAAATGACTATATCAAATATTTTCAATTATCCAACCTCATTTTCCTCTTATCACTAGTTTCAAAGAAAAATTGACTGTAGCTCTCCTTCTTCCTAGAGAATCCCAGAGGCCTCTATTCCTATGACAATTAAGGGAAGAAGTTGGTATTTTAATAGCTGAGCAGCTAATTTAAGACTAGAAAGCATATGCTACAGACCCCAGTTTTCCCACACTCAGGTCATTGTTGTGCAGGGTAGATCCTTCCCACTGCTGACATCACCCAGCTCCTCCCCACTGCTGACATCACCCAGCTCCTCCCCACTGCTGACATCACCCAGCTCCTCCCCACTGATGATGTAACCCAGCTCTTCCCTACTTCTCCCTCCCTTCTTCCCTACCTGCTCATCCTCTGTAAATTGTGGTCCCATCTTAAGGTACCTTTATACTATTTTAGTCCTGGAACTTACTGCCCATGGAGTCTGTGGCATTTCATCACAAGGGGAAGCCAGATGTAGCTGGATTACAAAAAAAAAAAAAAAAAAGCCAGTCCTTATATTTAGGATTTTCAAATTCATGGCAGAAATAATAACTTAAAACGTGGTGTTTTTCTATTTCAAGGGCAATAGTTTTCAAAGAATAAAGCATTTATGAAAATGGCAATTTCAATTTTAAAAATAAGATCATTGATTTATGCTGTACACAGTAAGATTAGAAGGAATGTCACATTGGCTAGAAGTCATGTTTTTACTTACTGCTGGCAGGGGACAAGTTCCAGAAGACAACAATTCAGAGGGCCGAACAAGCTGTTTAGTACTGGGGATCTGAAAGCAGAACGAACTGAGATTTTCTTTCCAGGTCTTCATTGGAGGGAACATCAGAACCCCTTTTAAAAGAACTCTTCAGCAGGTGCTATAATGGAGACGGCAGGTTAGATGTAGACAGAATCTGAAGTATCCTTCCATGAGGCTCCGTAACCCAGAGGGGTTACAAAGCAAGCTTGAAATCCTCCGTTGGCCTGAATGTGAGGACGCAGTGGCTGAGGAAGTGACCCGGAAATATTTGTACATCATGTTGTGTGCAGATGTGACAAGACCTATGACTTGACAGTTATGGGATGCTACGGACAAGGAGGGCGTGGATAAGAACTGGTGGCTGAAGGCCAGTAAATAAATGTGCATCTCTGCAGACACTTAAAGGACCCAGAGTGACAGCAGACTGGCCCTGGTACCCTCCTGGAGCTAACAAGAGCCACACGGGTTAGATTCTGATCTGAATGAGAAAGATGGACTAGACACACCTGAAATGCTCGTGTGTGAACTCTGAATTATCAGGGAACCACAGTAAAGAATTTAAGGAATAACTCAAACCCAGCAATAAGAAATAAAGTCTATACATCTTAGTTTCTTTTTCACCAAGCCTATACTCTAGCGGATTACGGGATGCAGAGTCCTACCAGACTTAGCTTCATTTACTCAGTCTATTGCAGCGTTCCCTCACCTGACTTCTGCTGAAACTATGAGTTACCTCGCTCTTACAGACGACTGTCTCGACAGTTGCGGGGTGCTTGAGAGCACCCCTGATCTCCTCCGCTAGAGCTCAGCAAGCTCTACCACCGTTTCAGCATTGTTTCTAGACATTACTCAACATCTGTAAGGCAAAATATTGTCCAGGTTGTCCAGGTTCAGAACCGCTGTTCTAAAATGTTCCGACAAAATCCTGAGAAAGAAATCCTCAACTCCAACAAAGCAGAATGATGTATACACAAGAGATGCAACCCAGTTTCCACTGATAAACATGGAGTCCAAAACAACAACAACAACAACAACAACAACAACCCATGGTGGGTAAATTGAATTTCAAAGTCCAAGATTATAACCAGGTATCTTGACCCCCAAATCTATGCTTTCTCTATACAAAACTTAAAATATTTCCTAACTATAGCACAGAATTTAGCACTTACCAACATCTCCAAATGAATGGACAAATGAATAAATGAATGAATTAATGAATGAATGAATGCTTTATACAACTGGACTATGTCATGCTGTTGAACACTGTGAAGGAAAGGAAGAATAATAGCCCAAGCTTCAGAGCTAGTAACAAAGACATGCGAGAAGCTTGCTATACCTCTCTCACTGATTTAAACATCCAGTTGCTCCTCTATGAATCAACAGTCAACATGGCAGAAATAATAGCAGTCACTTTGTTACTTAATCTCAGCAGACATGCTCTATTTCAGAGCTCTGACAATGGTGGATATGGACTAGCCTCTTAGATTTCAAAAGTCTCAAGTCTGATGTAGATGCTGAAGCAGCTGCTAGTACTGTCTGGCAGGCCCGGGCTCTGTTTTGCAGTTGAAAGCCACCGATTCTCATTCCCTAATCCACACACCTTGAATCTCTCTCAGACATACCCACCTATGTCCTTTTCCACAGTATTTCCACTGAACTGTTTTTCTCCTGCAAAATTGCAAGGAGCTCTAAGACTGATAACATTTTTTTTTTTCTGGTCTATTTCCCGTGTATTTATCTCACACAGTGTTGGGCACAAGCTAGCAGTTGCCCAGATTTGAATCCATAGATACCAGAATTCTAGAGATACTCCTTTGATTTGTTGGGGAACCAAATGCCCCTACAATCATAGTCTGTCTATTCCAAGACAGACCAAAACCTGCGCTTCTGCTACTGTCTGTCTTTATTTATTAATGTGTAGCTGGATGGCACATTATCTGACATCAGAAGCCAGTGGCAACTTTCCAATCAGCTACTAATAGAGATAAATGTGTAGCAGGGGTGGTAACCTGGCTGAGGGCCTACCAAAGGCAGCTCGAGGGTAAGTTCTGCTTGGCCATTTATTAAAGGCAATGTAGCTAGGTGCAGGTTGTGCTCCGTCAATGCAGCTGACTTGGAACCAACCTCCTATTCTTGCATCACGATGCAAAGTTTAGTGCTCCTGAGCCTGCGGTGGGCAGAATAAATTAGGAAATGTGAGTGGTGATCCTGAAACTAGCCAGGTCTCTTGAGTTAGCTCTCCCCTGAAGCTGGGGCCTCTGTGATTACTATGTGTTGTTCAAAGAACTCCCTTCTCTTGGCGATGTAAAGCCAGGGTTGAAAACCCCAGTCAGGGCAGATGATATAAGCATGGGTTAAATGCTTTCCTGACAACAGGCTTACCCTTTATCAAGGCAAACCCTTTATGGGGCTCAGTCATGTGCAAAATAGGTATTCCAACTTCAGTAGTCAGGGAGGCACAGAGGAGGGCTAAGTTATCCAAAGATGGAGTCCAACTCTACCTCGATAATAGAAGATGACCTCGGCATTTTGGTAACATCAGTAGCGGTTAGGACTGCAGTCTTTGGAAGCACGCCTACGTCTGGATCCTGGCTTTACTGGTCACTAGAACAGTTGTCTTAGGCCAGCCTCTTAGCTGTTCTGTGCACACCTCTGCTCCCTCATACAGAAAATGGAGTGGCAGCCAGTCCCACGCAAGAAGGGTGTGATAAAGATTAGCTACTACAAATAAAGTTCTTAGACACAATAAGTCATCCTCCATGAATGCGAACCAGGGGCACAGTCCCACCCCACCCCCACCATGTCCGTCACAAAGATCTGGCCACAGAAGAATCAGATTGAGCAGCTCGTGCTGCCGCCCACTGCCTAGCCATAAAAAAAACCTTAGCACTAAGGCCTGAAGTGCGACTCCTTTCAAATGGTGAACACACCTGAAGATAGTCAAAGAGCTCACATCAATCCATGTATTCAAATGTTTCACTGGTAAATCACATGAAAAGCCTTTATTCCTCCTAAAACTTTTTGCTGCCAGCCACTGAACTCCTTTTTAAAGTTCTCAGTAAGTATATACATCTCTCCACCCAACCACCCACAACTAACCCAGGCTTTTTCCGTGCCTGGTGCGCCATAGCTCCCCCAAGTGGCAGAAACAGTATTGGTTTGGGGGTATTTTTTTGGTTTTTTTAATTGTTTTTTTTTTGTTGTTTGTTTTGTGTTTTTTGGGGGGGTTTTTTGGTTTGGTTTTTTTTTTTTTTTTGGAAGAAAGTGTACTAAAAGACTGTGGGCACAGAAACAATTCTTACAATAAGCGTGTTCCCAATCTGTTTCTCATCTGCTAATGAAAACCTTCTGGTTTTTCTCAGTTGTCTGCTCCCACGTTTCTGTTTTCTGAGCCAAGGAGTGAGGATAGTTCTGAGAATTGAGCGTTACAGAAGGGGCAGACCTAGGGGAAACAAGGAGGGAAAGATGACTTGCCTAGAAACAGTTTATTTCTGTTACTTTTTAAAAGAGAGAAAAGGATTGGATAGCCACAGAATGAGTAGGACAGAAACATGGGAGGAATTCAGCAGCATCTACGGACCGGGGTGTGTTAGGATGTAACCCTGTCACTTTGGAGGTTGCTGGGAAGACAAAGGTCAGAAAGTTTAAAATTTTAGATGCTCCTTAAGTCTCTCTCTTTCCTTCTTTTTCCAACCCTCCTTTTCCAAAGGTGATTCTCTTCTACACCATCTGTCTTTAAATCAATGCACAGCGAATGCTCAGGCTCTGTAAGACCTTTTACGTAGGAGTACACAAAGGATCAAGTGTGAGAGACTGATTGGGACCAGGGTGATATTTGGCTCCCATGACTGTCGGGGTGGGGGTGGGGCTCTATGTTTGATGAAAATGCAAAGCTGTTGGCTTAACAGCAGCTGTTTCAGGTCCATCTTAGAGACAGTCTGCAGCTGCGCTAAAGCTGGTGACTTGCAGAAGCCAAACAGTCAGAATCACTGGAGAAGGACAGGCTGCGTTTCACCTGAAACCCTATGGAGAAATAGCAAAAAAAAAAAAAAAAAGGACCCTATGCCTCGTGGCACTACCTCCCCCCTCAGGCAACAACAATGTATCTTTATTAGCAGCTCTAACCAGCTCCCAGCTCTGAAGACTGCGGCCCAGCTGCTCTCTCCCTTCTCAAATGTGCAATACAAATTAATTTGCCAAAACATCCAAGAGTCATCTTTGCACTAAATGATGCATGATTACAAAAACACACTTGCTGGCTATTTCTGGCCTCACCACATTCATTACCATGATTTGCTAAACATTTATGAGCTCATCACTATTTGGGGGTAGCAACAGCTTGGTAAGAGCCAGGAGGACCCCGAGGGCGCACTGTGATGCTCCTTCTGGGAGACAGAGCTTCGTATTTATCTGTTGCTGTTCCCAGGCAAAAATACTAGACTGTGCTCCAGAGGGCTGGGGAAGCAGGCTTCCTATAGCACTATTGGTCATCAACTCCACAAGTATTTCCTGTCTTGTGTGATAAAGGTTTTTACAAAGTAGTAATAGAACGAAAAATAAAGTAACAGTTGAATATGAAAAATATTTTTTAAAAAAATCAATCAGAAGGGAGAGAGTCAGAGAAAACACGCATGAGTCACAGTTTGTAAAGCATTGATGATTTTTTAGGTCTCTGCTTTTCTCCAGCAAATGGGAAACATCTGTGCCCAGCCCATGGGGAAGGATGACTTCAGAGCAAGCGGAAGCAGACTCCCTTCGTCTCACAAAGCTATGAGGCTGCTTGCCTTCTTTGAATTGTTGAAGTCTTGAAAGGAGCTGGGCTTGTCCTTGTCTGGTGTGTAGCCCAGAAATTCTCAAGAAATTCGCTGTGTTTCTGCCAGACCCAGGCTGCAACATATGAGCGGGGTCAGAGGTCCCTCAAGCCTTTCCTCCTGACAGAAACATCTTAGGCTCCTATTTACAGAAGGGCCAAGATGTCACCGTGTGCCTGCCTGTGCTCTCTGCCACTTTCTGAAAGGAAAGGCCGGAGCTGGCTTTTACTTAGAGGTTGTGGAAGGCTCCACTGTAATTAAACAGGACAACATCAAAGTTGGCTCTGCCTCCAGCAAGACAGACTGCTAGTCAAGGTCTTTGTTTCCAGCCTTACACATCACTGGATCCCCCCCCCCTTTTTTTTTTGTAGATGCAAATAAGGAAAAATCCCTACACGGCAGAACAAGAAAGATGTTGAGGAAAAGTCAATAAAACAATTTGCTCTTCAGGGGACTAGCAGGCAATTTCCACTGTGATCTCCCGTATCTGCATCCTCGTTCGGTGTCTGATTTATCAATTTTGAAGACGAACCTCTCTATATTGAACTTTTGGATTATAACCTGTTTTGTTGGCTGAGGGCACAGGCTTTTAATTATCTCCATGAAGAATGTCCTTATTGGATTTCAAAAACAAAGGTGTTCCTATATCCAGGGACGAGAAGCATATAGAAGCCCGTATTAATTCACAGGCAAGACAAGAACGTTTTTGTAACCCCCTTGCACCTGTGAACCAGTGAGCACACTGGAAGGCCCGGAGAAGAGAAGCCTTGCCTGCTGGGGCTCTCTGGCACGATGCCCAAACCTCAGGGCGACACGGTCAAGTGATTTAAAGGTGAAATCAATTATCTGCATGCTTATATGGCATGGTGCCAAATAACCAACTTGGTAAGTGTTTTAAGTGCTTGAAGCTTGGCAATCGCCTCGCGTCTAGGTAGCTTTAAGTAAATCACAGTTTCCTTTGTAGTAAACCCTGTCTGTCCACTCCTGTCCTTCTGTGGATTTTTTTTTCCCCTTCTCTCCAGTTCAAGGAATTTTATGTCATCAAAAAGATAAAACATTGATTCCTTCCTTTTTTCTTATAGGTGACAAGATTACGTTGATTATGGGCATCTGACTGGTTGAAACACAGGAGCGGTGCACTTAAATAGGAGAGGATTTCCTGAGGATAGAGGCGGCTGCTGACTCAGAGCCACACTCCCATCGGTGACTACAACTATAAGTCTTGCATGCAAGGCTCCGAAAGAGACATATCAAGGAGAGATGGCTGCCAATCACAATACACATAGGAAACAGAAACTTTTTCAGAAACTCGGGACAATAAAGGGGTCAGAGTGGACCCTACCCCCAACAAGAAAACATATCTATGGACATGAGAAAGACAGCAGCAGAAGGCTTTCTACCCTCTGTGACTCCCCCTGCAGTGGTCTGGTCTGCATCTACTTACTGTCTTACTATCAGCAAAGCCTAGTGAGGGCAGACCACTGGTAAGTTTTTGAGAGAAGCTGAAGATAATGGGTTGTCAAAAACAGTGACTTCCCAGCAAAGCTAGACTTATCCATAAAATAAAACCAGGTACAGCCATTCTAGGAGTGGCTACTATTTCCTGTGTTGCTCTTGATCCTGCCTTCAATGAGACAGGAGGATAGGGTAAACTAGAAGCCCGAAGCCCTTATAGCAGTACTGAAAGATCAGTATACGGAATAAACAACTCTGTAGAGATGAAGGCTGGAAACTCCCCTGCATGCACAGGTTATATCGCTGGTACAGACAGAGGCTCTTCAAAGTGTCCTGGAAGGTCACCTGCTGCTCATTGCAATGCTAAAGCATGTTCCTGCACAGATATTAAGATGTTAATGAGGCCAGGCAGGAAGTTGTACGTAGAGCTACATGCAATACTCAGAATGCAGGAGGAAGGCTGTGTCACGCAAACGACGAGAGGCTTTCTGCAGCCTTTCCTCTGAGCATGCTTTCTCCCTTGGAAGTCCATCCTTTTAAAGACAAAAGTTACCTTCAGTCACCACTGCCCATGTGTTTCTGTCCAATATCTTGTTCCAAGACTCAGGACAATGGAATCACTGTGGAAGTGTCTGTCCTCTGCACTCCAAAATCCACCAAGTTCATTGCCATCGTCTGCCTCCTCCACAGCCCAGAGGGAGGTAACACCAGTTGGACTCAGGTTAGCCATTTCCTAAAACTTGAATTAGATGGAATCTGATTTTCCAAAGAGTAACGTTACGTTATAATAACGTTCTCTTATAACAAACTGGGAAACCTACATGATCACTGCTGCTAATCTGGAACCTACGATCTCTCTGGAATTGTCAGAAGATCAACTGACAGCACAAGGCTGAGGTTACAGTCTACATCTCACACAATCCGACAAAGTAGAAAGAGTAAGTATAGTCGCCTCACATGGCAGATGCAGGACATGAGGCGCTCAGGCTTAGCGCTCTCGGGAGCTAAGGTGTGCAAGCAGAAAACAACACAACTTCTGGACTCCATCCCGCCTGTGTGCAGCCCAGTGTCCTCTCCACTTGCTCACTCTGACCTCTAACCTTTAACTGTGACGTAAATGATAAGGTCCTACGCATAGGGTCTTTTCTGATTAGATCCTGCTTCAGCTAGTGTCAAGCTAGGAGTCTTATCAGCTCTAGCCTGAAATCCGAAGACTCCTGTGCTCAGTCATCTCTTGTGTGGGACTGGCAAGAAAATGCCATATTCTCACCATCTGGAATTTCCAGTGCTAATTTTCTATTTAGATGACCCTGGTCTTCACTTAGTGTGCACTGGGAGCCAAAGAATTGCAAGCAGATAGCAAATCCTTCTCCTGGTATCTACTGCCCTTCATTAGAGAAGCAAGTTTAATTGTGGAATTAAGGACCCTTAAAAGATTCCTAAGGCCAAGAAGAATAAACAATTTTTAGTATTATTATGACAAGTTAGAGGTTAGTTAGAAAAACAGCATGTATGTGTGTATGTGTGTGTGTGTGTGTGTGTGTGTGTGTGCGCGTGCGTGCATGCGCGCGCGCCAGTCATTCACTGCACAATGCTGAATAGAACCTGGTTTTCTGTCCCTGGGACTTTCCAATGGGTGAGAGAAAAATACACGAAGTAAATGAATAATTATCAATTATATAATTCAATTTCACATGCACTTCAAAAACAGCATCAATTATTGTAATCATGGTACTAGAAATAGAATATTAATAAAAATATAAATGCTTAGAAAATTTTACAAAATTCTCTTGTTGAATAATCAACTTGTTCATTAGAAATCACCACTAAAAGTAAAAACACAGTTGAGTAAAACACGTGTTTATTTAGGGTTTAATGGAGATGCCTAAAAGGTGTTGGGAGGGAGTTAGATCCTTTAAGGCTTCCAGCTTCGTACTGTAATTATTGTTCTGTTCTCTGCTGTATTTGGAAACACCAAATAAATGAAATATTCCGTGCCAAAAGGAGGATGAAACATGAGTAGGGCAAGCAGTAGGGTGAAGAAAACCACAACGTGCTACAAAAGCGTCAAGCAGAAGCCTCAAGATTCGAGATGTGTTATCACTTGCATCACCCGCTTGACTCTGGCGCAGCACAATGAGATTGACGGAGCCCTTGGATGAGGCGTCAGCGGTAAGACGATGCTTCACTTCCTCGTCAAGCAGCTCAGCAAAGCCACATTTGTGAAACTGAGCACACGAAATCGAAACCCATTGGCGAATATGAATCCTAGTGGGGCCTATTTGGGATTTCAGCTCAGAAATCCTACTCTAGAGATGGGGTGTGGCTAGGAACAGAAGCTAACGTGCATGGTCTGCTGTGCACTATCCTTTGCCTTAAGGGTTCCACCCCCCTTTTCATAATGATTAGGTACCATAATGATTAGTTTAGAAGAACTAATGAGTCTTCCTCTAGCCCCAGGGACAGATAAGTGTCTTTATTCTGGGCCAATAGGAATACACGTTGCCCATCTGTCTGTCTGTCCTTATAATTCAAGGCAGTGCTTGACATAAAGCATGTACCCTATTAAAATAGCTCTGTGGAAGCAGTGCCGAGAATTCTTGGAATTCTAGGGGCTTAGGGGATGGGGTATAAGAAGTACTAGTACCTTATAAGATGTAATGCAATAATATAACAAACAAACAAACAAACGCTTAAGGGGATGGGAGCTATCATTCTATCTCCATATAACATCTGAAATTCCAAGTATACAGTAACGTCTAAAGCAGGGTTGGCAGAGGTAGGAATGTAACACAATATTTATCTCCAAATAATGTATTTTAACAAGAGAAAGCTTTAAATATTATTTAATACTAAAATGTAAAATATAAAATGGAACAGATAAAAGAATGTGGGTATTTAGAGAAAACACAAGTAACTCATATCTCTTGGTGCAAGGACCACGAAAAGCCCTAAAGAAGGTTTCATTAGTTTATGCTCTCCATTTGAACATTGGGTAAATGTGACTTCAATAGCTAAAGAGTGCAGGGAAGACATACACTTAACCTAGTTAAGAAGGATGAAATTGAAGCTTATCCACCTCAGTCCCGAGATAGCAGAAGAGAAAAACGTGGAGTCCTTTAAATTACTCAGGAAAAAAAAAAAAAAAGGACAAAGCAAGTAAACCATTGGTATTTTGCCTGCCTAGCATAGAGAAAGCTGTGTTCAAGCCTCAACACAGAAGCAAAAAGAGGAAAGAGAGGCAGGGGAGGAGAGGGAAAACAAAAAAGAAATGTTATTTAGAAAAAGAAAGCGCACAGACTCAACACACATTATAGGAAGCATTTAGAGAATCAGCCAAAGGCTCCGAATTTGCCTTGGAAAGCAAATCCCATGGAGGAGAATGTTTCTAAGAGAAGGAAAAGGGGAAGGCAGTATTGGACATAGTATCACCACTCTGTGATATCACTTGTCCCAAGGTCACAGCAGAAAAGACACCCAGTAACAGAAATGAGCCTGTGAGTTGGCCAGGAGCCTGAGATTGTAGAGAGCGGAGGCGAGCAACTGTGGGGAGAGCAGAAATGGGGTCAGCAGAACTGTGGAGGGTGGAGCAAAACTATAACCACCTGTCTTCTCAACAGTGCTCCTTCCATTGCCCTCCTTTCTTAGCTTCCAATGCCTCTGGGAGTGAAGTTTCACACTGGAAAGCAATCACATCCACAGTGGGGTAGGATCTAAACTTTTTCTTGTGCTTTTCAGTACCCTTTCAAACTTTTATGTAATGGATTCAAATGGAAGGAAAGCTTACTGTCAGGCTCTAAGCATAAGGGGACAGGGTCATCAGCATGGTGAGCTCTCCCAGGTAACAGTTGTCTTCCCAGCCTACCCTGCCCCCTAACTCTCCCTGAAGCTGCCCCAACCCTCACCAACCTCAGCATTCCCAGAGAGAATCATTTCCATCTCCCATGATGCACATCTCTTGGCATCAAATTACCACACTTCCAACTTGAAGCCTTACCTTTTTAGAGTTTAGCAACACTGAAAAACACCTGCATCATATAAAGGAAGGAGAAACCAAGAAACTGAAGGTACCATCATAGTGTCCCTGCCAAGCATACTGATAATCATTCCATGTTTCATAAAATATCAGAAAGTTAAACATTGCTATTTCTATTTTATCTGTATACTGCTAGACGCTAGATTGGATAATACTAGTATAAAAAAATATTGGCTAGAGAAGAAAATAGGGATAAGGTCAAATCTGATCCAGCTTTGGAAAATGAATGGAAAACAGAAGAAAGGGGTGAGCATGAAAGCCAGCATATCTTCCCTGCCTCTTGGGAAGTAGAAGCTTGTTCCCAAGACATGATCTGAACCTGAAGCACGTCATACTCAAGTGTAGATGGAGAATGACCAAGCTGTTTCAAGAGAGTCCTTCATGGTGGGTTTTCTCTGCTGATGGGAGGGTACTCATCTGCAGTAGTAGCTAAGAGTGGCTGAAGAAACAACAATGATAGCTGTGTGAATGTGTCAGTGCCTCAACTCTGGTCACCAGAGTTGGCCAAGACATGAGAATTAGCAATGTGATTCGTGCAAAGCACAGATGCAGGTGTTCATCGGTAATCCCACCAAAGTAGCTCAGCTCTAAATCAGTATTTTTTTTTTTTTGGTTATCGTTATAGATTTGTTAGTCTATTTTATTCTATGAACTTTCAATTAAATTCTTATGTAGATTCCTTATATGATGCCATGCCAAAAACTGTCATTCAAGAATCATGCACACTAATCAGATGGTGACAAGATACTGATGAATGGGTGATAAGGACCAGCCTTGCCTTGGAGAGGTGTTCCAAGGAAAAGGATGTTTGGGAGCACTGAAAGTAATGACTTGAAGTTACTTATGGGTGCAAGCTGACAGCTCTGTGTTCTGCTTGTGTTGTCACTCAAGATAGCTATGTAGATAGCTCTGCTTTTGTAGACCAAAGCCCAGTCTTTTATTTACATATCAATTCAATTGTTTACCCAGGTTCCCCTTTTATTATCCCGAAAATCAGCATTTGATGACCTGAGCTTCTTGGTTCTTAGAAAGAGACACCAAGTACATTCTTTAACATAGCAAGTGAACTCAGAGATCTGCCTCCCTTTGAATCTTTCTGATAAGCTGGCTCATTAGTGCAGCCACATTCACTCTTTTAGGCCTGTGAAGCCCCTAATACAATTCTTATTGAATCCTTATATTTTGCATGTTGAGGAATTAGATATTTTTGAACTCATGTTTTCAGAGTTCTTTCCCACAGCCTTAAGGGCTGTCTTGAAGGTCAAAGCATTTACCATCTTGCCTGAGGACATTAGACACACCCTCACCTCTTGGATTGGTACTGTTTCTAATTATCAAAGAGTCATTAACCTGGCCGCAGAGAATATTGCCCAAAGGAGAAACATAAGGTAAATTATGTATATTTTTACACTAACAAGCCTCACACCTAGAAACCCGTCAACACTTGCAGAAGCCCTTGCCCTGCTAATTCTGCTCCAGGGATGGGAACTGTTTCACACAGTTCCTTCTGTATGGCCGGACTTGGCAAATAGGACAAGATGAAGTTTTTCATCATTTTTTTTCTCACATGAATGAGGGACAAGCAAGGAGTCCAAACTAAGCAATTATCCAGGAAGTTAATTCAATTTCTTTTGTAAGTTAATTTTACAAGTAATTCTATAAATACTCTTTTCATAGCAAATCCAATATTAGAAAAGTCTCTATCATAATGCTTAAGTGCTGGTCCTTCCAGAACTTGTCTGTGTCTTACACATAGACACACATACACTGTGATTGATAGCATTGATAGCTTCTTTTCTTTTCCAGTGGTAAATATTGACTCTGGGGTCTACTGTATTCTAGGCAAGCATTCTACCATTAAGACATAGCCCTAGCTCCATCATGTGTTTTCTTAATATTAAGAAAGACATGTGTCTTTAAAATATAATAACTTAAAGAATACTGATCTAGTCCCTTCTTTTTTAACACCTACCAACTATTTGTATTACTATTTGTATTAAGTGCCTGTGTAGTATACCTATAACAGTATAATGTTGTGATTTTCTCATGCCTAGTTCATTGAGGCTGATAGGCAAGCAGTGTCTCCCTTCAGACCCCTATGATGCTCCCACACTGTTATTGGTCATGTGTGACAGCCTGATGATTGCTTGTGTACAGCAGAACATGAGGGAAGTTTCCCCAGAGTTTGATGGAGAAAGGAATTCCCCTGGGCTTGGGAGTGATCCAAGTAAAAGGAGGACCTGCCTTAGCTTCGTCTTTAAGTTCTATTCTATAGGCTACACAGCTGGGTTTGTATTGAAGCAGTTTTAGTGGAGACAAGCTAGAAGGGTGTAGCTTTGCACACAATGTCCTAAAAGAATACATTCACCATTATCAAAGTGAATCAGATAGGAGATTTCAGTGAGGAGGCAAAAGTAGCCTTCACTAATCACAAGTGGGACATATGTACGCCATATAGATATCAACATGTGACATTATCAATTTAGTAATAACATATACACCTCTTTTCTCCCAAACCCTCCCTTACTCCAGAGGAGCCTCAGCACATTAGTGCATGGAAGTAGAAAGTAGTGCAGGCTGAAAAGAAACTGGAGTCTGGAAAATGGAGAAGGACTATGCACACACTGACTGCCGTGTGAGCTGCCTTTGAAGTTTATATTTCACATGATCTAAAAAAAAGCAAAAATCCCAAAAGTCCAGGCCAGGCGAGACCAGGAGAACAAAACAAAGATTCTTCCTAATTTGTCAAGTTTCATCATGAAATGTGTTCTGGACTTCCAGTGTTCTGGTATTTTAATGAAAACGGAGTAAGTGTTGGGAGAAGAGACACACTTCAGCTTGCAGCAGGGTGAGCAATATGAAAGAGTCATAATCATATGGAAGAATCACATGCTGACCTGCCACCGCAGGGACAGCTGCGTCTGTCCGCTGACCTTTGGGTCCTGTGAAGATGGATGAAAATAATTCGCCTCCACAACAACCTACCGGATTTGAATTTCCAAAGAAGTCAGGACAATTCTGGTGATCCCCTGAATTCAATGAGCATGCCATATACACCCGCATTAAATAGTCTTCCATGTTGACTTAGCGTGCCTTTTAGTGAGCTGCTCGTTTTAACTGCTTAGAACAGGTCATTCAGAGAGTCAGTAGTCAGTAGGTGTTGTTGAAAACAACCAGTTTCTAAATAAAAATTAAAGTTTATCGGAAGAGTGAGTTTGTTCAGAGCTCATATTTTAATTCCCTCTAGGGATGACAAATATGTGTGCAGGGTGTGTGTGTGTGTGTGTGTGTGTTTGTGTGTATAAAGTTTCAAGCAATTTTTGAAATAAACTAAATGAAGACATTTATCACAACAGAACATATAACTCTGCAAAGTAGAAGCCGTTGTATCACTGTGAGAGCCAGGTGTTGGTTGATGTCAGCACTATACTTCAAAGCCAGCTGTTCTTCCCCAGTAACTGGGCCACGAAATAGGCATGAAAGAGTGCATACAAGTGAGGCAAGCTGGAGAGAGCTATTACCTGTAATGAGAAGCCAGGGTATAATACGCTCAGGTAGGGAAAGTGATCCAAAACAAAAGCATAGTGGAGCCAAATTGACTCTGGTGCAGGCGATTGACAGTCTCTAGTTATCGCAGATTGCTGCAAAGGACTGCAGCAAAACCCAGCCCACTTCAGAGTTCCTCTTTCCTATGAAACCTAAGTGGAACAGAGAAACGACCTGAGGACTGACTGTTTCCTTTGGGAGTAACTTGTAACAGTTGGGCAGTGCCAAGCCCTAAAGACAAACAAACAAATTAGCCTCCTAATAGATATGCCAGTGACTTAGGTATAGATTTGTCCTTTTATTTGACTTGCCAAAACTGATAAGAAAACTCCCTTGGAATCTCAAGGGTCCTCCTAGTAACTGACCAGTTTGTCTTAGAAATGGGAAAGAAACCCGTAAGAACTGAGTATCCTAGGAAATGGAGCAATGGTGGGCAGCTTCTCCTGGGAAGTGCAGAAAAACTCCCAAGATTCCAGAAACTCAAGTTCTTACGAACGAAACTCGTGAGAATCCCCACATTCAGGATTACATTTCACACGTGAAAGCTAAGAACTGTGCAGGCGAAGGTGCCAATCACTACCAGATTCTGCTCCAGTACCCTCACCAGTAGATACCAAATAGACCTCCTTAAGTCAGTGTGTTATTAGTACCATTTGACCCATCAATTTTGTGTGTGTGTGTGTGTGTGTGTGTGTGTGTGTGTGTGCGCGCGCGCGCGCACACACACACATGTACATGCAAAATAAAATCTCAATGTGGAGCCTAGGGTCATTCCGGAACTTACTTATGTAGCCCAGGCTGATTCAAAATCCTGGATAATCCTCCTGACTCAGCATCCTGGATGCTTGAGATTATACTCATGAACCAATCATGACAATCTAAGACCATAATATTTCTTAATATTTTACACTCATCAACATACAGTGAGTGGTACATGGTTAACTTCACACTTGTGGATGGAGAGTTGAGGTTCTTGGTGAATATGCAGGTCTCTGGGAGAGGACCCATGTCTTCCACCATACACACATAGGTATACAGAAGGCTTTCTACCATGTACTTTATAAGCCACACTGAATTCTGCCCACTGTGTGACAATGGAAGAAACGGGCTTGTCAGCATTTGTTTGTGGAATAAACGTAGGCCTTACAAGGTATGATATGCCCTAAGCATCTTTCTGTATACTTATCTGTGTGAGCGGCAACTATACTGTGTTCTCAGGCATGAATAAATTAGAATGGAAGTTTTACCACGATGTTTCTCACATAATACAGAGTGTACTTTTTTTCCTCTAGGGTTCAACGATACATTGGTTGTTCATTTTTACTTAGTACGCAAGACGTTTTATGACATTTTTCTGCATATGCGCTTGTATTTTGCCAATAGCCATGCCATCCATTTCCCTGTCTTACTCCCCCACCTCATGTCTTTCTGTTCCTCTTCCTCTCTACAAATAGTCCGTCTTCTGGCCTTCATGCCATGTATATGAAGAGCAAATATATATGTCTCTCTTACTGCTTTCTACTCTCAACTGTACCTCTTGAGTCACCTTCTTCTCTGAAAGGCTTAGTCTTCATGCTATATCTAGATTTGATATCAATACAGCATATGAAAGAAGGCATGTGATGTCTGTCTTTATGACGTTGGTTTGTTTCACTTAATTATCTACCCACTTAATGGCTTTGATTATTTTCATCCATTTTTGCAAATTTATTATTTTATTATTTAGACTTCAACAACATGTGTGTGTGTGTCTGTGTGTGTGTGTGTGTGTGTGTGTGTGTGCACCAGGCTGACAGATCCCCTGGTGCTAGAGTGAAGGATGGAGCCCTTGGTGTAGATACCGGGGACTGTATCTAGGTCCTATGCAAGAGTAGCAAGAGCCCCGTCTCTAGCCTTGGTGCTCAACGGTATTTTTGAAGGGGGAAAAGAGAGAGAGAAGAGAAATAAGACAGGAGCAAGGAGGGAAGCAGAAAATAAAGGTGAACACCTGACAGCACCTAGCAGTTTCCCCTTATGTTGCAAATTATATAAGAGCCTAGTGACCAAAGACAGTAAAGAAAGTAGTGTCATCCTAGAAACCGTGGTTCACAGTAGTATGGAACACTCAGCAGTGTGTAATAAACGATGCTTACGCTTGTGCTATGAATAATATGAGAAAGGTTACATTAAAAAAAAAATAAGAAAGTTAATGTTCCTGGACTATACTTTTGCAGAATTGATGTTTGTGTGTTCTCCCAAAATGCATATGTGAACATGCTACTGTCCAGTGTGATATACATGAAAGTGGGCCTATGAAAAGTAGTTTGGGTTAGATGAAGGTACTAGGGGCTCAGGAATGTGTTAGTGCGTGTACAAGAAGCACAAGAGAATTTGTGTTCTCTCATTCATATTTTTTCTCTTTTCTCTCCACCCTTCTTTCCTTTTCTCTCCTGATTTCCCTCTTCTTTCTCCATCTCCCACTCCTCATTTTGTCCCTCCACTGGCTCTCACATGTGAGAAGAGAGGGAAGGCCCTGTATGTCATCTAAAGAAAGAATCCTCATCAGTACCTGACCATGCTAACATCCTGATTTTGGATATTCGACCTCTGTGTCTGTGAGATAAATCCATCTCCATTGTTTAAGTCATCAATCTGTAGCATTTTGCAATGTCCATTAACACAATCTCTCTCTCTCTCCCTCTCCTTCTCCCTCTCCCTCTCCCTTTCCCTCCCCCCTCCCTCTCCCTCTCTCTCATACACACACACCACAGTCCTTTGTAACTATATCCATTCTTTGTGAACCGTTCTGTTCTATAATTTTCCAGACCCTATTCTAGTCAGAATAACTGAGGGTACCCTCTCCTCCCCAAACCAAAGTTCCTGTAGAATTGCTGCCTTTTATTTATGTGAGCTACTGATGAAAATGTTCTACACTGGCTTCCCTGGGCTGTAAGTCCTTGGGATGTAAGAGTCTAGATCTCCTTCATCTTATAATATTTCTACCAAGCCAAGCAGCTTCCCCATAAATATCTGTTGAATATAATGGAATCAACTCCTGAACACTTAACTCAGACCCCAGATAAGACTCTCCAGCCAGACAAGAGAAGATTGACAGATTCCCAACAGGGTTAGGATGCAGCTTTTCCTCCTCTAAGATTTAGGAAGCTGCCTGCAGATTCTGCCAACCTTCCAAGCATCAAAAAAATCAATGGCAGCAAATGGTATTGTCAAAGGGCCAGGTCATAGGGGACATACACACAGAAGCATTCCGTGAATGGTCCATGGCTGCAGCTTCCTGGAGGCTCATCAAGGCCTCCTTCATCTGGCTCCATGCACAGAAATAGGTCAGGCTCAGGCAAAGGGCAGTTGGCTGATTTTGCCCTCACTCCTGGAGTGATGTCTGTGTCTGTCAATAAGTGAAGAAAGGATGAATTATCTCCATTCTGGGCTGCAAGGCCCAGAGAGGACCAAACAGACACTCGTCTGCTTGCAAGAGAAGGGAAGACAAGGAACAGGAAGGTAAGAACAAATGACTGCCAGGCCAGAGTGCACAAATGAGGTGCCCTCCAACTGTGCAGAGAATAGAGAACGCCTCGCCGCATGACGAATACATCATCATTTTAATCCCCACAGGCAGGGAGAAGTTTGCAGTTTTGAAATACAAGGTGAGGCTCCTATCATACCAGCCTTGCAGTGTGTATGTATTAGCATGCTGGAGCTGGAAATTTGAGCCAAATTAGAAATTCAGAAGTACCCAAGTAGGTGCTCTTAATGTGAGATGTCATATCATTCTTTCCCCCCCCCCGCCCCCACCAGGTGCTTGCTCTGCCCACTTTGTACCCCTCCCTCTGGCCCCACCCCACCCCATCACCTCTTCGCTCTGCCCTCCATGGAGGGGCACCATTCCCTACACCAAAGCAGCTTACATCTGAAGGTAGCAAAATAGATTAAAGTCTTGAGAAAGCTGCCTGGAACCCCGCGGTGAAAAGACAGACCGGAAAGGGAGAGGAAAGACTGGCGCAATAAGCAAAGTTAATTTAAGGCCTGAGAAAGGCAGCGGAGCGGGCTCGAGCATAGATTATCTCACCCTGCAGCTGCCGTGATTCACTCCCCTTCATCACTGGCATAAACAGTCCATATCTCCAATTACAAGTGCCTGGGGAGCGGGCATTAGTATGCCAAGTACCGTCTAGGAAAAGGTGTAAGTCTGGCTTTCTCCTTGCATCAGAAGTCCCTAGCAGACATGTCCGGGAACAAAGGGGAAAGAAATGTAGGGAAGCCAAGTCTCTGTGAGGCTGTCAGAGCCCGTGTAGGAATGATGAGGTCAAGTGGTTGGGTCAGAATCAAAAGAGGAAGGAAGACAGGAGAGGCAAGAAGATGCAATTGGTCACTAGAGTAATTTCATTAAAGTGCTCCCTTGGGAATGACCTGCTCTCTAAGAGCTTTGGTCTAATTTTAGGTGGAGGCAGAGCAGTAATAAGGGGGATGAGCATGTCAGTTGGGAGCCAAGTACACAGGGATCCAGAATAAAAGGGAAAAACGTTGGGTACCCTCCCCACTTTCCTCTCATTTTAATTACCAGTTCGTTTTTTTTTTTTTTTTTTTTTTGTAACCTTCTTGCCATTCTAAAAGAGCAGGGAGTTACTGCAGAACAGAACAATTCACTGTCTCCTACCTAAGAGTCTATCTCAAACCAAGCAGCCTGTGAGTCACAGCTGCACACAGCCACCTAGTCTAACGAGACTACAGGACACTAAGGACACTGTTGGAAACTGTAAGAAGGAAGCATTAAAAATATAAGAGCTTAAGTGGTAATAACAGGGAACTAGTTAAATAAATCACAAAATATACATACATTATACTAACTTCTGTGCAACCAATGATTAGGTGCTATTTCGTGAGTGGCTAATGTTTATCTTAATAAAGCAAAAGCTTCATGGGAAGCTACTATAACACACGAGTCTGGAGGTGGAGGATGGGAAGGTAGGAAAGCCTTTGTCTGGTAGGATGCAGCAACTTGCTTGACCAGGATTAAGAAATCAGTCCTTTGGTATGCACTGGAGGTGTGTGCACCTACATTAACATATCAATATGGGCGGGACCATGAAACAGCCTTAATTCTTCACTGACATCTAAACTGTAGTAGGATAAACCCTGGGAGACTCTGTGGACCACACTAGTTTATTTTGGTAGCTTCTACTTTTCTCTTCCCTTGCTAACCGCATTCTCAATGGTTATGGTGCAGTATGTTTCCTGCTTAATGTAGCTTAAAACAAAACAACAAAAACCTTTCCCAAACTTTCTGGCATAAAAACTGGTTCTGATTAAGAAAAAAGTAGAAATGAGTGAAGCGGGCTAATATGAACACTAGATAGAGAGGGAGAGTAAGTCCTCACACAGCCCTGGCCCCCATACAGTGCTGAAAGGCCTTGTGCTTTGAGCTAGTGGGACAAGATCAGAGTCCGCCTCTTGGGGACAACTGAACAGGGCACCTCTAAAGCACTCCTAGTTGGCACAAGGAGGCTGAGCAGCTGTTCTTAAGCTTTCGTCTCATGCTATGAGTTATGCGCAAAGGAAAAAGATTATGGAGAGAAAATGCCATTTGGGCTTTCTGTGGTTTAATCCACTAAACTTCCAGTGTTAATAAGAGGTCTTATGAAAATCTCAGACAACCAAAATCATCTACCTTCCCTACCCTCATGCAAAACAAAAAAGCCATATAAAGTAGGTTGGTTGGTTTATTTACTTGGTTGGATAGTTATACATACCATGTTCTCTCTTTTTCTCTCTATTGCTTTCTCTCTCTCTCCCCCCTCTCTCTCATACACACACACACACACACACATATAAACACACATACATAATTTATCTACACTCAGAATCTAAGAGTGTAAATTCATTTGGAAACATGGTGCTGGCAGATGCAGGCACACTAAGATGAGGTTACAGATATGTATAGAATCCCCACCCAGCAGATGCTGGGAATCAAACCTAGATCCTCTGCAAGAGCAGCCAGTGCTTTTAACCACTGAACCTTCTCTCTAGCCCTTAAAATTTCTGTTTCTAAGCCAATCTGTGCACTCCTAGGGAGCTAATACAATTGCTTCTTTCTCTATTTTATTTTCAAGCAAAGACTATTATAACCCCTGGGAAACTCTTAAACTAATACAAAAGGAACTAAATTCTCACTCTGAGTCCTATGAGATATGTCAGAATTCAAGACTTCCTGAAAAAAAATTAGTTTACCCATAACCCTTTTTGTGGAGGGGCAAGAAAGAAAGATTCTCTCTGCAGACTTGTAGCTGTGCCTTTTACTGGAGGATGGCTCTGGACTGCCAAATGATAGAGGCCAGTGGGGACCATTACATGATTCAGGGCCACATGACTTCAGAGTATAAGTTAATTTAATACAGGAATGAAACAGATGACCGGACTATAATATTTTGTATGCTGATAGCCCCCATTGGGCAAATGGTAAATCTGCATATACTTTTTAGAACACACCAGTACTTGAATGACCACAATTATCACAAATGTGGTAGATAATAAGGGAAGTTGTTCAGAGGGATTCTCCTTAACTTACCCAGAGAATTGAGAGAGTGGAACAATGTAAATAAAGGTGGGCCAAACTTGTTAAAACAAAGCAAATATACAATGTTTCTATTTGCCTAAGAGAAGAAACTAGATGGCAGACAAAGAAACAAAGAAAGCAAAAGATAAGTGATAAAGGTACCAGAAAAAAAAATCTCCTTTAACTAGAGAATATCTTGAGAATGTCCTGGCTAGTTTTATGTCAACTTGACACATGCTGGAGTCCTCTGAAAGAAGGGAGCTTCAATTGAGAAAATGCCTCCATAAGATCTGGCTGTAAGGCATTTTCTTAGTTAATGGTTGATGGGTGAGGACACGGCCCACTGTGGGTGGTGCCATCGCTGCTCTGGTGGTCCTGAGTCCTATAAAAAGGCAGGCTGAGCAAAGCCACGAAGAACAGGCCATAAGCAACCCCTCCATGGCTTCTACCTTAGGTCCTCCTTCCTGCCCTCTTTGACTTTCTTTGATGCCTTTACTTCCTTTGATGGTGATGATGCAGAAGGATAAGTTAAATAAACCCTTTCCCCCAAAGGTTGCTTTGGCAATGGTGTTTCATCATAGCAACAGTAACCCTAACTAAGATACAAGACGAATAATTTCAATGGAACTAGGAGATTTTTTTTTGAAGCCTCTAGAACAAGCATTGAACATACAATAAGCCATAGTTTTCAGAACAATAGCAAGAGACCATCTTTTCTAAACAACTCTAGAAAGAAAACAAATGTTTCTTCCTTACCATATCATTATGTGATTTGTGTAAAAAATCATCTGTCTTCAAGTGGACTGTCTTCAAATGCGTTTAGCCACTCCCCTGATCTAAGAAACAGAATGCCAGCTGTTTTTCTAGACTGCTACACACAGGGAAGAAATACAACTTAAGTGTCTAACAGCCTCTCTTCCCATTGCTGTTTTTGATGTCTCTAGAGGTTGGCTCTGACTTTATAACTACTTTGGTGGAGTGTTCTCTTTACTGGGTTAAATTCTACTCATAGCGTTCACTACACTGATGGAAATTCTCATGTCAAGGAGCAGAAAAAACTCCCTGGTTGTGCAGAATAGGGTCCTCCACCTCGTCAATCTGCGTCTAGAGGGCTGGCCTCTCATATAAAGGTTGGAGATGCTGCCAGTGGCAAATACACCGAGGCTCACATGGCAGCAGAGTCTGAAGATGCTGGTTTAGAAGGCTTAGGACTATAAGCCTGATGTGGAGAAAATAAAGAAAATATAACCCAATACAAGCAAAAAGAGCAGGCAATAAGTGACTTTGCTCTCCCGGATTTAACATATTCATTTGCCAGTGTAAGCTCACTTAATGAAGACCTAGAGGCCATCTTGTATAACATGAAATATTTATGAGGGTGTTGTATATTACCAAAGGCTGAAACCAGAGAAGATCACAAGAAGAGAATACGGAAGAGGAACAATTAGCATCAATAATTTGTGCTGCTTCCAGATGGCCACAGCAAAGAATCCCTTTTACAAGTCAAACTGAAAGCTATGCAAATTGGTCAGGAAAACACATCACTACAGATTCAAACCGGAGGCCCTATCCAGAAGAAACTTTAAATAATTCAGTAGCAAGTTCTTAGCTAGAAGTGAAGAACGACAATGGTATGCTCTGACTTTTCCAGGCCTCAGCAGTCAATGGACAGAGGAGACCCACACAGAACAATTAAAACCCTCCAAGTCTACTGTTTTACAGTCTACTTACATGCAGCTGTAACTGTGGGCTTCAGGAGTCTCTTTCTTAAGCCTTTTGGTCTCCTAAGAGCACACATGCTCTACTTTGGGTTGGTTTTGTGTTTTCTTTCATCCAGCTCCTCTTTATTATACTATATTTAGTATATGTTAATAGATAAAAAAAAAAAAAAAAAGAAAGAAAGGGAGGCGGAAACAAAACAAAAAATCCCACCTGAGTGTAGTGTGATTGCTGGCACTGGGGCCAGTATGAAAGAAGGGATGCCAGCTTCATATCTAGGGAGCCTTGGATGCTGTCCCATGCCAGTCATTCACTCTGTGCCTAAAGCTCCAGGCTGGACTCTACAGGGACAGAAATTCCCAAAACGTATGTGACTTTATTGTCCAGGCTGCCCAAGCAGTATATATCATGTAGCCAAGCTTCCAAGTTATGAAGTTCATCTTCACCATCCTCCTGTGAGTAATCTCTCCTTTAGACTCATATGTATGTCCATGGGCTAGAAAAACAGATCAGTATTTATAATAAGCATCATGCTCCCTTCTCCATCACGTCTCCTGCACATATGGATATGTGGATGGAAGCCTTTGAAGAGGCCACACACACCCTAGTGCAGATGTCTAGTAATATAGTAGACCATGAATAGCCTGCTAGCCTATGAGATATGTTCTTCACTTCAGAGTTCAAGCAGTGGTCATGTGACATTGAATAACTCAGTCAAAATATACTGAGTAGATGTCTACTCTATGCTGTATAACAATAAAGGGAAGACAAACAAAAGTAGGCATGATTCGCAATCTCACAGAACTTAAGAACCCAATGAGAGAAAAGCCAGCTCTATTCAAAGATGGATGCTGATTGAATCCCATGCACACTCAACAGCAATAAGAACAATAAATAATAATGGAGAAATACACATGGGGTGTGAGAAGATTCCCTGAGAAAGTAGCTACAGAACAACTGAATAAATAATGGGAAGAGACACCCCATCCCTCATCCCACCTTTCCTGGACTCTCCAGTCAGGTGCAAGAAGAGTAGATCAAGATTAAAAGGTTGGCCGGCCATCATTGGGATGCTGATTGAATCCCATGCACACTCAACAGCAATAAGAACAATAAATAATAATGGAGAAATACACATGGGGTGTGAGAAGATTCCCTGAGAAAGTAGCTACAGAACAACTAAATAAATAATGGGAGGAGACACCCCATCCCTCATCCCACCTTCCCTGGACTCTCCAGTCAGGTGCAAGAAGAGTAGATCAAGAATAAAAGGTTGGCCGGCCATCATTGGGAAGAGATGCCCCTTGCTATTGCAAACTTTATATGCCCCAATACAGGAGAATGCCAGGGCCAAGAAGTAGAAGTGGGTGGGTAGGGGAGCAGGGCAGGGGGAGGGTATAGGGGACTTTTGGGATAGCATTTGAAATGTAAATTAAGAAAATATCTAATAAATAAAAAAGATTAAAAGGTTGGAGAATGCTCAAGACACTGAAGGAATTTAGGTGGAAAATGGTCCCTTCCCATTACATGCTGATACAGTTCGTGTTAGTAAGTACCGAGATCGCTGCGCAAATAAAACAAATTAAATTTTTTTATATCAAGAAGGTTCAAGTCTAATTGGAAAAGCATGTATACTCACTTTGATGAGAATGTGAAAATTATCGTAAAGGACTTAGGAGTCACAGGCCAAGGGGGAAGGCATCACCTGCTGGTTCAGGGTCATGGAGATGGAGACGAAGAGGATGGGACAAAGCGGGTAAGCAAGGACACAGAGCTTGAAGCAGCATGGCTTCCTCGGGGAGGACGCATGCAAGAAGTGGACTTGGCGGATGAGAAGGCTATGAACAGATGGAGGTCAAGAATGTGGCAGGAGATGAGTCAGGACAGGAAAAATCCCGCAGATCCCCAAGAAGAGACACTGTGTTTATAATGCTACAGTGGAAACTTACCCAGAATGCAGCGGTAAAAGAGCAGGAGAGAGTCACTGTTCAGTTTGCTTTCGCTCCCCTTCTACCACAGAGAAGCCAGAAGATTCCAAACAAACCAACCCCAGGGATTGAGCCTGTCTCTGCTTTGCTGCTTCACATATTTATTTCCTGGTGGATTTTAGCGCATATAATCCCAGGACGCTTATCAATGTATATTACATTTCCTCCCGTTTAGTAAATCAGAGTTTATTGGCTTTTGTTACACGGCTTTGTATTTTGCCGGGCAGAGAGCCATTCTGGCACCGAGGGGGTAAAAATAATGGTTTTCAGCAATTGTGTGGCCACGTGTATGAAATAGATAGATGCTGTATCGGGATCAGACTTTCTTTTAATGCCATGGTTTATTCACTGAATGGCAAAAATGTAAGAGACATTGGGAAAATGACGGCTTTTGTATGAAGCAAGCTGAACATTTTTCAGTCGTTTTTCATGTATTTTAGAATCATGTCAGATGTACTTAAATCATTTATCAGCATATGCTTGTGCTGTAAAGCTTAAAATATATTAAACTCCCATGACTCTACCATCTAATAAACATAATTTGATTTTCTCTGATTGACAAATAATTAAACGTATTTTTGCGTTATTGGTTAAACATGTCCATACCATTTGTTCATTTTTCTATTTTGTTTTCTCTCAGTTGGTAGGAGCTCTTTGTATATCCCAAACAGTAGATGTTTGATGATTATATACTCAACAGCTATTGCAACTAATTTATTCTTTTTATCACTTTCTTTGTGATGCTTTTGATAAAAAGATGTCATTGAATTTAATATAGTTTAATTAATAATTATTTGATAAAAATATTTTTAACAAAACCTTGCTACTAGGAGTTTTCCTTTCCTAATGTCTTTAGCCATTTGAGTTCCCTCAATTATACAATCTGAGTAAGGGCTTCAACTCCACTTTTATCAATGGTCACTCCCCCCAGTGCTGCTTCCAGAGCAGTTTCCCCATTGAGCTGTAATGCCCTCTGGTGTACATGGCTGTGTGGCCCTTAGTAGCTTGGTAACTTTTGGGTTCCCTTTTTTGCTTTTCTAATATCACAAAACTTAGATTAAATCGCCCAAACGTCTTTATTAGTACGATTCAAGGTAACGTTGGGTGTTACCCAACTGAGGCACTCACACAGACTCAGAGGAGAGAAGGGAAATTGAAACCATTTATTCCCCGCACCAATGGCAAAGGAAACAAGACTTGGACATGTATTAGGCTTTACAGAAACCATGTTCCCATGTAACCAACACTCTTTGCAGAACAGTTTGGGATGCAATGTCTTCATTCAGTCTGCTTTCTGACGAGTATCCCTGCATGGTTGGGACAATGAATCTTCAAGCTAATGGTCTCTTGTGTTCTCAGCCTTTTCACTCTTTGCAGAACAGTTTGGGATGCAATGTCTTCATTCAGTCTGCTTTCTGACGAGTATCCCTGCATGGTTGGGACAATGAATCTTCAAGCTAATGGTCTCTTGTGTTCTCAGCCTTTTCTCTCCCAGCCCCATCCCCACCCCAATAATTCTGTGGTTATCTGCTTCTGTTTTAAATTCAGATGCTTGAAAAGATGACTTGTTTCTGCTTTTCTCTTTAAACCCCTGTCAAAGATTGTACTCAGCTACAAGTGGTTCTATTTGCTGGATTTCTGTCTGCTGTATATTACTGGTAGTTTTGGCTATCCACTGTGGCAACATACCGCCTCTATTGCAGTTATAGAATAAATTTGATAGTGATATATTTTTCTCACCTATTCCCCACAGATGTTTTGGTTAATCTTAACCCTTTGTTTTTTGTTGTTGTTGTTGTTTTGTTATGTTTTTGTTTTTTTGTTTTGTTTTTAGTTTTGTTTTTTTTTGGGGGGGGTTGGTTTTTCGAGACAGGGTTTCTCTGTCTAGCCCTGGCTGTCCTGGAACTCATTTTCTAGACCAGGCTGGCCTCAAACTCAGAAATCCACCTGCCTCTGCCTCCCGAGTGCTGGGATTAAAGACGTGCGCCACCACGCCTGGCTCCCCTTTGTTATTTTATCTCCACTATATAATCACTGGTGAGAACTGGAGACAGAAATGGCTAGATAGTTTAGAACTTGAAGACCCTAAAGAGGTTGTGTTTTTGTTTTGTTTTGTTTTGTTTGTTGTTTTTGCTTGTTTGTTTGCGTTGACTAAAACCTGGAAATATCCTTATTAGAAGCCAGAGATGTCAGAAGCGCTTAGCCAAAATGTCTTTGGTTCTGCCCTGTACAGAGGACAGGGATGTCAAAAATAAAGGTCTAGTTCTCCTATGAATGCCCCTTCTTGGGAGCTATAATGGGGATCTGCTTGAAACTGGCCCCCTGGAGTGATCAGTTCTCCCTCTTCAGGCATCAGTAAGCCCTATTAGCTCTAAAATGAGGGCCCATGGTGGGCCTCCACACCCCAGGACTGCCTCTGCTTACAGGGGCTCTGGCTTCCCTCTTGAGTCTATAACAAAACTATGTTCTAAGCTCAACCATCCATAATCTGTAATTTGCATGTTGTCCATAAGACAAGAACTTGGAAGCTATCAAATGAGTGGAATTTCTGTGTCCAGAGCCCCGAGTCCTGTGTTAAGGGCACCTGAGATACGAGAGAAAATTTACTGCAGATTCTGATTTTCCTAGGTTGCTACCTTGACAAATCCATTTGAAAAGTCATAATATTTATAAAATTTGTCTCAAATGAAGCTAAAAATTTGTTTTTAAATGACACAATCTACATTTTATTTACATTTTTGTAAAGATGTATTTATTTGTTGTGTGTATGTGCTTAAGCAATTTGGATGTATGAGTTTTGGAGGTATCAGAATAAAGAAAATAGGATCGGCTGAAAAGATGTGTAAGAAACCCGCTAGAAGTCAGTAAGAATCAGGAGAAGAGTTTGTATATAGCAGATAAAAGATACAGAAATGTGCTGATTTATGAGTAACTCAGATCTTCTTCTGGACCTCAAAGCATCTATTCCTTAAGAAATGTCTAGGCAATCTCAGAGACAATGACTCTGAAATGAGTTTGAGGGCCTGCTGAGGTCAAGGTTGGATAAAGGGCTGAGTCTAAAACTCTCAAGAGAAAATGAGCTATGTGTCAGGATCTATGGCTTGTCCATGTGTAAATAACTGTGGAATCCAGCATTGAAAAGTGCACCCACAGTTGGGAAGAAGCCCTGGATAGAACCCTCAGGAAAGGGAGCTGGCCAGAGAGATGGAGGAAAGTGTCCAGCACTTTGCACATGGGAACCCAGGGAAGAAAAATCCCTGTGAAGCCAAAAGAGGAGAGAGAGTAAGACGGGAATTGTTAACAGTGTCAAATAATAAAAGGGCTGAAATATAACCACTGGATTTAATAATGTGAAGTTAATTGCTGGAAATCATTTCACTGATGTTTGAGGGAGGGAAGATAAATTATTGTCAGTTGAGCAATATATGTCTAGTGGTGATGGAAACGGCAGATGTGAACTACAAAGCCATAGCTAGAGGGATATGCAGAGTCAGAGGATTGGAAAAAACAAAAAGCTTATCTGTTGAAGAGAACAACAGACTATAGGGAAGAAAAACCGGAGGGCAGGCAGCTCAGGGTGGCTTTGAACCCAGAGAATCTTGGTGCAGGTGGTTGGAAGAAAGGTTTCAGCTTTGGCTGAAGAAGGGACAAGGGTGAATTGCCATATTATTAGTGGTTTGGGAACTTGGGGAGGAGGGTAAAGGGGAGATATATTTCGTCATTCTGAGTTAATAGGAAGGGGAAGTTCTGTACTCAGAGTGTAAGAAAATGAAGCAGGAGAAAAGGAAAGGTGGTGACAGCCCGTGTTGAGAAGGCAGGAAGAGGCAGATGGCGAGCTGCGTGAAAATGCCTCCAGACGTTTGCCAAATCCAGCGTTGGCCGGAAGGGTTTTCAAAAATATTACATGGTTTTCCCCAAGTAAAGCAGCCTCAGAAATGCAGTGTTCATTTTGTGCCAGACTCTTTCACCTGATACCCACAGGGAGAGTGAAATTAGCACCAGATTGGGTTCTTGCACCCAACTTTTATTACAAATGAAATTGCACGGTGGTGCGTGGTGGACTCAAAAGGCAAAGGAGTGTGCATTACATATGAGAATAGTCTTAACTTTAACCGTTTGGGGCTACACCAAAGGCATTGACATATGGCTATGAACAACAATTATCATTTCAGTGATGTGAGTCAGACAGGCCTCTGTTACTAAGGACAACTGGAAAGCTAGCCTAAGATGAATTTGTACAGAATGGTGATTAACCAACTCCAGCCACCAGATCAGATACCCTGCTCTTTAAGAAACTTAATAAAACTGTAGGACTTATTGATTTTGCTTTTCCTCTAGGCAGAAATATGCCAAGAATATACACAGAGAAAATAAATAATCTTGAGCCTCTGTTTAAAAAAAAAAAAAAAGCGCGAGCAAATGTGGAGCTATAGCATCTCAGAGTGAACTCAGAAATAAGGCTGGTTCAGCATGCAGCTAATGTTATAAAGATTAATTTCCAAGGGTTCGTGTTAACAAAGATGAAACATCTATCATATGACCTGGAGGTTTTTTTCTCTCTAAAATGTACCCAGGAGAAATGGAAACAGGCTAGTAGCTTATCACTTGATGTACGGAGAAGCCATCTGTGACGCAGAATCCATCAGGTACCCCGCTGGAGACTCTTCTGGAGTGTTCTGGAGGAATGGCTTGACACCCTGTTCATCACCGAGGCTCTAACAGAACAGCTGTTATTAGAATAAGTTAAGGACCAGGAAAGAACACTCCAGAGAATGCTTAACTGGTTGCCCAGGGTGTGGGGGTCTGCAGAACTGTGCTGTGTGGCTCCGGAAACAGCTCTGATTGGCTGTGTGGCTCCTGAAACAGCATTGGTTGAGCCAGTCCCGAGTCACTGAGATCCACAGTGGATCAGCTAGGAGATGCCCTTCTATGTGATCCATCCGGGTGGGACCCTGGGAACTGAAATCTTCAGTGGAAAATAGGGGAAATCGTCTAAGATGAGAAAATGAACTCACACAAAATGAAAGGCTGGTTTAAAAGAAGAAATCCCTTGCATCTTCAGTTATCCTCTCTTACCTTTTTTTTTTTTTTTTTAATTCTTATTTTGAGCAAGATGAGAGATGGAGGTGGGGTGCAGATTCTTTGTCCCTGTTACCTTCTCTTTTATTTCTCCGTGCATCTCTGAGCAGGAAGAAGCTGTCCTGGAATAATGCTTCGTTGCTGATTCTCACTGGTTCATCCTGAGAGGAATATGGGCGATTTATCCACCTTGCAGAAAGCTGTACTCTTGGCATGCGAGGCCTGGATAGGAGCATCCTTAATTTGATCACAGGTTACTGAAAATACCTAAAACTAATGTCATATTTAATAGAAACCTAAATGGCTTTTAATAATGACATATAAACAGCCTTCTCCATACCTAAGATCTGGAAGAAGTTAAGACATCGGTTAGTCCTGCATCCTTAAGTCGTGCTAGAAGTCCTAGATAATACAACAGGAAACGTGAATCTATGAAGTATATGCCATGAAAATACAACACACTACTTAAGTGCCCTGCTGCATATGTGCACTGAATACTTCTTGAACTACAATTAACAAATGAATAAATAAAAGTAAAAAGTGTTTTGATTATAAACTGAACACTTAAAATCAACGATGTTTATGTATATGATAGCAGCATACAATTAGAAAGTAATTTTTAATCAAAACTTTTAAAATAGCATTTTTAAAAAAAAATCCTCAAATGCTTAAGGAAAAAGGGTATACAAATGCCACCCAGAAAGAGCACCAAATACACAGAGGCATTTATCATAACTACAGATTAGGAGGCTCCGTATAAAACTTTTCCTTAAATGCTTCATTGTAACTTGGATTAAAATAACAACACCTATTGTGGAAATGGCAAAGGTCAGGAATGAGATGACTGCTTTGAAGAACAAACAAGGTACCAGATATTAATATATTCTAAATCTTCCATGACTCAAAAAGCAGAGTGTGGGTACATGACTCAAGAATCAGATGCCAGTGAAACAGAATAGAGAACTCTTAATTAAACCCACGTCTCTAAGGCTTCTTTATATTTGACAGAAGTGCCACTATAATGTAGAGGATGACTTAGTCATCCTTTTAACAAATAGCACAGTTCTGACTGGACGTGCATATGGGAAGAAACCTATTTTGGTTCCGTTGCAGATCATATACAGAAATCTGTTCCAGATCAATTGTGGGCATATATAGATGACAAAATAATTCTATAGGAAAATATATTCATGACCTAGGAGAAAACAATGATTTATTAAACAAGATTCAAAGAAACTGCTACTCACAGTAATGGAGAAAGTATTCACAAGCACTGAGAAGGGAGATCAGATTGAAAACCATGCAGCAGTGACCTTCAAAACTATATGTATGCATATCCTATGAAGCAGAAATTCTATTTCCAGAGGTATTTCCAACAGAAATCCCACACATGTATACCAGAGGTATGAATAATTATGGAATAATAATTAGTTATAGATCCATACTAGAAACAATTCAAATGTTCATAAGCAAGACAGCAGCTAAATTAACCATAAGATATTTTAACAATAGATTCTTATAGGAAATGGTAAATAACGAGCTATAGCGGCATGCTATGGTTTGGTGGAGTAATTTTAAGAAAAAGAAGCTTGACATAGAACTATGCATTTTATAGGATTCTATTTCCATAAAACTCAAAGGATATGTCAAACTAATTTATTTTTATGTGTATGAGTGTTTTTGCCTGCATATATGTCTATGCACCACGTGTGTCTAGTGACTGAGGAGGCCAGAAGAGAATGTCAGATTTCCTGGAACTGGTTTTACTATAGGTTATAAGTACCCATGTTGGTTCTAGGAATGGAACCCCAGTGTTCTGGAAAAACACCCAGTGCTCTTACCCACTGAGCCACCTTCCTGGCCCCAGGTCAAATGGATTTTCTGAGCTAAAATGATGGTTATTTTTTAGAGGTTATAATCACTACTAATTTAAAAGAAAGTGGCTACTAAGAAATTTACCATGCTTATTTCTTGGTAAGGGGTATGTTGGTTTTATAAAACTATAGCAAACTATGTGTAGCCCTAGCTGTCCTGGAACTCACTCTGTAGACCAGGCTTGCCTCGAACTCAGAAATTCGCTTCCTCTGCCTCCCGAGTGCTGGGATTAAAGGTGTGTGCCACCATGCCTGGCTAAGACTGGTACGTTTTATATGCTTCATACTTCAATAAAAATTACATGCAAAGTTAGAATCACAAATGTAACTTCTACGTTCATAATACCTCCCTAGGATTTCTATGCCTTCTCGATTATGATTTTGTCTACATGATTCTTTCTCTTACAGAATATATAAACATTTGAAAATTCCTCATGATAAATGATTGGTTAGTGTCATGTAACTATGGAAACATCATCTACTGCAAGTGTATAAACAGGAACCTTCCCTCTCTATGGTGTAAGACAATGTTCTATAAATTGGTTTACTTCAGTTTCTTTATTTATTAAAAGAATGACAATTGCAAGAACTGGTATGATGGTGCAGGTCTGTAATCTAAACATTTAGGAGGCAGAGGCAGGAGGATCAGAAGTCCAAGTCATCTTCGGGTACCCAGTGCGTTTGATTCCAGCCTTGGGTGTGTGAGATGCTTCTTTATAGAAGGCTGTAGATATCAATATAGGCAGATACGTGCATGTGTCAACCCCAATACAGCTAATTGTCCACCACTCTCTTGCTTTGATATCCTCCTTAGCACAACCTGACCTGGAAAATGCCTTTTCTTTCACTTCTTCAGACTAAAAACTTGCTGTCTTCTTATACTATGTCCAGTTACTAGTCCAGTAAACTCTTAGAATCCTTCCTCATGACTCTATACTTTGGGCATGCCTACTGCTGTGGTACCAGTGTGGTTGGCCCATTCATATGGTAACACCTAATCCTCGGAGTTAGTGTATTAAAAGGTAGGCCTTTTGGAGTCAATTGGGTCATAATTGCTCAGCTTTCCTGACTGGACTTTTATCCCTTATCAGGAGGCTTCTGGAAGGTTGCTTGTCTTTTCCACACCTTATACTATGCGAGCATACAGAACCAGGCAGCAGTATAGAAGGAGAAACTGAGCTTTTGCTAGCCACGGAAACTGCTGTTACCTTGGACATCTTGGACTTCCTGCAGACCAGACCTGGGAGAAATAAATTCCACTATTTATGCATTACCCAGAATAAGATATCTTCCTATGACACTAAAAATGGACAGAGATACTTTTTTATAATAGATCTTGTTAACACATTTAATAGGTAGAACATCAGTTCTCAACCTGTGGGTTTTTGATTCCTTTGGAAGTTGAACAATCATTTCACAAGGGTAATGTGGAACCATGAGAAAACTCAGATATTTATATTACAATTCTTAGCAGTAGCAAAATTTACACTTATGAAATAACTTTATGGCTGGGGCTCACTACAACATGAGGAATTGTTTTGAAGCGCTGCAGCATTAGGAAGATTGAGAAACAATGATCTAGATGCTTCTGAAAGACAAGGACTATGTTTTTTTTTTCATGTTTTCCATCTCTGCAATCTACCATTATAGCTGGAATATTAGTGCTTACTGGACATATGGATGAGTAAATGAATAATATCTTGCCCCACATGTATAAGCAATTAGAACAGTCTGTAGAATTGTTATGTATGAAAAGGTTAAAAGGTAATTAACTAGTATCCACATATCAGTGAGTACATGTTATGTGAGTTCTTTTGTGATTGGGTTACCTCACTCAGGATGACACCCTCCAGATCCATCCATTTGCCTAGGAATTTCATATATTCATTGTTTCTAATAGCTGAGTAGTACTCCATTGTGTAAATGAACCAAATTTTTTGTATCCATTCCTCTGTTGAGGGACATCTGGGTTCTTTCCAGCTTCTGGCTATTATGAATAAGGCTGCTATGAACATAGTGGAACATGTGTCNTGGATGCTCACAGTCAGCTATTAGTTGGAACACAGGACTCCCAAGGTAGGAGCTAGAGAAAGTACCCAAGGAGCTGAAGGGGTCTTCAACCCTATAGGTGGAAGAATAACATGAACTAACTAGTTCCCCCTGTGCTCATGTCTCTAGCTGCATATATGGAAGAAGATGGCCTAGATGGCCATCATTGGGAGGAGAGGCCCCTTGGTCATACAGACTCTATATGCCCCAGTACAGAGGAATGCCAGGGCCATTACGTGGGAGGGGGTGGGTAGGGGAGCAGGGCGGGGACGCGGGAGGGTAAGGGAAAATTTCTGGATAACATGTGAAATGTAAATGAAGAAAATATCTAATAAAGAGAAAAAAATGAAAAAAAAAGGTAATTAACTGATACTAGTTATTGCCCATCAAATGCATGGGACTCGATCATAAACCTGTGTCCAGTTCATGTTCCTTACTCACAAAAGCATACAGAACATGACAGCTGATCATTGAAGAGTCTTGATAAGTAAAGGGTTTCTAAAATACTCACAGACCCTTCATCAAAACTCAGGCCACCGGCAAAGAGAGACAACTGACTCACCAAGGTTGAAACCCAGTCAAAGGGCAAGGAAACCTTGTCTCGGAGACAGAAGTAGCATTTCTAAAAAGCAGCCTTCAGAACAGAAATAGAGTCTCCCCATCTACTCTAAGCCTCAACTGATAAAGAAATAATATGATTGGAAAGCCACATGATTCCCTGTAAAGGAGGACATAGACTATCTGTGAACACACATTTAGGAGTTGAGACAGAAGAAAGCCTCCTTTTGAAAATATTCACCCTTTTCTTAGTAGAAATAGACCATTGGGCTCTATGCCCTTTGTTAAAATCAAAACCTACCTCTTTGGTTTTGGTTTGTGCTCTAAGAGCTTGTTTTCACTCTATTTTAATAAAAATAGAAGCATGGTGGTCAAACTACAGTATGTCAATAGTGTCACTAATGGTAACACCATGCTTTCCCTCAGGGCTATTTGTTGCAGGAAAAAATACAAAACAAACAACAACAACAACAACAACAAAAAAAAAACCCAGCTGTTTAATGTAGTTCCTCATGACCTAGAAAAACGTTTATGAAGGAGGACTGATTGAACCATAGGATTGCGGCTGGTCTGTAGAAGAATACCTCTCAGTTCAAATCGGTCAACAGTCCAAATCCAGCCTAAGGGAGAGAGGATAAAATTTTTACAGATGCTAGGTGGCCTTAAATCAAGTTAAAGCCCTACCTAACGTAGCTCCCAGGGGTGGGGAACCAGCAATGCATTTCAACAACGTGTTCACAGCCCTAAAGCAAGAAGAAGGCTTGCAGATATCAGGAGCCCAACATAATTTTCATATATATATGTCAATCATTACTGTCTGCCACAGGGATTCTGGAAACAAAGCTGTGAATAAGAAAACTAGTGAATGTTTCCTTTCTCAAAAAAGCAAAGTACTTTAGAAAATAGAAGACAAAAATAAATTCAGAATTATAATCTTCCTTTATTCACAAACATGAATGCACAGTCATTTTCCTGATAAACTTTAAGATTTTACTCAGGGGGAAAAAATTCACCCTATTACAAATGTAATAGAATGCCTATAAATATGATGCATGAGCCACTAACTCACATACTAAATTAGATGCCAGAGACATCGCTGAGCTACAAATGCCTGTCCCTCAACCTCTGTAAACATATCCGCCGTTGAATCAAAATGGCCATCAGCAGCAGTAAATGACACCATCAAGCCAGACACACCTCACGGGTAAATTGATATACATCACTTGGCAGATTAAAATGTCGATATATTTTGATTGCTAAAATTTGCCAAATACAGTTACACAGACTCCTACATTTTCAATGGCACCACATTTCCTTGCATTTCTGAGATGACCTGGTCTCTTGGCCATGATGAAACACAAACACAGCCATTGGGGTATAGTTGATAAGGGGAAAACCCTAGGATAAAAACTAGCCACCACCTAGAGCTCTCTTCCTGGATGCCATCGGCATAGGCTTTACTGAGAACTAGCAACCACTTGGTAAACTTCACCAGCAAAACATGGTACAAAGGAAGGCAAAGTAAGGCACTGTCACTAATTGCTCCATTTCTGCTTTCTAGAAAACACTAACTAGGATTTTACAGCCTTTATTACCATATCTATATGTATATCTAACAATTTCATTACTGTACATTGCCTACAAGGATGTCTGGGAGAGATGTAATATACTAGAGTTTTAAATGTTACACTTTCTTTTGTTTGTTTGTTTTTGAGACAGGGTTTCTCTGTATAGCCCTGGCTGTCCTGGAACTCACTTTGTAGACCAGGCTGGCCTCGAACTCAGAAATCCTCCTGCCTCTGCCTCCTGAGTGCTGGGATTAAAGGTGTGTGCCATTTTACAGGAGTGTGAGTACATGTGTACATCCATTCCTCCATCCAAGTGTGTGTACGTGCGTGCATTTGTGCGTGCATTTGTGCGTGCATGTGTGTACATAGGTCAGATCTCTTAGAACCGGAATCACAGGCCTTTGTGAGCTGTTCAGTGTGGGTGATGGGATCTAAAGCCTGGTCCTCCAAGTGTTTTGGACAGCTGAACCGCATCTCCAGCTTCACATTACATCTTTTAAATCAGTAATTAATATATATTGTCTGGTGACTTTTTTTTTTCCAAAGAAAGATTTGTACTTTGGTTTATAAATCTACCTCTACTTCAGACATAAGGCTGCAGATTAAAATATGTGGGCTCCATGAAAGCCACTTAGTCACAATCTAATCAAAAATCTTAATACGCCACTCCAAAAATTCTACCACAGGGAAGTAGAGTAGAACAGAGTGTTAGAGTTATTTCTATCTACAAGAGTAGGGGAGCAGGGCGGGGCGGGGGGGTATAGGGAACTTTCAGGATAGCATTTGAAATGTAAATTAAGAAAATATCTAATAAAAAAATTTTAAAAAGAACTTTTCTAAATATTATAGCAAGATTGTATTTATATTTTATTTTCTGCATGGAGAAAATGAGAGAAAGGTGTTCAAAGTCAGGCACGAGTGACTATGTACACATTTTTATAAGTTGTAATTGTTTTAGAACCTTTGAATTAAAGCTCACATCAGTGTAATGAGGATGAAGAAAGCCATGAGTTTTAATTGGGGAGAAAGAGAGTCAAAAAAGTCGAGAGAGAGAGAGAGAGAGAGAGAGAGAGAGAGAGAGAGAGAGAGAGAGAGAGATCTTTAGAGAATTGTCTAGGTGTGGAGAAGATACAGCGTCCCTAAATTCATGCATGTCCAAGGTTAATCATATGTGTCAATTGAACTAGATCATTATCTCCAGATATTTCATCAAATAATATTCTAAGCATCCCTGTGACTAGCTCTGGATAAGACTAACATTTAAATTATGAGTTTTGAACAGAGAAGGTTGTCCTTCATAATGGTAGCAGTGTACTCACCAGTCCTTAGCAGACAGTGGCCTCCCTCTAGAAAGAGGAATCCCTGCTAGCATACAACCAACAGAGAACCTCCCCAGGGTCTCCGGATTGCTAGCATGCCCTCTGACAATGGACCTGGAAGCCTCCAGTCAACTACATACAACAAATGCTCTTCTCTTTTTTCATAATTAAGCCCATAGCCAACCTTCTTACTTGCCGATTCTCCTCATAATGGTCGTTCTGAGACTTGGGTTGCTTCATAGTGCTGGGCTGAGAAACAGGGTCAATGCATGGACTCTCTGCCTCTGTCACAGATTTCAGGTCTCTCCCTTTCACACATTTCTTAGTCCCCTCATTATTTAGCCCGTTGCCCTGGGTTTACTCAGACCGAACATGGCCCTGTCAGATGCCATAGTGACAAAGACCAAAATGCTGCCCCAGGGAGGAGTTTAGAGTCTCTTCAATCGTTTGACAAAAACCTGTCAACTTGGCCCCTCAGAGACCTTAACCACACAACTCAGATAAATAAACCAGGGAGAGAAGAACATTATACCGAACTTTCTTTCTAAGACAAACATTATTTATTTTGTGTCAACTTGGTGTGAGGAATCTGAGACACGATTAGGGTCCACCCTGGGTGCCTTCATAGTCTTATCTTTAGGCATAATGCCTGGTGTTTGCTTGTCTTGCTTTAGTATGTGAGAGTTCAGATTATTTCTTGTGTTGTGATCTGCTTGAAATCACTAGAATAGAGAGTATAAATAAATCAATGGAGACACTGCCAACTTACACAAACGTTCAGCCTCAGGTTTGTAGGATTTAAACTTTTTATAAGCCAAAGTTTCCCTGCATTAATATTGTTTTTGTTTTTGTTTTTTCTTTTTTAATTTTAGATTGGCCTTCTTATGCTGAGGAACTGTCTCTGTGCTTTGGTGAGACTTATTTCTCTCTGCCAATAGGGGTAAAAGGCGTGGTGACTACTTTTCAGTTGACCTGTGCAGATCTTGTCTGCTGGGATCTGAGGACCTGAAACCATGGGATGGACTACAGTCGGCAGACAACTGTACTTCACTGTCAGTGTACTTTTATACATAAATGCAGCAAAGAGAGCGATGGTCTAAGAAAGGTTGTATGAGTTCAGAAAAAAACATGGTCAGAGAAATATGTTTTTAAAAATAGCATGCAAATAAGCACTAGTAAGCACATACTAAATATTGACAGAGCAGCCCTTTCCCACAACTTTCTCAAGACAGAGCAATTTAAACACAGTTGTCTTGCATATACGATAAGAGTATATCTGGAAAAGCATGAAACCAAAGCAGGTCATATCCAGACTCAGGGTACACTGACCAGATTGGTTCTATAGCCTTGGTCTGACATCCAACAAGAATAACCATATCTTATAAATTGAATATAAACGTTTATCATGGGAAAAATGCAGGGGACACAATGCACCGAGGTAAAAGACCCTCTGACCTTTTTCCTGGAGCTTCTCACAGTTGTCTAGGCATTGCTCACCACGGGTCATTCTTCTGACCGTATTCCAACAGTGGGAGCAGTAACCCAGCACACAGTGGGTGTGGGCTAGCTCAGGAAGAATCAGCACCGAAACCAAAATAGCATGAGGTGTGAAACAAAGATACTGTTCCCAGCTTTGTATAATACACATTGAGATGTTCCCTCAAGCTCTTGTTCCCAACGAAAGTCAAAGCTTTCTTCACCTCAAAAAATAACCCATGGGACATTTTTTGTGACCTATGAAGGCCAACAAGAACTTCCAAGCTGTGAGGGCACACACCTCATTTTATATTCCCATGTCTTGTGTCCATGTAAGGTCTACTGTTAATGCTGCATGAGCGCCTGGGATAAGGACCAAAACTAATGTATTTTGTTAGTTTTGTTGCTTTCTCAAACCTGAACTTCAGTTAGTGCATCATAACTTAACCAGTTTTCAGGAATAAGAAACCACATAAGCTCCAGCAAACAGCTCACACAACCAAAACACTCTTAATTTTGTCAACAGACCTAGATATGGAAAGTGTAAGGTCTCCACACATTTGAAGATCTTTTTTCTTGCCTTTTTGGCTTTAACTGGAAATCAGGATGTCAAATCCTCACACTCTTTTTTTGTTTTTTTGTTTTGGTTTAGGTTTTGGTTTTTTAAGACAGGGTTTCTCTGTGTAGCCTTGGCTGTCCTGGAACTCACATTGTAGATAAGGCTGACCTCAAACTCAGAAATCCGCCTGCCTCTGCCTCCCGAGTGCTGGAATTAAAGGCATGCGCTACCACGCTCAGTACATCCTCACACTCTTATAAAACACCCCCTGAGTTAGTGGCCTCTGGGTCCTTATCCCATAAATTCAAAGAATGAAAATCATGGACCACAGAGGGTGAGCTTAGGAAGAAGTTACTTATAGATTCGTAGGTCAGTGCTTAAGAGATCATCTGTGCTGTAGGTATGGGGTCCCAGAAACAGGACATTGGGGGCACTGACTTAGAATGAACATGGAGGGAGACACTGGGTACAGGGAAGTGGTCAGTTACAGAGTTTATAGGTATCTCTGGGCTCCAGTCCATTCTCAGTATAAGGGGTCTCATTCAAGGGAAGATAGATAAAGGAAAAGGAGAACTTCTTTGTGGCATCCTTGGTCTCTAACCAGGGCAGAACCAGAGACATTTTGGATTAAACACTCCTGGTGTCTCTCTGGCCTCTGGCAATAACATTACTTCCTTCCTTCCTGCCTTCCTTCCTTCCTTGTTTTTTTTTTTTTTTTTTTTTTGACAAATATCCCACCATTCTTTAATTTGGGCAAAAGTATGTGTAGCAGTATTAGTTTACAAAAATAAGTTAGTTTTTACAGTTTGAACAGGAAGTTTGTCTTCCAGAGTATCCCTGGAACACATCAGCCTTCCACACCCTGCTGCTCAGAAGACACTTTCGGGGTGATCTGTTCTGAATCCGTTTCCTTTTTTTTTTTTCTTTTCCGAAGCAGGAGACTTTGTATCCTGTACTTTCTTCTTTTTCTTCAGGCAGCTGAAAGGATTGGGGCTGCCCACCTTCTTCTTTTTCCTCCTCCTCCTTCTCCTCTTCAGGTCAGGGTTCCGCACCAGGCCTTGCTCCTTCTTGAGTTGCTTGATACTTTGTTTCTCGTGCACTGAGACCAGCTGGCCTGCCTCGACTACCTTCAAAAAGGCTACTGTTCTGGGAGAAGGCTTGTCCAACACTACAGTGTTCTGAATATTGAACATGAGAGGAATTCTCTTGACTTTCACAGATAGGTTCTGATCTGTGTGGCCACAAAATAAAGGTGAGGGTTCCCCTCATCCACCATGCACAGGAGACAATCAGACCCACTCACTGGGCTCTTGAAATGAGGACAGTTTCGAACCTGAGATTTCTGTGCAATAAGTTTTGCTCCATATAATCCCTTTCCCAGTGTTTCTAACTCCTTTAACACACATCTCCTGGTGCACAGCTGGGTCTCTCCCATAAGGTAGCGGGTGGGGGGGGCAGCTGGTCCAGCAGCGCCGCCTGGCAGAAAGTGCGACCCCACAGCGCCGCCTGGCAGAAAGTGCCAGCCAGAAGGACCTGGTAAGGATCCCAGACTCCGAAATTGTTGCGGAAAAGGCCAGGATGCTTCTTGGCATGTTTCTGCCTGGTGATCTTCATGCCTGCTTAAGTGACTGGACTCACCGGCATCAGCCTCACTTCCGCACTCTTAAAAATTTGTATTTCCCGGAACGAAGTCACATTTCTAACTTTTTACGAAGAAAAACATATTCACTGTCGGAGCTCAGCTACCCTACACTGTCATTTTCAACCTCCCAGTCTCACAACACTGTTTGATTGCCCTTAGAATTATTCTTTAGATGCACAATGGCTGGGATAAATTCAGGAACATTGAGAGCATAAGAAAATTCTGTTCAATTATTTTAATGTATAGTTTCCCCCCTAGGAAATGATTTGGTGATAAATTAATTTTTCTAAGCAAGTTCAGTAAGCTGCAAAGATGATAAAGTTGTCTTAAATTGGTTCCAGATGTCAACCTTTCTGTACAAATTATTAAAACCAGGATAAGCTATGATGTCAACAAAGGTAGGGGAGATGAAGATGGAAAGTCCTTCTTTCAGTAGATTTTCGCCCTATTCAAATAAATTATTTAAATATACAACTTTTATTTGACCAAAGAATTATCTCATATGTAAGATCTCAAAGGTGTAAACTTTCTCTTAAAAAAAATGTCATTTGATTCAGGATGACCACCACCTATGGGGATATAAAGCTCTGTATAGATTAGTCAGGTCTTACATGCTTCAAAGACATTTTAGAAGCCAAGCTGATAGAAATCATTTCTAAGTGCGGATTCTCATTCAAGTAACGAGCACAGAATCAGGCTGCATTAATAACGGAAAGGTCTTACGTGACTAAGTATATACGAAAGTCTGAGAGTTACTGTAAAGCCAGATTAAAAGTGAACAGCTCCTGTGGTCATTAGTATGCATCAACAGCTTCCAAAGGGAAGGCAGTGCTAAGAATGGTATGCTTGGGGCAAGGATGGTAAGCAGCTGCCCAAGGACAGACACAGGTGGACAACACCACAGGTGGACAGACACAGGTGGACAGACACCACAGGTGGACAGACACAGGTGGATAGACACCACAGGTGGACAGACACCACAGGTGGACAGACACCACAGGTGGACAGACACAGGTGGACAGACACCACAGGTGGACAGACAACACAGGTGGACAGACACCACAGGTGGACAGACACAGGTGGACAGACAACACAGGTGGACAGACACCACAGGTAGACAGACACCACAGGTGGACAGATACCATGGCTTAGGATTCAACACTTAGTGCTTATGGCTGAGGTCAAGACACAGAACTTCTTAAAACTTGATTAACATATATGATGAACCTCATGAAGGCTTCAAACCAAGATAATAAGGTCAAACAATGAGAATTCTTTGCTAAGCCTAAGCATCACTTTGGTTTCGATCTAAATGCTAGAACTCCCCTATCTGGATATTCCAGAGGTTGAAGCGGAGGGAGAGGTAAGAGCCTGTATTTGTATTTCCGGTATAGACCAGAGGTGCACTGTCAGTAGAACCTTTTCTTGTCTTCTTTTTCTATTAGGCTCACACTAGTGGTCTCGGAAGCACGGCCCTCAGCCAAGAGGCTGCTGAGTTGGACGGTTAGGGAGAGCATTCAGACTCTTGGAAACACAGGGAAACTAGGGTGGGCTTCTGGTGCAGAAAGATACTGTTAGTAAACGGTGTGAAAACAAACGCAGGGCTGGGGAGTTGTTTAGTATCAGGTCTTCAAATCCCTCCCATAAACTATGGTTAGTAAGTTTGGGTTTATCCAGACTGCCTCCAAAAGGCAGGATTTGGGAAGACTGCTGCTGATGTCTTGGTCGTTTCCGGAGGAAAGACCGGTTCAGATGTTTTCTTACTGTGTCTCAAGACATGTTTCATGTACGTTTTATTTAGAATTTTATAATGCTAGAAACGTGATAACAAAAGAATCTTTTGAGGGGAATCCTAACTCTCTTTGGAGAGTTAAGTACGAATTCCCCCAATCTGATTTAAGGTCTATAATTTGCAGCGTGAGCTTAACTAGGAAGCCATGACAGTAGCTACAATTCCCCGAACCACCACTAGCAGGCACTGAAGTGTTGAGATGCTGAAGTAGGGCTGGAGAACTAAAGATCTCTTTGTTTAGCTCCTTTCACGCTTCAGGAGCCAATGAAGAAATGAAGAGGGACCTAATCCTGTCAACCAGAACAACTCACCCTTCAGGGCAGACATTAAGTCAGGTGCAAAGTGAGGTGTTTTAACTCCTAACCCCAAGGGCTACAGTCAGCGTTCCTGAGCAGTCAGTTGGAACGCACAGCTTTCACTGGCTTTATTTGTTATGCTTATATTCTTTGTTCTTCTAGTTTCCCTTCCCACAGGGAACAGGACACCAAGCACAGAAGGATTCCCCTTCCTGTTCTCCGGGGGAATTTCTTGCAAGAGGGGACCAAACACTTCATTCTATCCACAGTGCTTGAGAGACAAAAGCCCCCGAGGGAGCTAAGGTTTCTAGCTAAAAGCCTCCCAGAGCTGATCTACCAGCCTTGGCCTTTCCCTCAAAGATGTCCCTAAAGGTTCACTGTAATGTGCACACTAAAAGGATTCCTCTTCGTACACAGGAAGGGTTGTAAATGAGGAAGGGCAGACTCAAGGACACAAGGACATCTTGAGCAAAGGACAGAGTCAGAAATGAAGAGCCTCCCCGTGCTTCACACCGATTGCTCTCCAAGTAGACCATGGATAGGGTTAACTCTAAGAATATCCCCCCAATGGACAAGTAATGCCCAGAGGGGAGGGTTTTTTCCACCTACCTGGCAACATTCATGCCAAGACTATTATGATCACTGAAGGGGAACAAAGGCATAAAATAATGCTTTGCCAGGAAATCAAAGCAAGAGAAAAAGGCCTGCATAGCTATAATGAGGTATCAGGCCTCACTGTATTTCAAATTGAGGTTTCCAAAGTAGTTTTGTTCTCTTTTTTAAAAAGGGCTAATTATACTGATGCTCTCAAAGAAACACATGACAATGGGTTTATTAGCATATTTTCCAGAGAGCTGGTATGAGTTAGAAACTAAACCAGTTTCATTCATTCATATATATATGTGTTTGTGTGTGTGTGTGTGTGTGTGTGTGTATAAAATTTGGTGTTCTATTTTCAAACTCTGAAAGTGGGAGTATTCATATTTATAGATCCCCATGTCCACATAGAAATATGAAAATATGGAGCAAAGCTACCAACATCTGCCTTTGGCTTCATTTCCAAGGAAGAATCATTCATGCACTGTAAGAAGTACCTATAGCTAGCTGTTTTTGGATTCATAGAGAAATTTAGAAAAACACAGAGATTTAAAATGGTATCAAGGTACAAAGGCATGTATTTGTTTAGTTTTTTTTTTTTCTTAGATTTATGAAATGGTTCTTTTTTGTGATAACACACTCCTCAGGGAACCCATGCAAAATAATGTTTAATTAAAACAGAAAGCAACCAACATGGACTGCCAGGTATTAGCATCAGTAACTTACCATACTAAAAAGAGGGCTTTTTTTTTTTTTTTTCACTGAGACTTTGCCAATCAGGTCAGGCAGAAAACATTCTCCAAACCAAGCCCTGCCACAGAAACCTCTCCTCTGTATCTGGAGGTTGGAAGTCTATGCTATAGCTGAGATGTTTCCAGGCTTGCTATTGTGGTGATGGCACATGGGAAAGCTATCATTTCTAGGATGGGGCAGGATTATTCATTGATTATCAGAGAACTGTGTCTTGCTTAGGAAGACACCCAGAAAAGGCAGCTGGAGCTCATAGAGTTTTGACTCCCCATAGCTCATACCAGTTAACAGCCAGAGTATCATTCTGTGTTCCTAGAGGACCTGAGAAGTACTGATAGGTGCATCACAACTCAATAGTAATCGACCCTGGGGCATAAAGTCACCTATGGTCTCATACACCAGACCTTCCCAGCCTGAGTTGAAATCTAAGGTTCTATTTAGAAAAGCACCCAGTTCATCACTCTATCTTTGATTTAAAGAAAGGGACCTAGTTATCACTACTTAGAGGGCAAGATGTGGAAGGGAGATGATGGGGATGATGTAGATCTAGCTTGCAAGGATTTGTTTGGTGACATAAGCTGAGAGGTACATTGGTAAAATTGGTGTTGACTTTGAGGTATTCCTGCATATGAGGAATTTGGTTGATTTTGCCTTCTGAACTACCTACCATCCCCCTTTTCTCAGTTTTCTTTTGAGGTGTAAACTCTCTCATGTTCCAAACCTCAGTAGTCCACAGAGAGGACTAAGCCAGGCACCGACAAGATAGGCCACTAGACTTTTACCTGGTTCATAGCTTCGAGGTCATGTGACAAAGATAATTGGTTTCCATATGTACACATTCACAGAACCAATGAACGCTTGAGAATGAACCAACAGGTGTTTCGCATTCACTAGGAGGAAAAGCTTCCTCTGGAAAGCTGAATGACACCCCAGTTTATGAAAGGAGTTGGTAGACCTAAGTATAGGAATGACCCAAACTCTTGGTCTACTCCCTAGTATAAATCGATTCCCCTTGCCTGTGGCTCCCAAAGTACTAGTCCAGCAAAGGATCTACAAATGTCCCTTTATGTCTGTGGAAGTATGGGTGGCTTCGGGGAGATGGATGAGAGGTACTCACACACCATGGAACCCTGACAGGGGTTAAGCAGTATGGAGTCACTGTTAGTGTTAATGATAAGTTAAGCTGTATGGAGTCACTGTTGTGTTAATGATAAGTTAAGCTGTCATTGTAAACCCTTTCTCTGATGCACATTTTTTTTCAATAAATAAGCAAAGACCTAAGGGGATAGGGCAACAGACTCCCTTAGTAATTCTTCTTTGCTGCTTTAGTATGCCTCATGGAAAATGGCCATCACTCAAACAGCCACACTACTCTCATGTCAACACCAATCGTTTGAAATCATTGACATATTAAAAAAAAAAAAAAAAACTTACAGTTGCCTAAGACCATCAGAAAACAGATATTTACATTATGATTCATAATAGTAGCAAAATTACAGTTATGAGGTAACAATGAAAATAATGTTATGGTTGGGAGATCACCACAACATGAGATACTACATTGATGAGTCACAGCATTGGGAAGGTTGAGAACATGTTTCCTACAGCGCCTGGTTCTAAATGTTTCCTGTGACTATCACTTGTCTTGATCTTCATGTCCGATAAGCTAAAAAGGTTATAAATTGTACAAGTAAGATTAAGGCATATTTCCCCCGAGTCACACAGCCCTGTTATGGATCTGGGATGGAGTTCCAGCAGCAAAGTCTTGAACTCACATCTGGCTTTTGGAAGGATGACAAAGTGAGCTTCCTTTAGGCTGAAAGCTTATAGTTCTTCATCACAGCAGTCTTAGATGGCTAATGCATAGGGGAATAAGCTTATGAATGCGCTAAACAGGAGAGACAGAGACAGAAGATAGAGCTTCAAGGAAGAAATGATTCTTTAGCCAAATGCTCCAGTTGCTGTGATAGCACAAAGGACAAAATTATCCTCTGACATCATAATTAATATCTTTGGCTTTGCCTCTTAACATCCTTGGTGAAATCAGTCTTAGGGCAATGCTGAAGGCACAGTCCAAGAGCAAGGGGAAGATAGTGAGGGAGGGTAGACCTTGTTTTAGAGCAAAAAGGGAACAGTACTGTAGGCATTAGAAAGAGTTTTCTTTAGGATGAGAACGTACTATGTCTGTCAGCAAGATGAAAGAAAGAAGCAAAATAAAAGTTAATAATATGATATGATTTAATTGGAAGCCATAACATGGCTGATTTCCCCATGCTGCCTCTCTGCTTAAGCAGGAGCCCAAACAGGAATGACGGCTAACATTCTACCACTGCTATGCAGGCAACTGTCCCTGAACCAGCAACAGAATTTTCTCTCAGCCCCAGAGCACTCTAAAATCTATACATGTCAGGAGATGAGCTCATAAAGGAGATACGAGGCTCCAGTAGTTGGTGCACATTACTGCTCTCCATACATGGCCTCCACTTCCTCCCTCTCCTTTTCCAGAAGGTGAGTCTGTCTGGGTCCTTTTCTTCCCTATTACTCCACAAACCAATCTCTGCTGAAAGGGCAGCTAGATACTGGCACTAGTTAAGCACACGATGTTCCCTAATGCAGAAGCTGAACCACAAGATTCAAATGATCACTAACTCTGAAGAGTTCTAAGTGAGCCCTTGGAAAGAGGAGAGTTTGTAGCTGGAGATGTATTGGAATGAGGAACTTGTCTACACTCCTCTGAATAACACCTACACTCTACCTGATCCTCAGCCACGTGCTTACTTTAACAAGACTCCTTCATTTGCAGGGGCAGCACTCGAGTCTGACCTTGGAGTTTCAACAGCAAACATAAGAGATAGCAACTAAGTCAGACTCAAAGTCAAAATTCTAGTCTCACCACTTGTTAATGAGGTAGCCTGAGGAAAGTTACATAGTGTTGCCATTTTTAAAATATCATATTAATAGAGTTTATATCTAAGGGCTACTGTTACCCTTACTCAGGAAGACAATGCAACTAAAAACTACTCTCATCTGACACGGCATTAACTATTCTATAAATATCAGCATTTTTGTGTCCCTAGCGCAAAGGCCATTCAAAAAAAAATCAATACATAAATTAGTCTGTTTCACTATAGTTTAAAATCTTGTTAACAAGGAAAAAAATATTTTTCTACTCTTAAAGACAGAATAACTACATCTTGAATATAGTCCTGGAAAATGTAGAGAGGTCGGAGAAGGTACACATGACTGATGATAGTATTGGGTGGAACATTTTTCTCTTGCTGCTTGGAGCTCTTTTAGTGTCTGTGACTTTCATACACGCACATTTCCATTAGGAAGCAGGCACAGGCTTGGTGGGACTGTGGAACCAGGAGGAACAAAAGCCCTAGAGGAAAAGGCAGCAGCTTAATCCAGCCCCTTCTGTGGTTGTCTGCACGAGATTCATACATTTGAATGCCTGTTCTGCAGTGTGTGGAACTGTTTGGGAAGGATTAGTAGGCATGGCCTTGTTGGAGGAGGTGTGCCACATGGGATGGGCTATGAAGTTGTAAAAAGTCCATGCCATTCCAAGTGACTCTCCCTCTACTCACCTCTCTCTGCTTTGTGGTTGTTGTCTCTAAGATGACACCTCCACTTCCAGTGCCTGCTGGTTGTCATGATCCCTGCTATGCTGTTCATGGGTTCTTCCTCTGAAATTGTAAGCAAGTTCCAATAAACTCTTTCTTTTTTATTTTTTAAGTTGCCTTGGGTATGATATGTCACCACAACAGTTGAAAAGTACCAGGGCATCTAACCTTTGGGATGATGTCAGCATGAAGTAGAGGTCATGGTTCATGGGTGAAATGCAATTGGCTTTACCCACCATATTGTACCTCTGAAGCAAGTCAAGGACCTCACTCAGTAAATGCCCTAGAAAAATCTAGCCTCACTGGCTGCAATAACTTGCTTAAACTAAAGGATTCTGATGACCAAAGCTGCCATAATTAGTACCTTCCCATACAGCTCCAACACACTGTGCCACTATGTCAATATTAGTTATTAGATATCAAAAAATACCCTAATTCATAAGGTTTGCACATGTGTACAGTTGTGCTTCCAGTAGAGAAGTACATGAAAAACTTTTGATTCTCATATGAACTTACAATTGCTCATCTGTGTTTTCCATAGGAAAGTAAGAAATAACTATCCCAAACAAAAATTTGGTAATAAAAATTTAGTAATAAAATTAATAAGTAGCCACTCGGACCCACATTCTAAAATAAGTCATAAAGTTAATAATAGAAAGTTGAGCTTTAAAGTGTTTTTTTACATGTATTATTTTATGTTTATCTAAAATTACATATTTATATATATAGTATCTGTGTTGAAATAAAGTTATGTCATTTAGGGTAATACATCCCAAAGGCAATAAACAATCTGATAAAAATCCCATTTCCAGTTGATCAAAGAAGTCTAAGACACCCCTAAATCAATATATCCTATTGATGTTGTCCTTGGGTGCCTCCCAGAATTTGGTTAAGCTCTGTCCCTATTGCTGAAGACATGTTATACTTCAAATTTAGAATTTGTAAGAATCAATCTAGAACTGACTTGGAAGCCTCCTCCGTGAGAACTAACTCCCACAGTGCTGGATGGAGCCATGCAAGATGCCAGAAGAGAGAGTAATTAATAGTCCTATTCAGTTGCAAAACCCATAAACCACAATAATAACTAGAACGGCAAAATATCTCTAAAGGTGCGCTAGTGGCTATTATACCCTGAGGGTGACCAACACCCATCTACTTGGATTTAAGGTTCTCTCGATAGCAATCAGTTCATGCCTGATGTGAATCTAGCTTACTACCCATGGCTAGGACCCTAGAGGGGAACCTGCAAACTCAGCTTTCCCAAACAAGCAGAACTCCTAAACACATTATAAATACTTGTTTTATACCTACAGATAAATTCTGCTCTCACCCTTTATGAGAAAGTATCTTTTTAAAGCAGATGATGATCCTTAAAGAAACCTACAACCAGTCAACATGCAGAGCTGGTACATCTCCAACACAAGCTCGGCACTGATGATTCTTGGGGCTTCTCAGGTGAAAGGACAGACATAAACATCAGAGAAGAGACAAATGGTGCTAAGATCCAAGAACCAAGACACCTGCTGTTCAGTAGCATCTTCTGTCTATGACAGGAAGATGTACCCATGAAGTCTTAACAATGCCCACCTAAACAAGACCTGAAAAATGACAATACCAGTTCACTGCCCATGGGAATGAGAGAAATATCAGAAGGCTACACCCTGAGACTGAGACTACTAAGAGAGGAAGGAAGAATCAGTGCTTTCCGGGTATGAGCCCCCTAATTGGTTATTAAATACAAGTGGTCAGGTCTGAAAATAAATACAAACATTCAAGCAATCCTAAATGAACTCAGAACATTGTAGTTTATATATGTGTGTGTGTTTGTATATATATATGTGTGTGTATATATGTATATGTGTATGTATATATGTGTATATATATATATATATATATATATATATATATATATATATACATGTATATAAAATAATAACTTTTTTAAGAGGCTATGAATTTGGGAGGGAGGAGGGGGCATGCATGGAAAGATTGTTGGAGGGAGGAGAGAGAGAAGAAGGTAAATAATGTATACAATACTCCCCCACAAAATTATTCAAAAATCAATTTAAAATAAACTAATCTTTTCTAAGTCCTCTGCCCCCAAAATTAAAAAAATAAAGGCATATTCTCAGTTTTACCTGTTATAAATACTGTAGCCCTGAAAACATTTGAGTAATTCAAACAATATTGATCAGTTAATTACACTAATTATTCCACAAATAATATTTCAACACATAATTATCAACTGAATAAACTAACAATTTATCCAAAATTAATTTAATTCAACTTTTTATGTACTTATTTATTGAAAATGTAGATAGTAAGCTCTATACCTAAGTATAGAGAATTTAATATATAAATTTAGTATATAAGAATTTAATGAGAGTGTGTAAATAACTATACACCACTTGAAATACTGACTTTATTGCTCCACCTTTCCCTCTACCTATCTATGCAACATTATCACTGAAAAGGTACCCAATAATGAACTCATCTTCCTTTACAATCGATAGTTTTTCAGGGCTATGCAGAGAAACCCCGTCTCAAAAAGTAAAGTAAATAAGTAAAAAAAAAAAAAAATAGCTTTTCACAAAGAGAAGAAAAGAAAAGAAAAGAAAAGAAAGAAGGAAGGAAGGAAGGAAGGAAGGAAGGAAGAAAGAAAGAAAGAAAGAGAAGAAAACAATCTTTATTGCCTAGAAAGTAATGTCTTGACAAGAGGAAAATAATAAAGATATTGTTTGTTCAACCTTTACTTTCTTGTTTTCTCTTTCCACCATTTTAAACATCAAACAGGAGACAGGAGAGTCATTAGGGGTTAGGGGTGGGGGCTGGGGAGCAGTAAAGGGGAAGCCCTAAGCGGTGAGGGTGCTCTTTTTGGGATAATGAGCAAGTTTGGTATTAAATAAGGAATGCTCACACAACTGGACCTCCTAAAACCACTGACTTTACACTTTTAAGAATTAACCCTTGGAGAGCCAGTGGGCTGACCAGCTCAGCACAGTCCAGCCGTGAACGGTGAGACACATGAAAGATTCAGTCCTGCTGATCCAAAGTTATAGAAGCTCCATGACACAGGGGAACAACAGGAGAATAGGAGGAGTCCCAGTGAGGATCCAATATGGATGGTATCCCAGAAGGCAAAAATCTGGAACCAGACCAATGGCTCGTTGTAATGAACATTTGCAAGTGAAGATGTGTGGACAGAGGGATATGTTTATACTGTGTGACACACTACAGCATCCACAATGAGATGTTTTATATGCTTTGCTGTTATTGGTGGTAGTGGTGGTGGTGATAGTGGTGTGTGTGTGTGTGTGTGTGTGTGTGTGTGTGTGTGTGTGTGTGTGTTTATTTCTGGCAGGAGATTGCAAGGGCAAAGGGCAGATATGAGGGCACAGGGAGATGAGTGGGACTGGAATGCATGATGTGAAACACAAAGAATCAATAAAAAAAAGAAAAGAACTCCATGCTATAACTACTTAAATTCAACTTCAGTAAAAAAGGAGATATTCTGCTTATAGAATCAATCACTTTCCTATGAAGCCAGTGTAAGGAGAGAGCCAATCATTCGCACAGGCGTCAGCGTGGTTGCCCAGCAGGCACAAGCTGCTGGGGACTCATCTCGAGACAAGTTAGAATTCCTCTGATTCTTGTTTAGTGGTAGTTACGGTTGGGGAGGAAAGTTGTTTGCCCCTAATGGTTTGTAGTGAGCCAGTTCAAATAGCAGGATAAAGCTCAGGTAATCTAATTCCTCCCAGCTTTTCACGCTGATACCCCTGAAATACTTTCTGTGCAGACACTCAAACGCTGTCCTAGAAAATGACGGGAAGGAAAAGATCTCTCCTTTAAAGCGTTCTGATGCTATCAGGTGGGTAAGGAGAGTGAGAGGCTTAGGAAACGGGTTGTGTGATAAAGGACTGAGAGGTTTTCAAAGGCCTAAACCGGTCAAAGTGGGCAAATGAAAGGAGCCAGGGAAGAGTCAGAACTGCATGGCTCCGTGCGAACCTGGTAGGATGCTGAGGGAGAAAGGGAATGTCCTTGAGATCGTCCTTCCTGATTCAAAGGCGAGCCTTGGATCCCCTGAACAGAAGCAAGTGCTTGAATAGAAAGTCTGCAGCACACATCTGAGACAAAGTATGGGTCCTTTTCTTACGGCAGTTAAGTGTACAGTCCGCTTAGAGTGTGAAGAATGTTATTACCCCGGAGGGGGCGCCATTATGATGCATACCGGTTCATAGTTTAGTTTGGTGCAAAGGTTCTAGGGACTGCGACTTATTTCTGAAGACAGAGAAAGGATTTTTTTTTTTTTTTTTTTTGAGAAGAATAGAGGTAGTCAACACGATTGCGGGCATCGACATAGCAATTCACTTGCAAATGATTTTCGAAACTACTGCTAATAATACACCTTATTGTATAGAGTACTCTCAACACAGTCGCCTTGGGTAATCAAATTAATACAAGGCAGTGGAAAAGGGACAGGGAACAGGAGACCCTATAGCATTACCGGCAATGACTATAATTAATACAAGCACATAAAATAATCCAATGGGACCAATGGACAACCCGGGGCTATAGAGCACTTTCCCCTAGATATATTCGTTTAGCACGGCTGTACAGAGAAGAAAGGTGAGGGTTCTGACAAAGGAAAGTGACGCCAAGATTGAAAGCTCGCCAACGGAGATCGGTCTGTGTGCCGGCTTTGAGAGTAACACTCCTTTCTGCTGATCAGAATCGTCCACATTCTCAAATCCTCGTCTAGAGTCAGCGGGTGGCATATCCATGTCACTGACGTCAGAGCTGGGAACATCCACTTCACCATCTGGAGGCCTCCACTGTGAAACGGGGAACAGCAACAACGACAAGAAAATTGCCCACAATGCATTAAGGAGAAAGTGATGACTCATGCACGTGTGCACGCAACAGTCACACCAATCACACTGGAAGCACGAGTTCTTTCAAACGTAGTGTGTCAATAATGTATGTACCCTTTAGGTCCTGTTGTATACTCACAAGCAGGGATAGCTTCCATCATTCAGTGAGAGAACAGATTTTTTTTTTTTGTCTATACAAAAATATGAAGCAAATGCCCATCTCTAGCAATGCTTTCAGAGACCCAGAGTGTAAGATGCTCTCCTTGAGGCCAGTTAATCACCTCGCCCAGATCTCTGAATTTTTCTTGCCCTTGCCATGTCTCTAGCTAGTGGTCTTCTCCAGCCCCCCACCCCGCATGTGATCTCTCACCCAGTTGCTAATAAAAAACACCCTCTGTGCCAGTCCCACCTATCATAAACTGTCTTTAATTTATCTTCACTCTGGTCCTCAGCCTGGACGTCTAAAGAACACCCAGGCCCACCTTCAGAGCGTTTAAGCAGAATTTGGGGCACAGAATAAATAATGATAATAATTCTTGAAACTATGGTGTTCAGGCTCTTGAAACAACTGAAACTGTAGGGGCTAAAGGACCTTATCCGGACACAAAAGTTTTAAGAATTCACATCATGGAATTCCCTTCGGAAAATGGAAAGGAGGGTTAGTTACCACTGCCTTGCCTGTGGAGAGGCATGAATGTGTGCAGAGGCTGAAGCATCCATGGCCGAAGAACAAGACTGGCCTATTCCTGAATCATGATTCTGCAGGTGTTGAGAGGTGATAGACAATACATTATTCAGATCTCCTCCACAGCCCCACTTCCTTGCTCAATTCTATCTGCTTTGGCTGTTGTCAAGTCTCCTTACTGTAAACCACCTGCTCCAGCTATGACCCTTGCTGCATTACTGTTCATTCTCCCAGACTGGGTAAGAGTCTCGAACTCCAACACCCACGCTCATCATGTTTGTGACCGGCTTTCTTGGTCTTGGTCTGGCCCTGGCTACTCTACCGGGGCCCAGCGGGTCTGTAACTGACCCCTGAATGAGGTTGCAGAATGTTCAGACATTAAACACTAGGAGCCAAGGGCAAGCCTGGGTTCTGAGGTTTCTGCTGGGATGCCAGGAGGAGACTGGCTGAGAGAGCAGGAAGTGAGGTTGGCATAGTGCCTGCATCCCAAGAAGCAAAGATACAGAAGAGAGTTACATCTTGATATGGTAACTGGGTTGAAAGGGGAATTTTAAAAATTGTGAAGATGGGACTGTGTGAAAAACAAAAAAAGGGTCTTGATTTTCAGAATCCCAGAAAGGAAAGATACTATGGAGAATTTTTTTTAACAAAGCAAAGAAGAAATTGAGGCAATTTCTGTTTATCGATCTGGTTGTCTATAGTGAAGCTAATAGCGTGTGTGTGTGTGTGTGTGTGTGTGTGTGTGTGTGTTTGTGTGCATATTTGCATATATGCATGTGTGTATATGTTCGTATATGTGAGTGTGAGTGTGTGTGAGAGTGTAGGTGTGTGTCTGTGTGTATTGTATATGTGTGTATATGTGTGTATGTGAGTGTATGTGTATATGTATATATGTGAGTATTGTGTCTGTGTCTGAAGGTGTGTGTCTGTGTGTGTCTGTGTGAGTGTATGTATATGTGTGTATGTGTGTATATGTGTGCATATGTGTATATGAATGTGTATGTGTGTGTCTGTATTTGTGTCTGCATATGCATGTACATGCTTGTGTGTGTATCTGTGTCTGTATGTGTGTGTGCATGTGTCTGTACCTGTGTCTGTGTTTGTGCAGTACCTAGAATCTATTCCTTTGGCAAACTACCAGCATGCAATCTAAAAATCCAATATTGTCTCTGTAACCCTTATATTCTATACTACATTTCCTGATTTAACAACTCCCTGTGCAAGTTTGTTCTCTTTGGTCATCCTCACTCATTTACCTGTTTCCTCTCTCACAGAAACCATTGACTTTACTCTCTGCTTCTGTAGACTCAACTTAAAAATATTCTTCACTGGGGCTGGTGAGATGGCTCAGTGGGTAAGAGCACCCGACTGCTCTTCCAAAGGTGATGAGTTCAAATCCCAGCATCCACATGGTGGTTCACAACCATCCGTAATGAGATCTGGCGCCCTCTTCTGGAGTGTCTGAAGACAGCTACAGTGTACTTACATATAATAAATAAAATAAATCTTTAAAAAAAATATTCTTCACTTAAGACATAATTTACAGTAGGTGCCTTTCTGTATCTATGCTAGTTCTTTTACAATTATGTCCTATAAATTAGTGTCATTGTAAATGGCAGGATCCCCTTCTGTGGCAAGATGGAAACACACACATGTTATCACATGTGCAAATGTAAGCACACACACATGAACACACACCTTTTTCTGTTAATTTATTTTACTATTCTGACAATAAAAACTTGAATTGTTTCCTTGTCTTGATATTGTAATCAACTTTTCAGAAATGTTTATAAAATGACTTCACATCACACACCTGTAATGGTACACACCTGTAATTCCAGCACTCTGAAAGTAGAGGCAGGAAAATCACAAATGTGGAGCTAGCTTGAGCTACATTGTGTCATGGCTACCCTAAGATCATGTACAAAGAGAAAAAAGAAAATAAGATCAGATGGTACAGTAGGGGCTAAGAGAGAGGGCTCTACCTGTTCTAGTTCAAGTCTGTGTAAGGTCACTGGCCAGGAATCCACACTACAGAGAGAAGACTAAAAAGAGAAAGGAACTTGAGACCCCACGAAGATTCCAAAGCCAAGAGGAAGCTCATGGCAAGAGCAGTATCTAGGTTCAGGATACCTCAGGAAGGGGAGGAGACAAGACTAGAAACGTTAGAAATACAAGAATCCAGAGGAAGTGGGACCTTATCAGAGAAAGACAAGACCCTGAGGATAGTGGGCAGAGTTCGGAAATCTTGTGTGGTTAGAGACTGCTCTTTGTGGATGCATCTTCAACAACTTAGAAGGGATCCTTACTCCTCGATATACTAAGAAACCCTTGACAGGGTTGCTAGAGAAGACATCAAATAGAAGAGAAAGAGCTTAGAAAGATGGCTCAATCTGTAAAAGCCTCAAGCATAAGGACCTTGATCTGTTCTCCCCCATACATGTAAAAAGTCAGGTATAGCCACGTCTGCCCATAGTCCCAGAGCTGAGGAGGCAGAGTTGGAAGAACCTGAGGGCTGGCTGCATAGCCAGTCTAGGCAGTTCCACGAGTTCCAGTTTAAATGCGCAATCCCATCTCATAAAAAATAAGATGAAGAGCAATAATGGAAACACTAGATATTGACCTCTGACCCCCCCCCCCAAGCATCACACACTAGGTTCATATATTCACACATAGTCATACACACACATACACATGCCCCAAAACACTAAAATTGGAAGTCTTTTATGTGCAAAATATCAGTTAGAAAGCCAAGATCACATAGCCAATAGATGTCACTGCACATTGACATTCTGCTCCTGACGAAGCTGAGCGGTTATGAACTGAGCTGCTTGTGTGGTGACAGGCTTCACTGGTTAAACTCAGTCTATCATTTTCCATCTCCTACAGTGCTTCGGGAAATAGGTAAAAGCTATCTGGATGACTAATTCAATTTATTTAATAGAATGTTTGTTTTTTTGCAAATGCCATGTTAACTACAGTGTGTCATATCCGGCAGTAAAGATATGCAAACCGAATTTTATTTTAAGTTCAATATTACTACGGTTTAGAGACTATGATTGGCAATTCTGAAGCATAAGGAAAACATTCACCATGGATTTCAAACTTCTTTCTAAAATCCTCCGCTATTTATTCCATCTGTCCCCTGGGCTGTACATGTATATTTTTGACATGCTTCTATGTCAATACTTTGATAGTTTTCTTGGAGGGCTACTTAGTGAATTCAATCAATATCTGCTGCCTTATGGATTTTTGGGGGGTGGTGGTGGGGGATAGGGAGAATGGCTGACATTCAGGGGAGGAAGAATTCAATTTTTGTATCTTTAGGATTCAGAGGCAAAGAATGACTCTTGTGATTCTGACCCATAAGTTAACTTACACTAAGTTGATGTATGTTTGTATTGTGTTGGGAATACAGCTTGCACACTCCAGGTATTCTCTGAAAAAAAAAACAAAAAAAACAAAAAAAACAAAAAAAAACAAACTACAGAAGCTTCTTTGGCCAATTCAAGGAGAAACTTAATTCTTAGTTGAGTTTCATGGTGCCGATTAATGCTTCTGCTTCTCCCCTTGACAAGAGGAACTGACTTCACCCTGGCCTCTCTCCGTAAAAAAACTGGGAAACGGGGAAAATATGTGAAGTGGTTTCGAGCAGATGCTGGACAGCAGGAAGCCTCAGACTGTGATCTTGAAAGAGAGAAAACAAGCTGGTGTGATACTCCCATTGAGCTGAAGGAGGGTTTGGAACTGCTGATTTGAAGGGATTTACAGAGCCAAACATGAGAGAAGAGACCATTGTGGTGGTGGCTTGAATAGGAATAGCCTTTATGCACTCATATGGCTGAATTCTTGGGCCATAGGGCGTGGCACTATCAGGAGGTGTGGCCTTATTGGAGTAGGTGTGGCCTTGTTGGAGGAAGTATGTCACTGGGTGAGCAGGCTTTGAGGACTCATATCCTCAAGCTATGCCTGGTGGGACTCACAGTCTCTTTCTGCTGCCTGCAGATGAACTCTCAGCTTTTTCCCCAGCACCACGTCTGCCTGAATGCCACCATGTCCCACCATGGTAATAATGAGCAACTCTGAAGCTGTAAGCCAGTCCCAAATGAAATGTTTTCCTTTATAAGAGTTGCCATGGTCATGGTGTCTCTTCACAGCAATAGAAATCCTGACTGATACAAAGGTACGTAGACTGTCACTAGATACATTAGAAGGATGGTCTATGTCTTTGTTTGAACATCAAGATGTGTGTTCATTACATAAAACGGTACAAGGTGGGTGAAGTGCAGCTTTGGGCAATCCTAAAATCACATTTCCTGAGCTCAAACCTAGAGGATATGTAGATCGTGGCCGGCAAGAGGAAAACTTCCTGATTGACCACATAGGACTTTTGGTAGAGATCCTAGGCATGGTACTCTTAAGAGAGGAACTAATGTAACCCACAGCACATTCTTTAAGACATACTCTAAATGCTTACACAGAGTTTCCAGTGCAATCAGGATGGCCCACAGGAGCCGACTTGCTTATTGAATTCTTTAGAAGAAGAGAGGTGTCCATTAACACGGTGTTTCTAACATCTATCTTTCAGTCAAAAATTAATCCAATCAGTAAAGAAGCAGGGAAGTACATTGCTTCCCATCTTGGTGGGATTTAGATCCCTGCTCTGGTCTGTTCCCCAATGATCCTGTGTTGGGAACTTTGTTGCTACTATTATGTTATTGAGGTGGCTTGCCACCTAGTATAGTAGCAGGTAATTAGATCCTGAGGGCATCACCCTCAGAGGGGCTAATACTTACCTCACAGCCGTGGTTAGCATCCTATGGCTAGGTTTGCTCTCAAAAAAGGCCCCTGCTCCATCTAGCCAGTTTCCTCTGCACCTTTCTTCTCAGCCATGCCATGACACAGCCTGTGGTCCACACCAGGACTCTAGAGCCAGCAAAACTGTGATGTACACAAAGCACTTCATGCTACTTAGTGTGAAACAGGACAAAAAAGCAGGACTGGAGAGATGGCTCAGCAGTTAAGAGGACCCAGAGGCTCTTCCAGAGGACCCAGGTTTGATTCCCAGCATGCACATGGTAGCTCACAACTGTCTGTAACCCCAGTTCTAGAGGAGCCAATTCGTATGCACAGGTGAAACACCAATACACATAAAATAAAAACAAATAAAAGTTTAAAAAAAAAACAGACTAAGACAGTCCCTAAATAATTCTTTGTTGGGAACAATGTCTGTATTTTAATGACAGCAATCTTTGTTAAGGATAGCATAGCGATTCGACAACAAAAGGAGGTCAAGGGGATACAAATTGGAAAGGAAGAACTCAAATTATCACTATTTGCAGATGATATGATAGTATATATAAGTGACCCCAAAAACTCCACCAGAGAACTCCTAAACCTGATAAACAGCTTTAGTGCAGTAGCTGGATATAGAATCAACTCAAACAAATCAATGGCCTTTCTCTATNTAGATCAATGGAATAGGATCGAAGACCCAGAAATGAATCCACACACCTATGGTCACCTGATCTTTGACAAGGGAGCTAAAACTATCCAGTGGAAAAAAGACAGCCTTTTCAACAAATGGTGCTGGCACAACTGGCAGCTATCATGTAGAAGACTGGGAATTGATCCATTCTTATCTCCTTGTACTAAGGTCAAGTCTAATAGTCAACTTCTTAACCTGTATAGTTGGACAAACAAGCAGTTTTAAAATCCAGGAAAGTAACTGAAAGCTTTAGTAACATTATTAGTAGAACTGAACTAATCAAGATATTGAGATATTAAATCCAACAAGGGAGAGTCCACACTTGAACATGATGATGTCAAGTTCCTATTATACAATGTGCTATTGTGTGAAGCAAATGTCAGCACATCTTCAAGGATATGAGTAATTTCAGAGTACTTTGACCACAATGATGAATCTTGAAACACAACCGTTTACACAAATAACCTATAGGCAACTGAACAGTTCTATTGTGTGAAAACTAAGCCACCTATTTGTATCACAAAACCAAAAGCAACTTCAGTTTCCTATTATAGTTCTATGATTTCAGAAGAAGTTGATTTAAATAGATATAGACATGAGAACTTTCAAAATTCAGATTTGTGTGTGACAACTAAAAGAAAGTTAGTAACCTTCAAATATATTAGAAACAGTTTTAAACTAGTAATCTCATCTTTTGATCTTTCAACCCAACAAACTCAATTTAAAATATGTTAACTCCAACAAAATAGAGAGGAATATTGTGAAGAAAGTTTTAGAATTAAGGAAACTTCATATTTAGATGAAAAAAGTCAGCTTTCTGAGACAGGTAATTGATTAAAACAAGTAAATCCTTCTGGCTTCTCTCTCCAGATGTTTCCTGAACCTGGGTCTGGGATGGTGGCCTGATCATGTTCTCTCTGAATACACAATATCAGGAGGTTCCCTATCACCTTTCCTGTGAAACATTAACTAGAAATTCAAAGAAGTGCAATAAAGCAAGAAGATAAAATGTAAAGAGATTTAAAAAGACTGGAATGGAAAGACAAAACTCTATCAACTAAAGACATATGATTGTATATATACAAGGTCTAAATAATTAACTAAATATAAAAAAAAATCTAGAATTCAAAAGAGACTTTATATTTAAAATTCCCCACTAACATGTTCATGTTTCTACAGATCCCCATCTCTCCAGAGCAAGAATGCTGTCTCTAAAGCAAGAAATATCTGAATATCAAGTCTGAAATATATCAGATAAACTTTATCCCTTGCTTGTGCCTTTGACCTGATCTATAAAGAGCAGCAAACAAGTAAAACAGAAACACTACAGAAATACTACTTGCAATGGAACCAAAGTATATCAGGTGCCTAGAACTATATCTAGTAAATGTGTAAATGACAAACTTAATTGTAATACTGTGTAGGGACAGCTACAGAATATGCACTAAGGTAACCTAGGTATTTCTCATTTGTGTGGTTTCTAGAATCAACATAGGCCAGATGGACACCCAGGGCTATACAGTAAGACGCTGTCTCAAAAATAATAAAGAATGAATGAACATAGTTATTTTTGTCAATTTTCTCAAAACAAAGTCAATTCTTCGTCAATTTTCTCAAAATTAATCTACAAATTCAACTCATTCACAAATCCCTGCACGTTGTTTAAATGAACAGTCTTTTTAGGATCTATATCTAAGACAAATTTTCAGCTTAAGTATGTGATAACCCAAGCAGTGCCCAAGCACTCTTGAAGAAAGTAGATACTGCAAGACTTAAAAAACAGCAAAAGCAAATTGTGGAGTTCCGTAAATACAGATGTGGGAAGTAGAACACATTGAGTAAGGATGCTCAAGCAACTGGGTTTTGAAGATATTATCTTCAAGGAAAAATATATATTCTCTCAAAAAATTGTTCTGGGTCAATTAATTCACACTAAATTGTGAATTTAAAAATTTTTTTTAAAATCCTACAAAACACAGAGACAATTTAAGCTCTAAATGTGAAAATTAAGAAAAATTTCAATAAAAAATAGAAGTATATATATATATATATATATATATATATATATATATATAGAGAGAGAGAGAGAGAGAGAGAGAGAGAGAGAGAGAGATGGACTTTGAGTAACCAAGTATTTCTTTATATGGAACAGAAAGGTCATTAATCTTAGAAATGGAAAGTAATACATTTGAAAAGTTTAAATTAAATAATTGTTCATCAAAATATGTCATTGAAGGGGCTCAGAATGTTACTTAGCAGTAGAGTGTTTTACATAGCAGATACCAGCATGGACTAAGTACTGAGTTTGAGCCCTACAACCAAAACAAACAACCAAAACAAATTAACAAACAAAAAACCCAACCAAAAACCAATAAGCAATCAAAAATGCCATTAGGGTAAGGAAATGAAGAGCACACTGAGGATGGAGAAAGATAGATGGATAGAAAGATAGATAGATAGATAGATAGATAGATAGATAGATAGATTTAGATTATATTTAATATATAGTGTGTTGTGTATATATATGGGGTGTGTGTGTGTGTGTAGAAGAAAGAGAAATCTAACACAAGAGAAAATAATCACAAAAACTATGTAGACAAAAATTCTGTCTTTATATCCTTTAATGCCACAAACTTATTAATTTGTAATAAATAAACACTGAGCTAGAGTTCTGCTGGATTCTGTCATCTGGCCATCTACTGCCTTGTAATATCATCAGAACCAGAGGTTTTACATGAAAAAGAAAACTCATTGTTTTAAATAATGGCACCAATCCCATGCACAAGCACAAACCATTACAGTCCAGTCCTCCTACTTTTTGATATAGCCTCAGTGTCTATAAGTCTCTGCATGTTTTGCTTAAGGACAAACATTAAACTGAGCACAGATACATTCTATCAGGTATTTTACAGGAGAAGTCATCAAGTATCTAACAAGCATGTGGAACAATGCCCTTTCATTGATAATCAGGTATATAGTATTAAACACAATATACTATCATTATAAACCCATGAGAATAGCTGGCATGCATCAAGAATAAACAAACTTGTATCCATTCTTAGCAAATATGTGAATCAACATGTCTTTTCATATATTACTTGGAGCATAAGTATTCTAATCACTTCAGAACTCAGTGTGGCGGCATCTATTAAAGTTTACATTATTAATATGCCCAGTACCAGTATCTGCACACCAAGCATATCGCCAACATAAATGGGTACATACTTAATCAATTATACATACAACAACACTCTATCCTGCATTTATAAAGACAAACAAACCCTAGAGGCCATTTACATGTCTATCAGCAATAGACATTCTGGTATTACCATAGAATGAAATGAACAGCTATAACCCATACATTTTGGTATCTTTGCTTTATATACACAATACTGATCAAAAGCGCTGGACACAAAAGTACTACAATGTGTAATTCCATTGTATAAAGTCTAAAAGTATATTTAAAAAACACCTCTCTGGTGTTAATTTGTATAGTACCTTTCTTTGGTGGTTTGGAATGATTGCAAGTAGACAAAAAGGGCTTCCAGGTAATGATCAAAGTCTGTTTGTAGCTTATAAGGATTACAACATCCTCAAAGAGCGTGTTTATCTTCTACATCTATTTTTCTGTAGGTTCTTCAATATGGAAGAAAAAAGGAGGAAAAATCCCCACATTTTCTACTTGAAGGATCTTGAAACAATAACCAAATTGTCTTAATTCTGGCTGCTGTAACAAAATTCCACAGACTGGGTAGTTCAGGTACATACATTTATTTCTCCAGTTCCAGACTCTTGGAAGTCCAAGATTAGAGTGTTAAATCTGGTACCTAGTATCAGAACTTTTATGATTCTCCTATGACATTCGTTTTATTTCTTCACGTAGCCAAGAGTAAAATCATCTGTCTGTACTTCCTTTATGGCATTAATCACAATTAGGAAGGACTCACCTCCATATCTTAATTAGCTCCCTAACTCCCACTTCCTAATTTTAGAGTTTGATTTTAATGTATGAATTAAAGGGCAAAACAAACAGACTCCAAAGAACACATGCTGTGAATTGACACTTCTAGTTTCTAAACTTGGTCTCAAACCACCAAGTTCGGCCAAGTTCTAGTATTGGAGAGATATCTCAGCAGTTAAGAGTTCTTGTTCTTCCAGAAGACCTGAGTTGGTTCCTATAGTGGTTTGAATAAGAATGGTCTCTATAGTCTCCTGTATTAAATGCTTTATCACTAGGGAGAACTCTTTAAAGGGATTAAAAGGATTAGGGGGTGTGGCCTACTGTAGAAAGTGTGTCATTGGGGGTGGGTTTGGGGGTTTTAAAGGCACATGCCAGGCCCAGTAGTCTCTCTCTCTCTCTCTCTCTCTCTCTCTCTCTCTCTCTCTCTCTCTCTCTCTCTCCCTGCTTATGAATCAGGATATAGAACTCTCAGCTGCTTTTCTAGCACCATGTTAACCTGCATGCTGCCACACTCCCCAATATGATGATAGTGAGCTATCCTCTAAAACTGTAAGCAACTCACAATTAAACACTTTCTTTTAAATAGTTACTATGTTCATGGTGTCTCTTCACTGCAATAGAACATTGACTAAGACAAAATTTGGTATCACAGAGTCAGGTATTGCTATGGTAAGCCTGACCATACTGTTTGTTGGAGGTATATGCTAGGTTTTGAGACTTTGGACTAGAAAAATAGTTGAAATCTTTAAGTTGGGTTTAATGGGTTATCAGAGTAGAGACACAGACAACGGTGCTGAGGTTGATTGAACTTTACTGGCCTGACTCAAGAAGTTTCAGAAGGAATGAATATTCATAAGTGATGTAGAAATCATTTTTGTGATATTTTGGCAAAGAATGTGGCTGCTTTTTGTCCTTTGTCCTAAAAATCTTCCTGGGGCTAAATTGAAGAGTTTTGCATTAACAGTGTTAGCAGAGAAGATTTCAAGACAACTTAATATTGACTCTGTCATGTTGCTACTAGTAATCACTATTATGCAGACTTATTTATACTAAAAAGAAACAAGCTGGGGAAAAAAAGCCATATACACAGTTTAAAGAGAAAGGAGGATCAGGAAATATTTTGTTAGAGCTAAGTTTTGTTCTCAAGGAGATAAAAAGTTTGAAGAAAAGCCTGATGCTAACTGGAATAGAGAACAATGAAGTTAGGGCAAGACTCCATCCAGCTAACCTTCCAACTTGTAAAAGGAACTAAAAGAAAAACTTAAACAATGAAGGAAACCATCAACAGAAAGCTCATGCAAATATAATTGAAAGAGGGGACCAAACACCATGTCTGCCTGCTGATCACCACACTCCCTGCCATGATGATAATAAACTAAAGTCTAAAAATGTAAGTCCTAAAACTGGACAATATGTAGAGTGAGTCTTTGGTGCATTTTGTTCTAAGTGGGATGTCTTCATCAAACCCCTCCCTTCAGGACTCAGGGAGCTACATGGAAGATATAGAAAGATTGTAAGAGCCAGAGGGACATGAACAATTCCAGGGAAACAGTTACCTCCAGACACATCAGGACAGATGCACATGTGAACTCACAAAAACTCTGGTAGTGAACAGAGGCCATGCATAGGTCTTAGTATTAAGAAGAGGAAGTAGACATGGGTAGGAGCAGATAATAAAGAAGCTATCTGCTGTTGGTACTTCGATGCAAAAGAAAAACTAGTCTTAGCCAACGGAGTCTCAGTAGGTGTATTAACCACACTTGGGTGCTGGCCCTATGACCAGGAGTAGATGACCAATACAAAATGAATTCAGTGGTTTGGTGGTGGTGGTGGTAGTGTGTGTATGTGTTATGAATTACTGTTTTGATTTGTTTTAAATCATACTAGTCTTTGTTCTTATATTATGGTTTCTGATTGTGTGTTTTATTGCTTTGGGTTTCTTTGGATTTGTTTGTTGCTTGTTTTTTTAAACAAAGAGAGGGAAGAAGGAATGAAAGAAGGAGAAAAAAAGAAAGAAGTATGCGGAATTGGATTGGTGGAAAGGTAGGGAGGATCTGGGAAGAGCTGGTGTAGGAGGAAGTGGGATCAGAATATATTGTATGAGAAAATTTACAATAAACAATAATTTAGAGAAAAAACAATCATCTCACTTTAGCTTCATAAGAAGCTGAGATTATAGGAACATGTTATTGTTCCTGGATTAATTCCAATGTTAAAGTACAAAGAGAAAACTGTTTAACCTATAAACAGAATAATTGAAATTGATCAACTTATTTATTGTATCCAGTAGAGTTGTGTACATTTTTTCTAGCACGATAGAAGTATTGTGCAAAGCTATCTCAGCTATTTTCACTTTATTCCTTAATAAAGAACACTCCCTACCAAAATTCTCTACATTTGGCTTACTCAAAAGCCAAGAATCAGTGAAAGAAAGAGTGAGCAGATGGTTCAGCAGGCAAAAGTTCTAGTCTTATGCTTGCTGGCATGAATTTAAACCACAGGACTCATATTAAAAAGCCAGATGTAGTAGCAGAGAAGTAGACAGAACGGACAGAACCTTTTGGGCCAGCCAGCATCCAGTCAGAGGGCAGGGATGACCCAAAAGATTCTGCTTCAACAGGAAGAGAGAGAAACAGAGACATGAGCCTTGAAGTCTGTCATCTAAATCTATGTGCCAAGGTGGAGAGAGGAGAGAGGGAGAGAAGGAGAGAGGGGTACAGGGGGAGAGGTGAGAGGGAGAGGAAGAGGGAGGGGAGTGGGTGTAAGAGGGGGAGTCAGTCTGCTGGCTTTTCTTTCTATGTGTTAATACAGGAAAGAAGGAAAACTACACCAGAGCTCTTTAGTCATTATGTGTTTAGAATGCTCTTATCTTCTTTGTGTGTTAGAAGCAAGTTCTTGTCTGAATGGGGAGTGTAGCACCTTAGGACTATATGTGCCCTACTTAGATACTCTACACACCTGTCTTGTATTTGCTTTGCTCTCCATTTTCCCATATGTCATGTGCCCATGAACCCTTTGCTTACGGAAAATGTAAATAGTATATACAAACAAGAACCAAGGAACAGAGCACAGTATAAACCTTATGTTCTGGTCTTTTCTCTGTATTCCCATCAGACTCCAGGTAGTAAATGCAAGGTTGAATATGTAATTATTAATAACAATAGAAACAATGAGCATTGATGTCTGCAGTATGTTGAATGGTGTTCTGAAGATTACGTAGCTATGGCCTCAACCCCAAAACATGTGGATGTGGTCGTAGTAAGTCGAGCATCCTGACAGCCAATCATTTTGTGTCATCTGTATGGGCCTGAATCTAATGACAAGATACAGAGAGGAAAGTCACAGCCTCAGGAGAAACCATGTGAAGATCCCTGACTTAAAACATGAGTCCAGAAACACACAGAACAAACAGAAATGTGACTGTTGAGGAAGGCCATTCACACATAGGAACACAAAATGATTCACTAAAAAAAATACAGCTGAGATCATGTCACACCAGAAACAAAAAATGTGTCACTGTGGAAGGAAAGCCCCCAATTTCAGTAAATTCAAACATCTCTCAGAACGGAAATCCACATGACATGCTGTCCCTGAAGTCATGCTTGCCAGTGTTTGTCAAAGCATCAAACCCTGTGCTTCTCTCAACTAGAGAAAGCAATAAAATTCACTCACTGGTGGTCATGCCAACATTTCTGTCTCACTGTCTAACATGTTAAAGGCTCTCGATCAAGCCTCAGTTTTCATAATCCATTTAAGAGTGAATATGCATATCTACTTTTTCCATAAAGGCTATACAGAAGTTCAAAATAAAAGGAATTAAGTGTGTTTTTAATCCTATCTCTGGTTAGCTTCCAAAAAAATAGTCATTTGGTTACTTATAAGTTACAAAATGTATACTGATTGATTTGCTCATATTTGCTGGAAAGCAATAATTTGTGCTTAATACATTTAGGTTTTAGAGTATATGTTGTGAGATGGAACACAGACATGTCATGTATATGTGTGTGTGTGTGTGTGTGTGTGTGTGTGTGTGACTTACTTGGTAATAAGAGGAAAACTACCGACTTCTCACCCTGGACTATCTTATCAACTTGTAAATGAACTGATCTCAATACAACTATACTACTGCTCTGTTCATTTCTCTTTGGATACAGTTACAACAAGCCAGATTCTACAGTGGTTAACCTCACCTAGAATTTTAATTTATTTCCAGTACTGGGCAGTAGAGTGAGAGGAGTATATGGTAAGTGATTTTTAATTTCTATATCTTACTAATTTATTTTTGTGTATGGCATGGTTATGTGAATACTACGGAACACCTCTGGCAGTCAGATTATCCATCACCAAGAGCACCATGGGGCATGTATCAGGCTCAGGCCATTAGGCTTGGTGGGGAGACCTTTCTTCCATAAGCCACCTTGCCTCAAATGAAGACTTATAACCCAAGTATAACCCAAACCAGTTAAATATCGCTTCTACCCTCCCCTTGAAAAATGGAGGTTTTGTTTGTTTGTTTGTTTGATTGTTTGTTTGTTTGTTTAAATGACAAGTTATAAAGGACAAATACTTGCAGATGCTTTCTTCTTGGGAGACTTGGGTGAAATCCCTGATGGGGAATGAACCACGGGCAGCAGCGTCAGACACTTGCCTCTCTATTGGATAGGCAATCACCGGGGATTTCACTTGTACTTAAATAAGCAAGGCTCTAGGCCTCTTAAAGGAGAAGCTAAGGCCACAGGACTTCTGACACATAAATATCACAAGTCCTTGCGAGCTTCCCACCTTCTGGTGAATTGATTACTTCTTCCATGGCCTTTTTTACACTGAGGGTGGAAGACGTTTGGGTATGTTGATTCTTGTTTGGTTTGCTTATTTATTTCCCTAAGTAAACTTATATTATTTTTTTCATACTCATTAACAAAAGAAATCACCTTAAATAGAAGAGCAGGAAGCATGGAGACAGACTGGAGGAGTAACTCCCTCATGTTCTAGCCTTGTGGTAAACCCTGGTCCACCAAAGCACACAGCCAGTTTATGAAGCATCAGTTTCCCTATTTTTATATCAGAACCCATAACTCAGACACATCATATGGTTTCACAGGGAGATAGCTCAGCCTTGTCTAAGTCGCCACCCCACCATATGGCCAAGGTAGTATACTTTTGATAACAAAGGATCCACAAAGGTTGTATATATTCAAACTGTCTCCACACACTGCATGGACTCTTAAGTTATGACTACAAAGAATAGAGCTAGCACCATGATGAAGACACAAACGCACAGAGATGACCAAGTTACTCATCCATGATTCTAAAGTCAGGCAGTCTCACTACTGTTCTTATCTGGGATTAGGGTAGTTATTTATTCATTAGCTTTATTATCTCTTTACTTGTTCCAGATGTCACAAAAGTGTTCCTGGGGCCACATCTGACTCACAGGCAAGTTGTATTTGACTTTCCCCATTCTTAATTTTGCACTGTTGCCAACATTTTAAAATGTTGGTTGCCAGCAATTTTAAAATAGCAAGAGCTTTCACAGGTTAAAAAAAAAAAATCAGATTTCCTGCCTCCCTTGGAACTTCTGCATATCTGGCAACATTGGGTCTTAACACCCACGTTACTAGATGCATGTACTTTGAAAGGGGGTGACCTGTCAGGCTCATGACCAGACCCATTCTGCTTAGTCTCCCTTCCTGTGTGGCTCCAGTGCGTTGTTGAATAAGTATGGTCTGTTCAAAACCAAACATGCACGGAGGAACTTCTAAAGGACAAGATCTTACCAGGAGGAATCTGGATGTTTCCAACAACACCAAGAAATTACATTTATTCCTTCCTTTTCAGAGCGTTCTGAGCACACCAGCCTTAGGAATCAATGACTGTATACCTACAGGTCTTGCTCTCCCAGGAATCTGAGAAGTATTTAACAGCCCTTGCTTGAATATCATAGGGAAAGCTGTTTCTTTTCAAGTGGCTACAGTTCCAAGAATTTCTCCACATGCTCTCCAACCATGAAAGCCGCCATCTCCTGATTCCAGCTCCGACCTTGAGAACCTGTGTCACCTGATGGCCCGTCTAACATTTCACAACATTTGCCACTCTGAGTAGTTTTTTTTTTTTTTCTCAAACTCTGACATCAAGTGCCTAATACGGTTTACAAGAAATAGCTTGTGTTGTCCACAGTGAGATGTGTGTGACTTCAAAGCTGTGAGACATGAGAGTCACTACAGGACTCTGTCTGAAGGGGGCAGGGAATCGAAAGAGCTATTCCTTTTTGTATTCTTACATCTTAGGAACATGAAAGTTCTGATGATGAAAGATGCACTTCCAAGCTGGCAGAATGGGATTCCTGGAGGGGTTTGGACCATAGGGGGACTGAGGAGGGAGGGAACTCCTCTGAACTACACATATTCTCTGCTTGTTTGCAATCCAATGACGTCTTTAGGATATTTCTGCCTTATTATTAAGTATTTGCTCATTGAACTCAGTTTGAAAATAGTCTAAGATAACACATTTGAAATTACCTCTTCTGTTTCAGAAGTAGATTCTAAGAGTGCCTGTATTTGAGCTAAATATCTCTTTGTGATAGTCATATGAAAAGGAGTATTAGGATCCATTAGGATGCTATCCTGACAGGCTCTGAGAACACCAAAGGCATCCCAAGTCAGGTTAGGACTGGTAAAAAATGTCTACAGGACAAGTGGTGAAGATTGGACAAGCTAGAGGGACAAGAGGATAGTCAACTTCTTTTCATGTGTATGACTTCATGTTTGTTAATGAGTCTGGTTTTTAATATATAGTAACCATAGGTGCAAAGTTAAGGAAGTTAAAAATCAAGGTGAAATACAGTGGCCCAATCCATTCAAGTAAAACTTGAACACAGGCAGGCAATGATGTTAAATATACTTATGAAAGTTCTAGTTATACAAAAATGGGGAAATTTTGATAAAAGAAAAATAAAATTAATGAATAAAGTTTATGAAACCTCTTCCTGGTTAGACATTATCAGATAGAAACTTTTTCATACTAAGGTTGACCACAATATTTCATCCCAGTAAGGTTGTCTGCTTGCTTCTGTTACATTAAATATCAAAAAGCTACCCAAAGTGAAAAATATTTATCCATGAGGGTTCAGCAAAAGGTTATGACAGTAGGCCTCCTGTGTTAAGTGTATTTCTGATCCTGAACCAAATAATTAATTTTCAGTTTCTAGTAAAGTACAGCAAACAAAACAAATCACGCAATTTCTATTTTCTGGAAATTTTTACCAAGAAAGTATTGCCTATCCTGAAATTCATAGATACCATGGTCACACGCTCAAATAGAATTTAGTGTCTGTTTGGTGCCACAGCAAAGAACTGTGATCTTTGATCTTTTTTCACAGTTATGTTCAATTCTCTACTTCTCCTCCATTCTACTTCTTGTCTCAGCATAGGGGTCATCTCGTTATCTTAGCTACAAGTCTGTATTCAGGCTCACTGGGGTCACATTTATATAGTTTATAGGCCTGAGGTAGAGAATGTTCCCTCCCAGCTTCAGCGAAGAGGCTTGACCACATGAGCTTATTCTGTACCTATTAGAGTGGGCAGAGCCCATGACCAGCACTTCTTGTAGAATGGCACTGAGCGTAGGACCACAGCTCCTCATGTGCAGCCAACGGGGGTGTCATCAGTGCTAAATAGAGATGCATGGCTGTTTTTCATTCTGGCATTTTCCCTGTCTCTGATCCTGGAGGGCAGGCATAGGAAAAGCATGATAGCTTGGTCCCCCTTCAGTGGGTCCCTTTTGTTCCTTTGGCAACACAAAGGCAGAATTACATTCTAAGCAATATGAACAGAGGGAGAGAAGAAGAGAGGGAGAAATACACTAAAAAGAAAGGGAAAGGGGAAAGAAGGAGGGAGAGAGATGATAGAAGATAGATAGATAGATAGATAGATAGATAGATAGATAGATAGATGAGAGAGAGATGAGAGATGATAGATAGATAGATAGATAGATAGATAGATAGATAGATAAAGAAAGAAGATAGATAGATTTTCTCTAAACCCTAAATATCAAAGTATTAATTTTTAAATGTTGAGTACTGTTATTTTAATAAACTATGAAATCATGATATTAGTTCTTTCCCAAATATATTTGAAATATTGATGATATTAGAAAAGAAAAATGCTTATAATTTCATATTCCACCACAATTATTTTAATTCTTATACATACTCATTAAGCATAAAAATTTAAATTCTTAAACAATTATACTTGATATTCCTTGCTTTCATCAAAAGCCAATCTCAGAAAGGACACTGTTGTGAAAGCTCGGGAGGCTGCTTACCAGCTCACCTCACCATTCTGCACTGTGCCAGTGGCATTTGTCTGTGTTAAGATGCTGGTGAAGACATGCGTTAACCTGCACAATCCCCAGCCTCAGGCAAAAACATGGAGAAAAATAGTCATCAAATCAGAAATAAGAAAGCCCAGAGAAATCAGCAGGATTTGATTTCACCAGCATCTTTTTTTTCAAAGAGATACATAATCATATCCCTATCGAACTGTGCTTGTGCAAGGCAATAAAAATCTCTTCTGGTCCTACCTCTGAAGGTATCAAGAAAGCGATTATCATCAGATGAGGTGTGCTATTGATTGTTCCTACTCTGAAGGCTGAAAAACGTACTAAAAGTTTGAACCATAGACAGGGCTACTTCTATCTAGCCCAAGGAAAAGCCCTGGGTAAGAAACACATTATGCCTAGGATGGTCTATTCCTAGTATGGTTAACTTCTTCACGCTCATCTCCCCCTGAAGAGTAAATCTCTTGAGAACTTTTCCCCACCTTCAAGCTCTCAGAGTGGGTTAGCTCCTAGTTGGGTTCTCATCAGTCCATAAGATATGTGATATATATATATGTGTGTGTGTGTGTGTGTGTGTGTGTGTGTGTGTGTGTGTGTGTGGTGTTTATATATTCATTAAACATAAAATTTTAATTCTTAAACAATTATATTTGATATTCCTAAATTCATATATATATATATATATATATATATATATATATATATATATATATCACATATCTTATGAATAAAAATATATCTTATTGGGACACATACACACATTTATCAACTCATCCACTCCACATATGCCCTCCTCAAACTGTCTTCTCTCTCTTCTGGCCCCATCCAATAATTTAGTAGGTAATATATCTCTGCTGTTCAAAGATTTTGTGTGACCAGTAATCACCTTTCGTTTCATTTCTTTTATTTCTAAACAGTTGGCCAAACACCTTGATTTGTAACAGCATTTTTATTTCTCACTGTCTTGCTGTCATTGTCTTGGTCTAGGACCAGGATAACAGTCTCCTGAGTTATTTCTGCCATCACCTTTATCCAACTTCCCTACCCATGCCAGCATAGCCTCTTCGGGACATGAAAACCAATGCCTAAGTCAAACTCCTTTACCTCCTTTGCCCCAAGTTTTCCAGAATTCCCATTTGTATCAGTGATGTTTCTCGGTGTGATAAAATACCACACCCATAATCAAGTTAGAAGAGGAGTGTTCATTTAGCTTACAGTTCCAGAAGGGAAGCACACGGGCCATCCATCCATCATGGTTGGAAAGACCTGCAGCAGGAGTCTGAGGTCAGGCAGAAGAAGCAGAGGGGTTGTATCGCATCAACTCACACAGTGAAGAAAGAGAAGGTGAGTGACGGGGAGGAGGTATAAAGTAAAGCCAAGCTATACAATCTCAAAGCCACCCCAAGTGATATACTTCCTTCAGCAAGGCTGATCTCTTACAGGTTCTGTAACCTTCCCAAACAGTTTCACCATCTGGGGAGCGAACATTCAGATAATATGAAGCTAAGGAGGACATTTCTCAATTAAACCAGTACAACATCTTATCCAGAGTAAAGCCATAGTCCTTCCAGTAGCCTGGAAGATCCTGTGATAGCTTGAGAACCGATTTTCAAGTCCCTACCCAGTCTCCCTGTTCCGGTTTCTCCGCCTTTCTGGACACAAGGGCTTCCTAGATTCTTTGTGAATATGGTAAACAAGTTCACTCAGGAATGGTCCATCTGCTTCATGCTCACTGGAAACCTTCATCTCTTGCGTTCTGTAGGTCTTTGCTCAAATTCCACGTCTTCTGTGAGCCTACCCCTCCCCAGCCCATCTAATTTAAAATTAGTTTCTTCCCCACCTCTGACTGCCTATCTAATTTTTCTCTATGATACCTGTGATCGATTAACAAACTCTATACGCTAATTTTATTAACTACTTTCTGTTCCACACTAGAATTTAGGTTCTATGAAGTCAGACTTATGCCCAGTAATTACCACATGCTAGCAATAGCTATCTTCTCAGAGAGTGAGTGGGCTATTGGCTAGCTGAATTGAATGGGTTGGTGAGTGGAGAGATGGCAGAATATAAATTTGTACATTTCACATTTTGAAAGAATATTCCTTGCTATTAAAAAGGTTTTATTAGGAGCTGGAGAGATAGTTCAGTGATTAAGAGCAGTGGTTGTTCTTCCAAAGGACTGAGGTTCAATTTCCAGTATCCACGTAATTGTTCTGTCGTTCCCATTCTAGGGGAATCTGACACTTCTTTATGGTCTATGGGCATTAGGCATACAAGCATTTCATAGACATGTGTAGGTAAAGCATTCACAAATATAAAATAAAATTATAAATAAAATTAAAGAAAATGATATCATTAGTTTTAAGTTATAGATTTAAAAAAAAATCAAATCAAATAGCCTACTGAAATTTCAGGGCCAGTATGTAAAGGAATCCGTCTAGATGCTAGATCTCTGCAAAATGAACAATGTTCTTCCCATGTTTCTATTTTCAAAATTCCCTCGATGGTTAAATGCTAGATCCAGAAAAGAGTAAGAATAAATACAATCACCCCTTTTTGAACATTTGTGTCATAAGCAAGCAACCTAAAAGCATGAAGACAAAAAAACCATTTAATTCAGTCAACAACACTGATTAAATTTTAACTAAAACCAAGGGCAATTGGCAGGGAAAAAAAAAATACGTGGTGTAGGATTAACATTCTTGTTTAGCTTGGTATGCTAATTAAAATTAAAATTCCAATATCCCATTTTATTTTACAGCATAAGACTGGGAGCTATATTCAACTAAGTGTCATCTTTCCCAGTTTTTGATCAACAGTATTTTAAGGCCTTTGAAGGATTAGTAGAGAAAGCAACTGGTTTCTCAGGGACATGAGTAAAGACTAGAGAAGCTGACAGATGGCTAACATGCAGATGGCTGCCTGGAAAGACAGTGTCTTCTGACACCTCAGATCTTTCCATTTTGAGATACAATGGCAGTCCTTATTGAAGTGAAAAGGACATGAAGCCTGCTTAGTCTGACCCCATTACTTTGTCGCTTGGAGAGTAAAGGCAAGAAGCCCATGGCCATTGTACCTGTAAGCTGGGGTCTGGTTGTGGATAATGTCCCCATCTTCTCCCATCCTCAGTGATGCCGCTGATCAACCTTTGCTCTACAAATCAGGGCTGTATCTCCCTTCCTAGAGTCATGTCCCATGGTGGCTTGGAACTGGAGAGTTTCCTTTTAAGGAGCCAGGAAAAAAAAAAAACAAACTATGAAAATAGTTACTGTTTCTGAAAGTGAAGAAACATTGTAGTGCCTCCCCTGTTACCATAATGCAAAGCTATATAGCCCCTTCTTATGAAGCAACATCCCATAAAGAGAATTGGGAGCGACTGAACAACAATGTAGCAATGCTTCAATGCCACAGATAGAGAAAATGATGTGGGCATAACCTTCCCCTTTTATACCTTTTCACTTTCAGTACTGAGAACAACATATCTGGAAAGACTAAACAAGTGAATAAGTAAGTATTATTCTCAGAACTTGTTTCAAATTGATAGAGTAAATTTCTCAAAACTGTATTCTACATAACTGGGTAATTTTAATTTTTCATAAAAATATTTTAGGCTACTGCACTGATTTCCCCAGAGGACAGCACCAACATTTGTCCTCCTTGATAACTGGTATTAACTCGGGTACCTGCTTCTCAGTTCATGTGTGCACTGGGGTTTACCTCCTCTTTAATCTGTTGTTTTCTTCTTCTAGTCACTCAGGCCTTTCCATAGCATCCACAGATGCAGTTTGCCTAATTTCTGCTTTTCTCTTCTTCAAGTGGATGAACTTGTACACTGTCATAATGCCTTCAGACACACCAAAAAAGGTCATCAGATCCCATTACAGATGGATGTGAGCTACCGCTTGGTTGCTGGAAATTGAACTCAGGACCTCTGGAAGAGCAGTCAGTGTTCTTTACCTCTGAGCCATCTCTCCAGCCCCCTGAATTAAGTCTTAAATTTCACACTGCCCATTCACACTTCACTTCCAAGTTTCTTACTTCTCTATAGTCATCAACAGGAGACACCGATTACATCATGGGGGCCAGGGGAATGGTGAAAGTCACCATCTAAATTGACATTATCCATATTTTGGACTAAACAAGAAATGCTATGTCATTTGTAAAGAACAATGATCTTGGAATCACATCTGACTCTATTAAGTTCTACGGCATTCTCCGGGAATTAAGTTTTGTGACAGAAAATCAAGGAGATGCATTAGCTCCATCTTGGCATGCCTAACAAAGCATTGGTTTCATGTAATATTAAGAAAAAACTATATCACTCCATTCAGTGAAGATTTACTGATTGTCTTCCATATCTTAAAAAGGTGAGGCAGGATAAATAACCTTGGATGTTGTTTGAGTAGAGAGGGCATTGAAAATAGGAGAAGGCAAAGAGCAAGGCAAACAATACATCCAAAATTAGGATAGCAACCAACCAGTCAATCAATCAAAGACAGAATGATTCAGAAGCAACATTGTAAAGGTGGATATTGTCAAGGGCTACAAAAAAAAGAAAAAAAAAAGCCCAGAGACATACTATATGCCAAATAGATAAGTTACAAGGATGCTAAATAAATACCCTTTGGTAAAATGGCTACAAACCAGCAACACGATGAGTAGAACAAAGGATTGAGGACAAACTCCCAACTTCTTAAAATGGCAACAAAATCCTCATTCCAGTGGGGGAGAGGGAAGAAGATTAAAATTGGCAAAAGCTGCCCAGGCATGATGGTACAGGCTTATAATCCCAGCACTCAGAAGCCGAAGCAGGAGGATTGCTGTAAATCCAAGGTAAGCCTGGGCTACAGAATGAGTTCCAGACCAACCATGGAGGCACAGAGAGATCATGTCTCAAAATTGTTTTTTAAAATATCTTTCAGCAATGAAGCAAATATAATGGCAGTTATAAACCCAAGGTAATTCACCACTAGGATGTATCTGCAAGGCACTCTTCTAAGACTGGGGAATGTGCCCTATGAAGGGGTTGAAAAGGAGGAAGGAATTCGAGAGCGTTAGTTGCAGAAGAGAGCAATAAAAATGTGAGGTTTTAGTAGACTTTTATATAAAACAGTCAAAGGGATAACAAGTGGAGTTTCAAAATAACTTGTACTAAGAAAAATAATTAAAATTTTAATTTTAGGTTTTGATAATTTAAATGTATTTGGTAAGACGATCCATGGCGAATACTAGAATAAACAGCTTCCAATAAGAATAAAGAAAAATACAAGATAAAACCACTCATTAAATCAAGGATAAAAGCAAGCAAAGACTAGGAGGAAAAGCAGTAGAGAATTGTCCCTAGCACATTGAGGTCATTTCAAATATTAGCATGAGAAATGGCTGCATCGTCGAAAAGAGAATGAACGGATATGTAACTTGACAGTCCTCGGATGCCGGGTGAAATTAATAAATCAGATTCTATATGCTGCCAGCTTAGGGGCTGTGGTTTAGATATATCATACTAGGTAGATGAGATATATGGTGGAAAATTCTCCATTTGTCCTCATAATTAGCATCTTTGAAATCTTGAACGTGAGCTCTCGTTCCCGTGTCACCGTGGTGTACTTCCCTTCGGATGTACGAGCTAAGGTGTAGCCTCTGCATACCGAGGTTCCCACGCATGCCTACTGCCTTCCTAAGATCTTCCCATTTCCCGCGTGTTTAGGCAGAAGTCATTTTAATTCTTCAGTTCAGTTCAACGTTCTTGAATGTGGCTTACCACATAAGATTGTATTTTATGACTGCCTTGATCAGCAAAGGATTTTTGCGTCGTGCCAGCTCCTCTCTCTCCTAGATCCCCAGGCAGAACAGCTGCAAAACTTAATCTCGCTTTCGGTAATGAATTCATTCATCTCATTTGTATGCAACTCTCGCCGACTAAACCCAACTTTAAAGGAAAAGGAGGGCTGATCTTTTTTAAGAGAGTGACTATAGAGCAGCCTGATCCCTGAGAGGCTCGGAAAGATTGAAGTTGTTCGAGTCTCACCCCCCAGGCTTTTACAAGGGTAAAGCCACACAATCAGGAAGAGATTTGAAAGGCCTGTCAATCAAGGATGCGGCAGGCAGACCTCATTCATTGCAATTGATTAGCCAAAGGGAGAGTAAAGGAGTATTGCTGAAATCAGCTGTCTCTTCATCTTTTTGAGCCTCGATTTGCTCATCTGTGAAAAGGGAGGATTCAAACATAATCCCCTACAAGCCTGGTTTGTTAAACCCCAGTGTCTGTTGAAGTTACGGGGAGAGAGAGATTCTAAACCCGCAGATCGCCGAGCCCACCCGGCAGTTTCTGATTCAGTATTTCTCAACTAGAACCCGTGAACCTGTATTTCTAGTAAGTTGTCTTAATGAGGCTGTTGGTTCAAAGACAACACTTGGAAATTCTGCTCTGTGACAGACACTTTTTGTTCAATTGTACTCCAAAACACTACAAAATTCGAATGTCAGATATACTTAAGTGTATATGTAAAGTAGCTTCTAATTTGCATAAATAACACATGTATTATCATACCTCATTAGTGCGCAGTAGATAAGAATCATTTCTAATTCTTAATATTTGCCTTTAACAGTTAGTAAGCAGCCACAGCTCACAGTTTATTTTTCTCAAGTGAAAACGTCCTTCCCAACGTCTGTTAGATGTGCAAGGCTGGCCCTTTAAACATGAAGCATAAATAGTCATTTATATGCTCATGGCCACTGGGAAGAAAGTTCAACTCTAGAAATTTTCCTGCTTGCCCAGTTCCTTGCTCCTAAAATCATTTATGTATTTGGATGAAAATTGAACCAGGTTCTATTAACATGCATAAATCCCCAAATAGAGAGGGGGGAAAAATCTTGTTAGCCAACTACCTATTACTGCAAGTGATTTTATCAAATTATTTCTCAAATCCAATTGTTTATAAGAAAGCAGCCCGGCTAGGGCATGATTCAGCTCTAGCAAATGTGTCATCATCTGGGATGGGGACATTCCCACCTCCAGGTTCCTGATTTCACTTTAATGATGGGCTGTGACTGAAAACGCAGATGAAATAAACCCCTTAGCTGCCTTTGGTCGAGTGAGTGCATGTATGTGTGTGTGTGTGCGTGGATGTGTGTGGTGCTTGTGTATGTATGTTTTTATCACATCAATGGGAATGCAACTAGAAAAAGCTGCAACTAGAGGGATGTGTAACACAGGTGCTCAGCCCAGCAGTGGCCGAGAGCCACAGGATGCTGACCGTCCATGCAAAGATGCACCAAGTCATACATTTGACCTCAACAGCAAGAACTTTTATTTCCCATCTCTGCGCTTGAAGAAAGACAGCATAATTAGAGGAAAGGGGATCGTGTCTGAAGCTAGTTAAACATTCAGTAGCATCACAGACCTGACACTTAATGGTTTATAGCCTTGGGAAACTAGCCAGCCTCAGGATCGGAAGCTCTGGGATGGTGATAGCCGACCTACCTGGCAGGGCTGGCTTGATTCTGGAGGAGGGTATCAAGCAGCAAATGGCAGGCAGTAAATCTGAGCCAAAGCCCTGTGGGAGAGAGCAGTGTATTTACTATTTAGATTTTGTGAGGAGCTGATTCCCAGGACCCCAAATGATGCTCTAGCTGACTGTCTTAGTCAGGGTTTCTATTCCTGGACAAAACATCATGACCAAGAAGCAAGTTGGGGAGGAAAGGGTTTATTCGGCTTACACTTCCGTACAGCTGTTCATCACCAAGGAAGTCAGGACTGGAACTCAAGCAGGTCAGGAAGCAGGAGCTGATGCAGAGACCATGGAGGGATGTTCTATACTGGCTTGCTTCCCCTGGCTTGCTCAGCCTGCTCTCTTATAGAACCCAAGACTGCCAGCCCAGAGATGGTCCCACCCACAAGGGGCCTTTCCCCCTTGATCATTAATTGAGAAAATGACTTACAGCTGGATCTCATGGAGGCATTTCCCCAACTGAAGCTCCTTTCTCTGTGATAACTCCAGCTGTGTCAAGTTGACACCAAACTAGCCCATACACTGACCTAGGCAGCCTTTCATAGAGATGTTGCTCTGGCTCTGGAGATAGATGGTCACTTCGAAGAAGTTTCTACCATTTGTTGCATTCTTTATGGTGTCCTAAAGGTGCAATTCCTCTGCGTGTGAGTGGTTTTTAAAGACAGTGTCCATCAGCAAGTGCTTTCTCTGTATCTGAGTCACTGACATGACTGTATCTGCAGAACAAAGCACAGATGACAAGCACTTGTCATAACATTTATTCAACATCTACTTCATTCCAGGCATGGGCTTGACTGTATTAATGTTTTAATCTTCCAGTAACTTGGTCAGGCGGGTGGCTACTTATTTTCGATTTGCTTCACTTTATAGTTGCCGAAACAGGTGCAAAGTCCTTGAGTACCTTGACCCAAGTCAGCGCCTTCTGTGGCACAACTGGGATTTCTACCATGGCAGTCCAGAGTTAAAGGCCACACTCAGCTGAAGGCAACACCTGGTGCTAACAGCCCTGAAAGTTCCTAAATCAAAGCGATGGAGCTGTGCACAAAGAAAGATGGCAGCTAGCAAAGGAGTTTCGCTTTCTGACACTCAAGGCTTCCCCCTCGCCCTCCACTTCCCAGCACCATCTTCCTGCATTTAATTTTAGAGCCATTAGATAGCATACTATACTTACCGACATCACGTGAAACAGCTTCTCATTTTGTTATCCAGAAAATGTCCTTTGTTTTAATGAGATACGTAGTAATATGTGGTGAGATCACAGACAAGACTGTCTTTACCAACTGTGCATAGATTGGCTATTTTTGGGTGCTATGTCCATTGGACTTTATGGGGTGGGTTCATTGACTTATAAATTCTGCAGCTTAATCTGTAAACACAGAACTAGACATGCATCAGGAAGTAAATTGACCAGAGTTTTGTTCTTGGATTTTCTAGTTTATAGGATTGACAAAAAAAAAAAAAAAAAAAAAAAAAAATACTTATTTGCTACAAGGTTTATGGCATTTTGTCATAGCAGTCTGGACAGACTAAGACAGTATATTTGGGGTTCAACTGGACGCAGTAGCCTAAGACTTTCCAGGCTCAAGGGGTTGTGGAATATGCTAATAAATTTTCAGTCAGAAAGAGAAATGAGCAGCAAGGTAAAGAGAATCTCTTGGGAGAGCACACAGCTACTCAGGGTTGTGTGTGTGTGTGTGTTTTTTTTTTTTTTTTTTTTTTTTTCCTGTTAGTTCCCATCTACAACACTGGCCTCGAGCTGTGGTGTTCGCCTCTTGTGTCACAGAGAGTTGTGGGCCCCGAGTGGCTGTTGTGGTGTTGGCACCGCCATTTCTGCCTGATGGTAGGAGACTGTGGGTCTGAAGGTCATTACATCTGCTGATACAGCTGGTACAGCTGCCGTCAGTACCGTGGGCAAGGAGTTGTGCAGACAAGCGATGACGACTTGGTGGCTTCTCAGTCCCAGACTCTGACCTCTAGGCACCTCCTCCCCCGCTCCCCCTCCCTTAACCCCTCCCCCATCTGCGTTTTCAGTCACAGCCCATCATTAAAGTGAAATCAGGAACCCGGAGGTGGAAACTGTGGAGGAACGCTGCTTGCAGCCTCACCCTGACTAACACTTGGCTCACACCCAGATAGCTTTCTTATAAAGTCTGGGACCATCTGCCTAAGGATGATGCTACTTCTAGTATCTCTCAGTTCCGTATCTCTACACAAAACTGAGCTTTCGGTTCTGTGAATGAAGTTGCTGGTACCTGGCCATCGAGTGAGTGTGTGGGAGCACGGGAGCTGCTATGAGATCAGTGTCAATAGCCCAGAAAACAGTCTGCCTGAGCAACTGTCCCTTAAACACAGAAGACTGACCCTATTCAGCTAGGAGCACGGGAAGATGGTCATGGGAGCTGTCCTGACAGTTGAAGGCTCCTCATTCCTCGATCCCTTCCCTGCTGAGGCTCCATTTGCCTTGCTGGCCCAGGTAATACCATCTGTCCAGGAACTTTAGTTCTCTTCTGGAGAGCTGACAAACCCCTATCACTAATAAGAAACTTAAAAGAAAAACAGAACACGTGTGTCTCTCTCTCGGAATGCATGCTTATGCACTGTAATCATATTTTAGGTGGGATGGTACAAACTGATACTTGCATGTGTCGAGGTCAACATTAGTTGTCGGTCTCTGTTATTAATCTCCACCTTTGTGTTTGAAATAGGATCTTTTGGTGACCCGGAACTCCTGGTTTTAGTAAGACTGGCTGGCCAGGGAACCCTTGGTATCTATTTGCCTCTCCCCTTGGAGTTTCAGGTACACAGCTGCCAGAAGTATCAGGCACATACCACTAGTCTCTGATTTGCAAAATTTATCTTAATTTTTAAGTATTTGCCATGCAACCATATGCTTATTTCTCCAGAAGCCATGGAAACAGTACAGAGCAGGGGCCAGCAAAATGGCTTGGAGGGTAAAGTCCTTATTGTGCAAACCTCATTAATTCCTGGGACCCAAATAAAGGTGGAAGGAAAGACTTGTCTCCATTAAGTTATCCTCTGACCTCCATAAGTGTACCACAAGAGCACCACAGCACATGGAGGCCCCATCACACACATACAGCTTGACGATATTAAATAAAAATAAAGATTATTTAAGATATTTAGAAGAAACTATTTCATTGTTTTAATAATGTACAGGTATGTGTCTACATGTGAGTATGTGTGTGCAGGTACCCACAGAGGCCAGAGGCATCAGATTCCCTGGATCTGGAGTTACAGTAGGTTATGGGCTGTCTGACATGTGTGCTGGGAGCTGAACTCAGGATCCTCTAGAGGAGCAGCAAAGTGTTCTTAACTGCTGAGTCACCGCAGTCCCCAAATAACATAAGTCTTACTAAACTTCTTGCTGTTCATGATACTCACTTTCACTGTACACCCACTGATCATAAGAATTGATCTCCATTCTACAGGCTGCATGCATAACATATATTCTGGATATACTATATATTTACCATATGTAACACATATGTGTGTCTACATACATAGGCATAGCTACACATGCATGCACACGTGCATAATTAAAAGGGTTTTAGAACATCTCCTTTGAGACCCTTTTTAGGGACTTAGAGATGGGGCCAAAGAAACCTCATTTTCCGTGAGTTAAGTATTGAAACAACTGGGCCTTCCTTCTTGGATTCAATTCTCTTTATTATCTCCTCAGGCTGAGCTTGGTTGTAAGGTCACACAATCTTGTTGAATCAGCTCAATTTGGTCATTAAAGCCTTCCCATCTTTTCCACTGACGTACGTTTAAGTGAGAGCAATTCAAACCTTATAAACTGGTGATGTCCTCGGGTCCTCCAGGCCCTAAAACACTGCTGGCACCTCAACCTACCCACCTTCTAAAATTTTATGGGAATGTTAATGGTCAGCCCCTTGACACCCTCTCTCTCTTTATCCATAGCTCTCCTAAGTCAGTATTGACCTTAGTTAGAATGGTCAGGGCGCGGGCACTCAAACTCTAGTCCCATATTATCTACCTACAGGTGTAACTAACGCCCATTAACCTCACCTCAATCCTAAGGTTCTGAAAGGCTCGAAGGAACACTCAAGTCTACTCGGAAAATTAGCTAACGTCCTCCAGGGCATCTCATACATCACCTCATGACCCTAACAGTAAAAGGAAAGGCCACAGCATTTATTTTCGCTGGAATTGTCTCCTGAACTCTAAAGAGCTGCAGTAGTGAAATTGGAAATGGCTAGAATCCGAGTAAATTACAAGAAAAATTTACATTCACAGTAGCTGAGGTGTTTGCCTGACCATCACTGCTGGTGGTGCCTCTCTCTCTCTTTCCCTCTCCCCCCCCTCTCTCCCTCTTCTCCATTCTCCTCCATTTTTCTTTCTCATTTTAGTTCCTTTCTCTTGTTGCTGCTGTTATTCTGAGATAGCATCTCACTAGCAAAGTCCTAGATCACTCCAGTGTTCGCTCCTCCTGCTTCTGCATCCTGAGTGCTAAGATTAGGGTGTCCATGCTGCCGCCGTGTGTGGCCAAGCATTGGAGAGAACGTTTATTATAGTGAAAAATGTAAAAAGCTGGAACAAACAGTCCCAGGGCAGAGGCAGCATCAGAAGTGTGGCGCTGATCACTGAAGGTGCCAGCTCTTGCTCTCTTCAGGTCTCTTATTTTACAAAATACAAAAGTAACATTGTAACCTCCCTTCACTAATCTCACCTAATTTAGAGAGGAGCATTAGCGTCATTGTGGGCTGTCTAGTTTCGTGTCATCTTGACCCAGGCTGAAAGAGAACCTCAATTGAGAAAATGCCCCCATCAAATTGGCCTGTTGGCAAGCCTGTGGTGTGTTTTCTTGGTTGCTGATTGAAGGTGGAAACCCAATTTACTCTTGGCAGTGCCACTGTTGGACCTGGTGACAAAAATACATAAATAAAAGCAGTCTTGCAAGTCATGGGATCAAGCACATAAGCTGCACTCTCCCATGTCCCCTGAACTAGTATACCTACCCTTTTTCCTGCCTTGACTGTCCTGGTCCTGCCCGGACTTCCCTCAGTGATGGTCTGTTACATGGAAACATAAGAGGAAATCAACCCTTTCCTCCTCAAGTAGATTTTGTCCATGGTGTTTCATCACAGTAGTAGAAATCTAGCCAAGACAAATTGTATATCCTTGTTTGCTTTTATAATTTCACATGAATGAATATGCTTATTAAAATACTATTTGGTGGTGCGGTGTTGGTATTATAGTAGTGAGCATAGCCGCCTTCCAAAATATTATTTTATATTATATATATTATTATATATATAATGCCCCTTATAGTTGTGTGATGTCATGCTGTCACATTCTGCATCATAGCATCATTAAACTTAAAAGTGAGACAAGAATGAACACTTAATATCCCAAGTGAAAGGGAATGGAGTAGATTCATGAGGTAATATCTGCAAGGACTAAAACCAATTCAAAACTGAGCAAAATCCACATGGACGGGGGTGGGGGGAGATCAGAGGTGTCTTCAGGAAAGAGGCAGCAGATGAGAAAAGTACTGGGATATATGGAAAAGTTCAGATGCCAAAATAGTGACAAGATAATATGGATGGCAACTTCACAAGCAGGGGTTCATTATCCACACACAGATGGAGTGTATAGCCGAGTTCTGGGCAGAGGAGAGCAAAGCTATGGGGAGAGGGGAGAGGCTAGCATGTGAGAAGAATCTGAAGCTTGGATGGTACTTGCATAGCTGCTCTATCTAGAGAGCTTTAAAGATGCCTGTGTCAAATGCTCTGTGTGCTCTGAGTTCCTAGGAATCCTCAGGTCTCTCCACCCTCAGGCCTTGGCTTACCTGCTTCCTCAGTCAGAAAACACCCAAAGCTACTTCCTTACCTGCATCTCTCAGAGCTGTCTCGGACATGCCTGCCCATGTAGACATCCCAGTACCTAGCATCCCGATATCTAGGACCACGTACCCCTTCTCACACACCCACCATTTTCCTGAGCTTCCCTTCTAACATAGAGTACATCTCCAAGGGTTGTAATCTTGTCTAATTGTCTTTCCTACTAAATTATAAACTCGTCGGCAAGGACTTTGACATATTTGTTGTTTTGCTCCAGGGTGTAGAACAGATCCTGCTTTATAGAGGTACTCAATTAATGCCTAAATGTGCTAATTAATGTGTCAATTAATTAATGGTTAATCAGAGGATTCTGTTTTTATATATTTGTATGTAAATATTATGGAGTTAGGCTGGAAAAAATAATTATTTTCATGCATCTTGACTTTCAGAGCAGGTAACTGGAGAAAAGAACAGATCAGAGTCACAACATGAAAGAACTGTCAATAATATATGAAATTAGTCGTATAAATTATGAAAGGTAAGCCAAAGAATTATTTATTCTGCAGCTGTGAAGAATCTCAAAACCTTTCTGCCTACAGAAAAAAGGAAGCATAAGCACTATGATGTAACTAACTAGAATATTTCAACCATAGCATCTCCTAAAAAAGAACGCATTCTGGAAAGATTTCATAAATCATTTTAAATTTCCCACAAAGCTCCTAAAATAAAAATTCATTCATCCACTTACGGACTATGTCTTTATTTTTTCTGGTCCCATGATTGTCTGATGAGCAAGTCAGATGCCCTTATTCTTCCAGAGCACTGATGGATGAAAAAAAAAAATACAAGCAGACGATGAACAAAGAAACGTACAGTCATACCTGTGGATGACAGCTATGTGACGAATTAAGACTCTAGCTGCCTGGGAGGAACTGCTGTTGAGGGTGGTCAGGCGTCCCTTCTGAGCAGATGTGTAACCCTGGCCACAGGATGGGATGCACCACAATCATACCAGAGTGACTAGAGGCCAGGGAAGCTGAAGGACTGGTCCCAGTGCCAATGGTTGAGGAAGGAAGGGCCATGGGCAGAGATCACAAGGGTCTACAGAGCTTATGTGTCCATAAGGGAAGTCTAGATAATTTTTTGAGAAAAAAAAATCTGTTAAATGCTTCCTTTTACTTCTCTTGGCTTAACACTCCTGTTTTTTTGTTTTGTTTCATTTTAGTGCTAGATTGCTTATTATTTGCATCCTCCGCGAGAACAGAGACCTTGTTTTTGGTGTGGCTCTAACCTCACTGTCCCAAATATATATATTTGAATCAAGGAATAATCAAATGATGGCTCCATTTAATACTCACAACTATGTAGTGGGTAATCACCCCAAAGGTGAATANACAAAAGCTTGCTGAACTTGAGCCTGCTGAAGGACCCATTCAGCAGCCTTAGCCTCTGGTTTATGTTTCAGTTAGTGCCTCTGTCCTTGTCCTGATGTCTCAAAATGATGAACTGTAACCTGGGAAAAACACCTAATGACCCCTTTCCTCCCAGACTGCTTCCTGTCAGAGTTTTTGATCACAGCGACCGAATGAAACCTCACCAGTTGGCATGTCCGCTCCTTCAGACAGGACCTAAAGCATCCTGCTCTGTGCCACTGAGCGAGCCTCAAGCCTAAGGAGACAGAGAACAGAGCTTCCCTGTATCCAGCTCACAATGCCATGATCCCTGACAAAGAGAGATAGTGCAGCCCCTTGGTGCCTCTCAGTCTTGTTCCTTACCCACAGAGATGTGCAGGTGGAACTTATGCACAGCATGGCCCTGGGGTCGCTCCCTCCCCGCACCACACCTCTGCCTGAGCTGAGGCCTCCCCACTCCCTCCTCTCCTTTCTCTTGATCTTTCCTGAGTAGACTCAAAGACACAGGCCATGTAGAAATGAGGGAGTTTTGAATAGATCGTCTCCTTTGATGCCTTTCCCTGGGTGCCTACATTCTTCAATAAAAGGCTATCTGGGTCTGCAGAAGCCTCTTGGTGGTGCCTGACCTTCTGTGGTTTGATCATTCCTCTGCCTGTCTTTGCGGTTCTCTCAAACCTGGTTTCCCTTTCTGTGCACAGCATGCTGATTTATTTGGGCAGAGCCTTATCAGCCCTGTCTCCCCTGATCCACAAGTTAGCACGAACAGGTTCTGGTTCAGTCCAGCAACAGGTCCACTAACATTCCCCTTGCTCTCACCCCTACCCTCCTTCCAGTGATGCCCCATTCTGAGTTTGGGGAAGGCAGAGCAGGGATCAGAAATATAAGAATGGGATGGTTCAGAAAGTCCAGTGAGGGTAAACCTTCCCTCAGCAACTCTTGTGAGTGAAAGTGAAGGGAGAAGAAAAAAGAAAAACAAAACAAGCCAAAAACCACAGGGCATTCCTCTCCCACCCTCTGGTTTCCATGGAGCTCTGAGCATCCTGTGAAGACAGAGATGAGACAGATACATCCACCCTCTCCAGCCAACAGCAGATTTCAGACTATACCCTCCCGGCACCCCAACACACACACACACACACACACACACACACACACACACACACACACACACGCCAACTGTGATAGCTTTAAATCCTGGAGTTTCTGCCTTCCTCCTTCAGGGTCATGACCAAAGCAGTCACATATTTTAAGGTATTAAATGAAGTTTCCTTCCACCCTGTTTTCTCTCCTTTTCTTTCTCCCATCAAAGAAAGTAGGCCTGTTCTTTGATATATTGCCTTAGGACAGGTTTCTATCCAAGTCCAAAACAGGAAGCACACTGGAGGGGTTTTTTTTGTTTGTGGGTTTGTTTTTTTTTTAACCTGAAATCTACTGAGATCTTTCAGGTGGAAGGAGCCCGGAGAAGTAGAAAGTACAGAAGAGAACTCTTGTGGCTTGTGGAAGAAATGAGGTGTTCAGACAAGGGAGGAGGGGAAGAGTCCTGCTCTGTGGTGGAGCTTTGGGGCATAAAACAATCAGAGAGGTGTTTGCATGCACACCTAGAGGCAGGACCCTCAGCATGGAGTGCCGGCTTCATTAAAGCTACCCACAATCCCCCATATCAGATATCAGGGGACCCTGGGGAGTTGGATAGTCTGGATGCTACACCCTGCCAGTTATGACACTTTAATCCTATTTAAGTTACTCATGACAGCGGCCCACCCCTGTCTTCCTAGGAGTAAGAAGGCATTCAGACTGAGCTTGACTAGAGCATACTATATTTGTGACTTGTTTTATTTTATCTTTCTGTCACATGCTCCCATGATGAGACCCATTCTCAGTATCTAACTGGTAACATCTCACTCACCAAAGCCACGCTGAGCTGCCCGCCCGCATTACCTTCTTCCCGACAACAGTAGTTCTTAACCTGTGGGTCACGACCCCCCACAGCAATGAAATAATCTCATGGTTGGTGGTCATCACAACATAAAGAACTATATTGAAGGGTCACAGTATTAGGAAGGCTGAAAAGCCTACTCTACTTAGAACTGCTTTTCCAAAGATCCTGTCAGAAACACCCCTTTGTGCTTTCTTCTTCTCTCTCCAGCACCACAGTCTTATCAGGACTTTATTAATACTTGCTAATTCTACCTTAATTAATATGCTAAGGTAGACATATAGTGACCATTTAAATGAGGGTGTTTGAACAATGAGTAAAGACCCAATTAATGCATATTTTGTTATCTAAATTTACTACTGGTAGGTTCTAATATTTAGAATTAAGATCTATTTATTGGGGAAAGACCTATATTTAGCATACATATCCATTTTACTATTTTTATAACATTTATATGTTGTCCTTCCTTGTAACTGGGTTTGGATCTTGTTTTGACTAAATGCTACCGTTACTTGATGTAAACTAGCAAAATCAGGGCATTTGTTATAATACTCAGACTGTCAACAGTCTGTCAGCCCCTACGCAGCTTGGGAAGCCAACCAAGGTCAACGGCCTCCTATCTAATAAAGTCAAAGGGTCTTTCAAATTAATGCTACAGTAATTACTGCTTTGCAAAACTGTTCTCCAGAAAGAAAATAAAGTAAAATAAAACACAGTGATGCTACAATTGAGATATTCATTCATTCTTGGTGAGATGGCGTTTGACTTTGACATTTTGCCAAAAAATAAAAAAATAAAATACAATCTGTGTTGTGTTTCAAACCCTATAACAATATTCAAAAGGGGTTTGTCTTCGTGGCAGTGCAATAATTAGATCACACCCCAGAAATGTGCAGATGGCTGACTTTGCTGACTAATGACTGGAATCTTAGACCGAAGCCATTGTGAGGATCTATAAAGGGTGCCATCTAGCAGATAGGGGGTTATGTTGGCAAGCATCAAGGCTAACATCCTCCAACAAGGCAAAGGAGACTGGGCTCCTATGCCAGAGAGAGCAAAAAATGAGAAAGCAGATGCCTCACCGAGCGAAAGCGCTCTGTCCTTCTTCTGATCCAAGTTTGCATGTAACAAATGGCACTTTAAATATTTTAAGAGTAAAAATAAGGTAACTTGTGCCTTCTCTAGATGATTCTTTATCTTTAACTCATTTGTTATCCGTCTATGCTATTGGGAGAAGGTAGCAAGAGTTGGAGAGATGGCTCCATCAATAAAGGTCTTGCTAAACAAGCATGAGGACCTGAATTTGATCACAAGCCTACACATAAAAGGTTAAGCAAGAAGTTGTAAAGATGACCCAACAGTTAAGAGCACAGACTACTCTTCCAGAGGGCCCACGATGAATTCCCAAAACTCATGTAGACCCCAGAACCATCTTTAACTCAAGTTCCAGAGGACTTCTTCTGGCCTCTGCAGGTACCAGGCATATAAGTAGTGTACAGATACACCTACAGGCAAAACATCTATATGCATAAAATTAAAAAAAAAAAAAAGATTGGAAAAAAATTAAGCAAGGTAGTTTTATACACTGGTAATCCAAATGTCTGGGCTCCACAGGCTAGGTTAGACTAATCCATAGACCTAGCTTCCACTGAGAGACCTCATCTCAAACAAAGCAAAAGAAGGTAGACAGGTCCTAGGAAACAGTATCTAGGATTTTTCTAGAATTTTTACATAGATTGAATACATTGGGAATTTACCTTTTGTGGCTTCTTCATACTCTTAAGAGTTTGATTTTTTTGACTCTGCCTTGCTCACTGGGTTGGTCTCATGCTCCCACCCTCACAATGGAGCAGATAGCCCACCTGGCATTTATTTTATATAATTTTGGAGCTACCCATCCTTGGCTTTATTTAGAATGCATGCTCAGATACTGGCCACTCGTCTCCATGGGACCTGTAAGCCAGGAAGCCAGCGTCCACTCTAGCCAATGTGTTCTGACTTGGCTCTCCACCCAGGCAATGAATCCCAGGATTTACAGGCAATGTTTCAGAGTTTTCTTCTGTGGTTTCGTTTCATCCTGTGCTACCTGAAGCAGAACTTATTATCTCAAAGCTTCATCATCTGCAACTTGCAGATACAGGTTGCGTGCCTGTTTACCTGGAGTAAATGTTTTAGGCAGTGGGGTGTCTGCTGAATAAGTGCTCTCACATGGAGAAATTCTCCACAGCGCGCCCTTCCTTTAGCAAAAAAAAAAGTAGGTACTTAGAGAAAGAAAAGAAAAAGAACATAGATTTCAGAATATTTTCCAAAGGAAGATTTTAACATCACTTAGCAGAGAAATGATGGTCTTTCTCCTCTCTCCTTGCAAGGGCCCTCCCTCCCTTCTCCTCCACTTTCTTTCTGACTCTTGATTCAAATGCAAACATCTCTTAGTATCTCATGCTGGTAAGACCAGGAAAATATTGACTGCAGTAGGAAACTTGATGAAGATTAAGAAATGTACACATAACTCAGGCCAAACATTTTTACAAGTATGTAAAGGCAAACAAATTGATTGACAGACAAATGACAGCTAGTAATACATCCATTTGCATGGGGAAAACTGTACACATCTACTGAAATGTTAGCCATTCAATTACAATGGTTTGGGTTATCTTATTCCTTCCCTTACTGTATTTCCCTGACTTGTTCCTTTCAGTAGCCAACTGTACTTGGTAATAACTTCCCTCAAACTAGACTAAGAAGGGTGAACTGCTTCTTCTATTTTTTTTTCCCAGCTCATTCATTTTTGGCTTATAGGAACATTACTGATTTTGTGTGTTGACTTTGTAAATCACACTTTACCAAAACTGCCTTTCTTTAAAAAATCTATCTTCTTCTGTAATAGTTTTTGTAAAATCTGTTAAGTTTTCCTGCATATTATTGTGCTGCCTATTATTGTGTTCCTGTCACAGGACCCCTGAGGCTTTGTTGGTACATGTGTGTATACATGTGTATGTACTTTGACTGGAGATGACGGTGACCCACAGAGAAGGGGAAAAGGCTGGGAATTTTTAAAAATCCAAGTCCACGTTGATATTAATGTGTGGTGGGATCTCTATCAACATATGGGTGGTAGGAGCAGACTTTGCTCTATCTTTTAGAGAGGAAGGTGTTCCTGCAATAATGACCACAAATGGCCCAGAACTTTCCTTCTAAACTAGGTTTCATGCTTTGTGGACAAAATTAGACCCTCATGAAACTGTTTAAAATATAATCAGTATCAGTGCCCGTGAGCATAACAACCTGAGTCAGCCCTCAGAACCCATGTGGTGGAAGGAGAGAAATGACTTCTCCAAGCTGTCCTCTGACCTCCACGTGTGTGCTGTGGCATGCCCAGCTCATGTGCATACAGTGTGTGCATGTATGTGCATGTGCGTGTGTGCATGTATGTGTGTGTATATGTGTGTATATGTGTGTATGTGTGTGTGCATGTTATGTGTGTATATGTGTATGTATGTATGTATGTATGTGTGTATGTGTTTGTGTATATATATGTACATGTGTGTGCATGTGTATATGTGTGTGCATATGTGTGTATGTGTATATGTGTATGTATGTGTGTGTATACGTGTGTGTGTGTGTGTGTGTGTGTGTGTGTTCAAGAACATTCTGAGCACTGCTTGTCCCATTGATTCTCTTTGCTGCTTTACAATAACATGTTAGCCTCCCTTTCTGCCCAGAAAGCTAAGAGTACCCACTCTAAAGCTATAAATTATACAGGAAGATCTTCTGTGCAGAGATCAAACCTGGCTTACTCTATGGTTTTTATTCATGTCTTGTCCTGGAGGAAAGATGCCTCTCACAGCAGGAGCTTCAGAAACATTATTTACAGGACCAGAAGCCCACTTCTGTTCCTGGTTCCCTCCTGCCCCTAACATTTAGCCTAACTCAGAACATCAGACTTTTTTCATCCTGATGGCCCATAACTCCAAGGCAGCAAGAACTGGCAGCTTGAAGCAGCCAGGAAATGTCTGAGACCTTCTCTGATGGTTTGTTCGCAAAAGAGCTTTACAGTGCAGAAGGCACCAACCTCAAGCCTGTGAACTCTAAGATAGGACTGCCTGAAACTGATCATGCCATAGTCAGTGACTGGACAGAAACGGGAGCATGGGGAGCCATGGATTTTACAAACATGTCTATCCTGTGGGTATAGTACAATTCTCCAGCAGCCAGGAACAAAGGCTGGAGGGTTAGAGCATTTAGATGATATCATCTCTTCCAACCCTACCAAGACCCAGCAGAGCCACCAAGGGTCTGCTATGCTCCAGAGTCAGCAAATGCACAGTAGGCCCAAACTGTGCACTGAGCACTGGACCGTACCTGGAGACTGGGATGCTGGTTCTGAAGCTGCCTTTAGCCAGTTTCTTTTGGTCAGTGACCTTTTTGTCAGTTACAATTGAGTGAAATCCCTTGAGATAGATTTAAGTCAAATTAGGTCTAGATTATATATTTTATATAGAAGCCAATTAGTTGACCCTCAGAATAAACTGGAGCTGGGAATGAGGAAACTATCTGTACCTGATTTGTAACCAAAGCAACTTCTAGAAGGATTTGCTGGGGCATACAATTCTAGAGAGTTGGATGTCTGGTAACGTTTGGGAAGGCATCGGGAATGGGAAACTGAGAGATCACATCTTAACCACACACTGGAAATAGAGAGCCAAAACAGGAAACAAGGGCAGGACTATAAACCCTCAACACCTGTCCCCATTGACATTCTTCTTCCAGCAGAGATTCACTTCCTAAAGCTTCTGTAACCTCCCCAACCAGAGATGAAGTGTTCAGATATAAGAGGCTATTGGGACATTTCTCACTCAAACCACACAACCTCAGATGTCAAAACAGCCTCTCTCCTTCTGTCCTGTCCTTTTCTTTTCTCACCTATTTTGGGGTGGGTTCATGTCCTTCATAATACTATTTTTACATGCCCTGGAGAAGTGTGACCCTCAGGTGTAAATATTTCTGTCAATAAAAGAGCTGAACTGGCTGTGTGGCTGAGCCTCGTTCACAAGGTCTCAGATTGGAGACTACGCCGCCATGGATTGAGTCAGTCAACTGTGGTCTGGAACAGGAAGAGGGAGTCCCGTGAAGCTTGTACACACTGAGGAAGGATCAGGGAGCTTGAGCAAGCACCACGGTGAGCTTCTCGGGCTGGGCATAGTGTCAGAGTATATGCATGCTATCATTTTGCCAACTTCCCTTGAGAAGTTGAAAATTCCACCTCCTTAAGCACTCCCCTGCTCACACCCTTTGTGAACCTTGAGTTCTGGCCAACAAAGACATCCAACAGGGCAGTGGGAGGACATTGTTGAGCTCTTGGCCCTGGGAAGAGCAGTTAACCCCTTGGTTGCAAAGGAAAGAGAGAGGTAAACTATAGGACAAGAATAGAAGCATAGACAAGGATCTAAGACACCAAACATGCCAACCCTTCTCTAGCCCACCAATCATCCTATTGATGAGCATCTAGATAGCTACAATATCTTACCAGCTTTAGTGAGCATAGGAAAATCCTGCATTATTGCTGTGTAAAAGTTCCAAATATAATACTGGAGTTATCAGATTCCCAAATCTATATCCATATCCATATCCATATTCATATTCTTATCCTTATCCTTATTCATAACCATATCCTTATCCATATCCATATCTATATCTATATACTTATCTATATCTACATCTATATTTGTATATCACCATAAGCACACAGCTTTGTCCCAGAGACTCCATGTAGCCTGGTCTTCAGTAAGGGGAAGCTTCATGTGCCTGCCGAGAGTCTGTCCACAGCTGTCTACACAGGTTCTGAAGATGCACCCCTGGCTTGCATGAGGATATGACTTCCTCCTATAAATGAGCCTTTGGTGGGATGTCTTACGGTAGTACCTTCATCCTAGCTTACTTCTCATTTATCCCACAAACCAGTTTTCCTCTTTTCCCCTTTGTATCTCCCTGAAAATGTTGGGGAAAAAATGATAGGGTTCCCTTCAATGACAGTTACTTCTGAATCAAGTACATTTCGCTACTGACTTGGTGTTTTTCTAAATTACTGTCTTCAGCAAATGCTTTAGATAAAACAGTCTTTTTATTATTCTGACGGAATTCAGCAAACAGTGTCTATGGGACTTTTGTTTTGGTGAAGTGCTTTGTTGCCAGGATACCCAGGGTGACGATGTCAAAAGAAGACACATTAAAAGGACAAGCTATAATGAACCTTCCCAAGCTGCCTTCTTGAATGCTAATCATTTTGGTTTACCTATGCATTTCCTGTTTGCTATAGGAAAGATACCAGTCCACAGTTTAAAAATAATAAACCATTTAGAGAACAGAAAGCATGCACTATTAAAGAAGCCTATGTATGTCTCTCTTCTTTTCCCCTTATTCTCCTCTTGTTTAAATTACAGCATTCTGACCATTAGAGACGAATTCTATTTTTTTTTTGCATTAATGCATGTTGAGAGATGAAAATGTCTTTTTTTTCCTCAACAACTTCAAGAGAAGACGAAACACACTGAAGAGACAAATTAGAGGAGATAAGTGAAACCTAAGTGGAATGTCTCCGATGTTGTCTATTTACTTTAAAAGCATATATTAGGCACTTTAAGAACCATTATTAAGTACCTACTATGCACATGGTACAGCACTAAGACTCGAGACCTAAACCTAACTACATGCACTTAAAATTAAATGCTGTAAAATTCTACACCAGCGTAAATAAAAAGGAAAGCCCACAAAACCAAATAAGGAGACATGAGCATTGGTCTTGGTCGCTGTATCAAAGACTATAGAAGAAAAAAAAAATGTCTATAGTAAGCAAGTAGTAGCATGTGCAGGGAGTGGGAGCAATTAACTTTGGACTTTCTGAATTCTGCTACCTTGGCCACATAAATATGTTGTGCTACTAGAACAATGGCTAGTCATACTGGATACCATGAAATAGGTTCACACAGGCATACTATTTCAAGAAAATAATATTGGCTAACCATATTCATCCTACATGAGTGTCACAAGCTTATGGAGATAGATATGGCTGAGTGAGGGAAAGCCCTAAAAAGTAACCCTTTTAGAATAATTATTTAATAAACTGAGTATATTTAAGTCAAGAGAAGGGTAGAGCATTGGTAAAATGCTAATGAAATATTGAAAGCCTCAAACCAACCAAGAGTTATCAAGAGCTTGAATTAAATATTGCTATCTTATTACTCAAAAGAATAGGCACTAGAATGCGATGTTTTTCTAGAAAAACTAACTACGCATCTATAAACTGCTAATTCATTGCAAAGGGCATAGAATCTGTGAAAGCCTTCTTTTTCCATAAGAAAAGCAGAAAGACAACCCAGAGGCTAATCTACTGCTATCTCTTGCAGTGAGGAGGTTTCTCTGTGCCAATGACAAGATCTATGGGACAATGGGAACCAGCATCATGGAATGAGCTATCACATCAAGAAGAAGTAGTGCCGAGCTTCAGAAAACGTGCTGATAACTGAAACCCAAATGAAGGCTGAAGTCTAGTTTCCAGAACATAGATGCAAAGAAGGCAGTACAATAAGAAAAGTATGCTCCCCAGAATCTTTATTCAAATATGTGGTGAGTACCCAAGCGAAGACCACCTGAGTTCATGAAGGCTGGTTATGAAGGAAGAACTGACTTTGCGCTCTTCCTCTGATCCCGATGTCAGCTTGATTCTCAAAATAACTTGAATAAAACTGCGATCAACACAGGGACATCAAGATTCCTAGGGAAGTATCAGATGGTGAAACACCACAAAAGTAAAACTCAACCTAGACAACTTGCATAAGTGTCAATTGGAGTTTTATACTAAAAAAAAAAGATAAATCATCTGACATACTGCCTTGACCATAAAATTATCAACATTTTATAGAGCAAAATAAGGATAAGTGGTTAATATATGTCTTAGATTATCATGTTAATTTTTTCCAATAATTTGAGGAAACTGGCATATAAATTTGTATGAATATTATTGGATATTAATAAATCATGCCAAGACCTTAACAGTGATCTCATTTGAATGGTAGAATTGCATGTATTTCCTATAGCTAACATTGATGATGAGAATTATTAAATGAAGGTTTTTGACTCTTCTCAGTTTATCCTTATTCAGAAAAAAAATAGTAAATGGGTCATAAAGAGAGGAGAAAAAGAGAATCCTTTCCTTTGGACACTTAGACTTAACAAACACACTAGTAGCTTCACCATAACTCATGTTTAACCAGCTGCAAACAACTGCTTGAGCCTGGTTGTGTCTGGACGGACTTTTAGTGGTTTTGCCAGTTTGGCAACCTTGTTTCATTTGCTAAACATTTAGTAGACCCAGATCCCCAAACACCGTTGCATTTCCACAGAAGTGCTGTCTCAGAGAACACGAGCGAGGGAACAGAACATGGAAGAGCCTCAAGGCACGAGTTATGGCACAAGACCTCGCACACCCTGGAGAATCCCTGTGCAATTACTAAGCAGCATCAAGTAAAAACAATTTCCCAGTGTTACATTTCAAATCAGAATTTTTCTGTTTTGCAACAGAATTACCTCTAACTCATCTTCTCCTTTTCCCCTCAAGCTGGCTTCTTTCCCCAAATTCTCTTTTCTACTCTCCCCTCCTCTCTCTCTCTCTCTCTCTCTCTCTCTCTCTCTCTCTCTCTCACACACACACACACACACACACACACACACACACACACACACACACACACACAACTCAGGTGAAGAGACTTGATACATAAACACATGCAGTAACCCCATATACTTGTGGATGTATGTACACATACATACAGATAGATACATAGATGATACGGAAATAGATACCTAAATGATTCGTAGATAGATGATGATGACAGATGGATAGGTAGGTAGATAGATAGATGGATGGATAGATAGATAGATAGATAGATAGATAGATAGATAGATAGATAGGCTTAATGAGTCCATAGATGAGAAAACTGAAGCTCAGGGAGATTCTTTTCAGCATGCACTTGTCCATCATCCATGGCATGTCCAGGGTTTAGCATTCTTTTTTGTGCATTTATGTGTGTATGTATCTGTGTATACATTTGTATACATGTTCATGTGGGTGCATATGTGTGTAGATGTGCATGCACATATGTACATGTACATGTTACATATAAGCCAAGCCAAGGACAACCTTAGGCATTGCTTCTGTTCATGGGACATGCACCTCGTTTTCTGGAGAAAGGGTCTCTCAATGGTCTGGGATTCACTGATTAGGCTTAAGTAGCTGACCAATGAGCCCCAGGCATTCACCTACTGGTCCACATGCTTACCTAGCTGACCAATGAGCCCCAGGCATTCACCTACTGGTCCACATGCTTCCATGGCAAGCATTTTACAGACTGTATTATTTGACAAGCTGATAGACTTTTAGTTGGAATCCCATTTTTCTCTTGCATCATGGTAAAATTCCCACTAGATGACATATACTCTGGGTTCTTTGGACAAAGAATCATCATGTATCTTCTCATAGATGTAAACTTAGACCATCCAGGAAAACACGACCTGTCAGATGAGAAGGCACAGGATATAATCCAGCTCCCAAACACCCATGTGCACACAAGCTTCTGTTGCCTTAAAACCTAACCCAAAATTTCAGTTAAATGGGATTCATAGAATCCTTTGCATGTCCCTGGGGACCATCTTGACAAGAAAATTATAAAATTCAACCAGAACAGCTATTTGAAATAAGCAAATGAAAGGAAGCCATCCAGTTAAGATTTCAATAAAGACAGGAAATTTCAGGTTGACTTTTAATGACTCAAAGCCAGGAGTTAGCTTCCTTGCCATATGGAAAATATGACTCACAAAGCCATTTTTGTCTGAAATTGGAGTGCCAACAAACATACCTTGTACACCAGCATGTAGCCAGATAAAACGTTCAAACTGGTCTCTCTCCAGCAGCCCATGCTAGAAGAACTGTGGGTCCAAGCAAGAAACAGTCTAAACCATAGCTGGCTCCATTGGCCAGTTGAAGAGATCCAAGCCAACTTCTGTGTTTTAAAAGAAAATGAGCATCCCCTTCCTCTTAACCAGACATCCTCATCAGCACGTCCAAGGACTTGGATTCAGCTAGGACTTTCAGTTCAACCAAGAACAATTATCATGTATACAAAAGCCAACTTCTCCATTTATTTAGCTGCAACCATGGTTGGCTGGCTAGCTGAGTAGGACAGAAACAGCACTATTTAGCTTTGAAGTAGGTGCCTCTATCCCACAAGGAGGCCCTACAAAATCCAGTTTTCAAAGGGATCCGAGATTTGTCAGTAGCCCCTAGTCATTGCTTCTGAGCCAAATTGGCTTTGCTCTCTGGCAAAAGAACCCAAGCTACCAGGTTGCAGCAGCCTTTGGTGAGACTGCTTTGGAGGCAAATGAACTACTGTCTGTTGAATAGAAAATGCTGGGCTGTGACAAGCACCAGCCATAGGGAATAAACAAGAGGAAGATGAAACATTGTCAGTTGCATGAGGAAGCATCTTCAAAGAAGCATACATCTTATCACAGTATAAAATTAGCAATAAAGGCCTATCCGACTACAAGAATGTTCCAAAATCAAGGCAAACAATCCTTGCACAAGCTGGATTCTCTAGTGGGATCCCTTGGGACTGAGACACACATTATGTTGTCTTTAAATCTAGGTGTGTTCCAGTTCCTGCAGAGTAGTCATGTGCCCCTGTCTACTACATCACGAGTCTCCCAGTTCACTGGGTACTGAGGAATTCATGTGTATTTGCTCATCAGACCTGGGAGAGTGTATCCAAGAGGTTGGCATCCCATGGCAGTGACAGGCACGGAGTCTAGACTAAGATTCCCAGCTCTGCCTGTCACCACGAGAGATGTGACTTTGGAAATTGCTTACATTTAGGTTCCAGTTTTCTCTCCTTTAAAATAATAGGATTTAACTCATGAAACTGTTGGAGATTGGGTCAATATATGTAAACATTCAACAATGATACCCGAAAATGTTACATGGTATAGGGATTGCTGATTACCATTGTGAACAACAGGAACATATTGATTGCTTTTCAGGTGGACACACTGTCTATGCTTGTTCATGTTTGTATCCCGTGATGTTCTGGAAAGAATGTAAGTCAACTAAGAAAAAACGAATTCAGCACAATAAACATAATTTTCAAGTAGGGGGGCCAAAATTAAAATATGACAGTTATTTTGGGGGTATTATTACATATCAATCTGTAAAAGATGATTAAAAGAAACGATAACAGCTAGACAGAGGCAGGAGAAAGGAGACTCCCTGTGTATTATTGACCTAATAATTTTCTGGTTGGTGTTCCATGATTGCTTCCTCTGAAATAAGCATATTGTCCTCTTTTCTTCTTCCCACTGATCTCTAATGCTCACGTCAAAAATATAAGCAGAGACTGAAGCATACAGCTGAAGGGAAAGGAGAGAGAGAGAGAGAGAAAGAGAGAGAGAGAGAGAGAGCTCACAGAAGCTAAGAACAAAGGCAGAAATAGACCAGAAGGCAATGAAGTGAAGCAAAAAAATTTAAGACAATATCTTCTTTCCCTAACTCCATAAATCTATTACCTAAAGATGTATTCTGTTCTACCCCAGAGGGCTCTGAGGCTCTCAGAACCTACAGGGAACTCCTGCCCTGGCCTCTGCTTTCAATTAATGCTAACCATTAACATTTTCATGAGGTGATACATTTGTCTTCAGAATATAGTAATGATCTCAGGGTTCTTCTCTGTGTTGTAAGAATTTATTCACCACTAGTGTCTGTTCCCAGAACCAATTAGAAGAGCACAGACCTAAAGAATTTCACCATGACTTGGACATCAAGATTAACTGGAGCATAGGTCATGTTTATATCATAAACAATGAAGTCATGGGAATTCTGGAAGCAGATGACTCAAAGAGCAATTCAAATCTAGACAGGTGAAGCTGAAATGGAACCTTTAGAGAATGTAAGAAACTGCCTTTCTTTTTTTTTTCTTTCCAGCTATGATAAAGTGGCTTCCTCTAAACCATACCTTCTAATTAGAGCAAACGCAGATACACAAAACTGTGTTTTCATTATTAAAAGCTCCAAATTGAGCATCCTGTGGTTTTCTTGTTTGTTTGGGTCTCTCTAAGATGCAGCTTCGGAGCTCTATGTTCAGGACTCCCTTTACGCTTCTCTGGGGTCTCCGATGAACCTCTTCAATGGTCCAGGTGCCGTCTACCATGACAAACATGGCTTTTTATCCTGAGAGTCAGTTATTTGAGCAGAGTTGCCATTTTCAGAGGAAAAACCACAACACCAAATTATGACATTGGAAAAAGCATACTTTCATTTAAAAGTCCATCAATAAACTCTGTTTGGAAGGTCAGAAGGTAGCACTTTCTGATACCCATCTTCCAGAAATATGGATGGAAATGGAGTGGCTTCTGTAGGCAGAACCCTTGAATATCAACCATAACATCTTAGGGCAGACTCTCTTAAAGCCTTTCCTCGCCTGTGAAATGAAGGCTATAGTAATAGTGCATGAGATATGATTATTGCAAATGCTGAGCTACAGAAGGAGCAAGATGGAGCTGGAGAGACAGCTTGGTGCTTCAGAGCACTGGCTGCTCTTGCAGAGGACCTAGGTTTAGTTCTCAGCACCCACACAGCAGCTTAACTGTGTGTGACTCCAGTACCAAGGGATCCAACCTGTTTTCTGAACTCCGTGGCTCCCTGCATACATACACATGTGCCTGCACACTCTGGTGCACATACATACACATAAAATTAAATAACTGTTTAAAAGTAGAGTGCCAATATGTGTGGACACCAAATAAAGGTGAGTAAGTCAAGCACTGACTTGGTAGGACAATTTAGCTGAGTGGCACCTTGTCGCAGGGACTAGTGTTTACCATAGATACCATTGTGTTATTTAGACAATTCACTCTGAGAACAGACCTCTAAAAGGCTTCCCTGCTTCCTCTCCTCTGCTCCTGTGGCACAACACTTTCCAAGCAACCTCCATTTTTAGCAGAAAAAGGAGGAAAACATGTAGAGATATAAAAGCCACACAAATCTTCATTACAACTACTGGACAAACAGAATAATTCTGAAAGTCCACTTTTAGATACACTTATAGGTATTTTGTTTAATTTTAGGTAGATATGAAATGATTCCTTGAGGCTCAGTCATACAGCCTCTGTGCTATTTGTCACCTTTACTCCTGTGCCAACCTCTCTCCCTCCTCCCCCGATGCAGTCCCTGCCTATAATTCTACTGCCCACTTCATAACATCTGTATCCTGCTATTCCCCTCTCCAGCGCCTCCACCCTGACCTATGGTCCCTTCGTACTTTCCTGGCTTCTGTGGTTAAAACTATGTGGTATACTCACATCTGAAGATTTGCAGCCTGGAACCAGAGATGAGAGAGATCATGCTGCAGCCTTTGTCTTTGGGGTTTGGGTTACCCAGCCCAATGTAATCTTTTCTAGGTCCATCATTTTTCTTTACAGGTGAATAGTATTCCAGCATGCATATCAACTATACTGCCATTATCATTACCCATAAATCTGTTGAAGAACAATTAGGATGTTTCTATTCCTTGGCTGTTGTAAATAAGGCAGCAATGAACATTACTGATCAAGCATCTAGGGAGTGTGATGTTTGAGCATATGATATTGGGCAGCTGAGGAGTGGTATAGTTGGGTCATATGGTAGGTTTATTTTAAGTTTTTTGAAGATTCTTCACTGTGATTGGCTGTGCCAATTAGCATTCCCACCAACACCAAATGGGGTTTCTTCTTTCTCCACAACCTCACCAGCTTTTGATGCCACAAGAATCCTCCTTTTGTGTGGTTGATCAAGGTAGTCTAGTGACCCCTAATAAGACAGATTATAGATGTAGTCCTTGGTTGTCTCTCAGGGGTGGAGGGTGGGCCACCATTGCTAAAGTCACAGCACACTTACAAAGACTTGAAGGATTAGCTTGAGATCTGACTTGAAAGCCTCATTCCTGGAGTTGAGCTTCAATGGATCCTGAAAATATTAGGCAAGCTTCCAAGGGAGAGAAACCATTAAATTATCTCACCCAGCTTCAAAGCCCTTGAGCCAAGATAATTACCTGCATGGCAGGTATGCACGGTGGTGGAATAATGGCACTCATGTGTTGGTGGCCACCAACATTATCTAAGTAAACTTAAGGCCTACTTAATATGAGGAAAATCATGCCGAGTGCTGGAAAGCCAGCCAGCTTCCCTGTACCTCAGCCAGCTCTAGCTTCCTGCAGGACCTCACCTTCTTACACCCAACCACAGGTTCCTTCTTGACAGCCTCCACCATCCTATTAAAAAGCTAGACTTTCCCCTTCCTCCCCTAGGGTCTAAGTTAGTACCCTGACCTCTATACATAGGCCTTCATTCAGGCCACCAGCTTTAGCTGGGTGCTATAAACAGTGCACCAGAATATGATGGACTTTCTAGCTAGAAAGGAGCTCTAGGTCTGACACAGTATTCCTTCTAGCTTTCTCCAAAACAACAGAATATTCCTAATTTATATAGAAACTTTCTACCAAGACATTTCTACCTCCACACTCCAGGCTTGGAACATGGAGGCATGTTCTGGATACCATCATGGTTCCCCGCTGCTTGCCTGACTTTATTCTATCCAAGATATTCCCAATCTATTGAATCAACCTGTTCTCACATCTTCTCTTCTTTCTCAAGCTGGTTTTCCATAACAAACTCAGAACTAACAGAAGAAGTCCAGATAATGTTCCTGGAGTAACTACAATATGAAAGATCAAGCCAGTAGCATCTCTCTAAAATCTACCAGTCCTTTAGAAATGATTGCAAGTGGGAATTACCTATGCAAGGACACAGAATTTAACGTCATCAAAGAATTTAAAGATTTACAAAGTTTAAAGAAGGCAATGAAATCAAGGAAAAGGAGTTTACAAAGACTAAATATCTGAGTGATCCCAAAAAAACAAAAGGCTGGTGGAAATGACAAAGACAGTCCATGGCTTTTGGACAGAATTAAATCAGGAGATCTAACCACTGAAAGGAGTTCAAGCCAAACTGAAGAACTGAAAAATCCAATAGTCTATCTAAAAAATGCAGAAGACAGTCTTACAAGTAGAATGAAGTCAGCAGTATATACAATATCAGGCCTTGAAGATAAAATACAGGATCTAGACCTAATAAAAAGAGAAACATGAAAAAAATTTAAACACATATGAAATGTGTTTAAGCACCATGAAAAAAAAAAAAAAAAAGCTTTTGGATTATAGGAAAAGATGAGCCAGAAGAATCCTGAGCCAATGGAATAGACCAAATCTTCAACAATATCTTAGAAGAAAACTTCCCCAAACTAAGGAAAGACACACTCATAGAAATATAAGAAGCACAAAGCACATATAAACAAGAATATAAAAATATAAGAAGCACATATAAACAAGAACAAAAAAGGAAAATCCCCATTGCATATCATAGTTAAAACATTAGATACACATGAAAAGAAAGTATATTGAAAGATGCAAGAAAAAAAAAAAGTCATGTATCAGACTAACAGCTGATTTCTCAGTGGAAACTTAGAAAGCCAGAAGATCCTGAAACAATTAATTCCAAGTCTTAAAACTATGAATGGCAATCTAGAATAATATACCCAGAAAAACTATCCACCATGATTGAAGGAGAAAAAAACTTTTCATGACATAAAAAGTGTATCCAACAAACCAAATAAAATACAGAAAGCATTCTTCATGTCTTAAAAGAGGAATGAACAGAACATAGGGACAGTGGGGAAAAATTATGTAACCATACTTATTAAAACACAAAATAGCACCGAGAACACAAACAATAACACCAAAAGTCAATAACACAATGACCATGACTAACACACATATTTCAATAATAACTAAATATCAGTGGCCTCAATTCTCCAATCAAAAGACTCAAAGTGACTGAATGGATCAAGAAAGAAAATCTATCTGTTGCCTACAAGAGACACATATTAATTTTAAAGGTGAAGACTGCTTTAGAATAACTGAATGAAGAAACGTATTCCAATCAAATGGCATCAAGAAGAAATCAAGCATTGCTATCATAACATCAGATTAACAAAACAGATTTCAACTAAAACTAATCAGAATAAGAGGGACACTACATTCTATCAAGGGAACAGTTAACCAAGAAGACATTACTAGCCTAAACATATATCCATCCACTTTAGAGTATCTAATTTAATTTAAAAAAAAAACTACTATCACATGTAAACACACAGATAAACATCAATCCATTAAAAGTTATTTCAATACCCTACTTTCCCTAAAAGGTCATCTGGGAAAAAAGTAACAGTAACATCAGCATTAATTGGCTTCAAGCAGATGTAACAGACATTTATGAATATTCTAAGCAAGCTCCAAAGGAGAAACATTTTACTCAGTAGCACATTGAACCTTTGCTAAAATAGACCATATCCTGAGACACAAAACAAATATTTACAGTTTAAAAAAGACTACACTCACTCTTTGAATCTGAATACAATCCAATAAAACTTAAAATTGACAGCATAAGAAACAATGCTTTATCCCTGAAATGCAGGGATGGTTCAATATACTAGTCAATAATGAAATAAACCATATAAACAGACTTAAAGACAAAATGGAGAGAGAGAGAGAGAGAGAGAGAGAGAGAGAGAGAGGACTGTTGGAACATGGTCAACAATGCTTTGGGGAATTGTTAGAGAGGCTCCAGGGAAAGTGTCAAAGAGTTGTTTGTTGTTTGTTTGTTTGTTTTACCTCAGGGTAATTTTATCCCATGGATTGTTCCTGGATGTCATTTCATGCCTCCTGTGACAAGCATTAACATAGAAAATTTATAAGACATGTTTATTGTTGTTGGATGTCAGAACAAAGCTATAGAACCCGATCTGGATAGTCTACCCTGAATCTAAATATGGCCTTCTGCCTTTCTTTCATACTTTCCCAGATATAATCTATAGTACAATTGTGTTTAAATTGCTGTTCTGAAAAAGTTCTGGGGAAAGGCTGCTCAGTCCACATTTAGTATGTGGCTATTGGTGTTTATTTATGTGGTATTTTATCATATTTCTCTGGCCATGTTTTTCTGAACTCACACAACCTTCCTTGGACCATTGTTTTCTTTTTTACATCTGTGTATAAAAGTGCACTGAAACAAGTATGGTTGTCTACAACATTCGACTGTAGTTGACCCCATTGTTTTTTCCAGGTCCTTAGACCCCAGGGCTCACAAAAACAGAACTGCACAGGTTGGTGAAGATCAACACAGGATCATTTAATTAGATGCAGAAAAAGCCTTTGATAAATAACAATATGCCTTCATGATAAAGGCTTTTAGAATGTAAGGCTAGAGTGTACATACCTCAACAGAATAAAAATCACATTTAAGAAACACACAGCCAACATCATCCTAATTGGAGAAAAGCTTGAAGCGATCCCATTGAAGTCAGGAATGAGACAGGGATGTCCACTACACCCAATGCTTTCCAAAACGCTCTTGAAATACTAGCTGGATAACAAGGTAAGAAAAGAAATTAAAGAGAAAAAAAAGGAAAGAAGTCAAACTACCCATAATTGAAGATGATATGATACTATATATCAGAGATCCCAAAAATTCTATGAGGAAACTTCTGAAAACAATGAACAAATTCAGTAGTATGACTGGAAACAATCAACTTGCACAAATCAGTTGCTTTTCTATATACAGCAACAGACATTCAGGTAAGGAGATCATTGATCCATTAACAGTAGGCTTTCTCACAATAAATTATCTATAAATAAACCCAACCAAGGAGGTGAAGGACTTCTACAATGAAAACCTTAAAGCCCTGAAGAAAGAGATAGAGTCATACACTGATGAATGAAGACATCTCGTTCTCATATATTGGTAGAATTAACATTGTGAAAGTGACCTTACTTCCAAATATACTTACAGAGTCTATGCAGTCCCAACCAAAATCCCCATCTGATTCTTTGCAGAAATAGAAAAAGCTATCCTAAAGTTCATATGAAACCACAAAAGATCCCACATAGCCAAAACAATGCTAGAAAAAAAAATGTAGAGGGATTACCATTACAGAACTTAAGATATATTAGAGAGCCATAATAATAAAAATCAATATGGTGCTGACACAAAATGGACAAACAGACCAATAGAATAATAGAATAAAACTGAAGACCCAAAACAGGAGCACAGCTGACTTGAGTCATTTAGTATTTGATGAAGATGTTAACACACAATCTGGCAAACAGAAAGCATCAACAGATGGTTCTGGAAAACCGAATGTCCACGTGCAGAGTGAAATCAGATTTCTGTCTGTCACTCTGCACAAAACTATCTCACAATGGAAACCTAGACCTGTGAAACTGCTGGAAATAAAAGGAGACACAGGCAGATCCTCTGTGACACAGGTGTGGGAAAGGACTTCCTGACTGTGACTCCACGTGTCCAACAATTAAGGTCAAAATTGACAAATGGGACATCATAAAATGAAAGAGCTTCTGCACAGCTAAAGGAACAGCCATCCAGGGGATGAGAAGGCCCACTGAATGGGAGAGAATCTTAGAATGGCAAGAATAGTCTTGCCATTTATACATCTGATAGAGGATTAATATCCAGAATACACAAAGAACTCAAATTACAACTTTAAAAAATTGAAAACAAAAATGAACCTTGAGACCTGAATAGTACTTTAAGAGGAAAAAAAAAAGGCTAAGAAATATCTCCAAAAGGAAGTTTGTCATCTTTAGCAATTATGGAAATGCAATCAAAAAACCTTTGAAATTTCATCTTACACAAAGATTAAAAAAAATCAACAAAACAACTGATAAAAATTGTTAAGGGGGGTCCAGAGAAGGGAGAACCCTCAATTTCTGTTGGTAGAATTGAAACTTTAGTAAAGCCACCAAGGGAATTAGTGTGGAGACATCTCAAAAAGCTAAAAATAAATCTTCCATATGAGCAGCTACACTCTCTTTGGCATGTGCACAAAGGACTGGACATAATAGTCCGGAGATGCCTGCTCAGTCATGTTCATTCCTGCTCTGTGCACAATATCCAGGAGAAGAAAAGAACCCAAATATCCCACAATCAAATAAATAATGCAATGTGGTATGTGTACACTATGGAATACCTTTCACCTGTTAGGAAAGATGAAATCATGGGCTTTGTAGATAAATGGATGGAACTAGAAAAGATCATATTGAGTGCAGTAATCCAGACCCAGAAATAGAAAAGATACATGTTCTTTCTTACTGGAGGCTTCTAGCTCCAAATCTTCAGATGTGAGTACATAGCCTGGAGTAGTTACTACAGAAACTAGAAAAGTTAAATAGGACTAAAGAATAGTAGAGTACAATTATCTGATTGGAGAAATGGGAAGTGGGACTGGAAGGTAGGTAAATACATTAGAAAGTTAAGGGAGGGCCAAAGGGAAATACCAGGGTACCAGCGATGTGATGGAGGAATGGGCAAAGAGGGCTTTTTAGGATGAAAAACAGAACTGAACACCGAAAAATGGGAGGATGGGTAAGATAACAATAAGGATGCCTGAAAAGGCCACAAGGAGTCACACTATTAAGTATTTAACTAAAAAGAGACCCTATAATACATGTAATCCTGTATATAAGTATAAAGTCTTACATAGTTTGAATGAACTTTTCCCATCTCCCCCTAAGAACCAAAGATCATCTAACAGAACCCCAGTATCAGAGATGAGAAGCCCTCCTTTGAGATGTTGGCCAGGGCTGTCTAGCAAACTCCCAACACTGAAAGCCTATTTTTGTTGCTCTTTAGTTTCCCCCCAGAGATGGAAAGTATGGTCCTATTGCTGAAGACATGAAGACAGCATGCATTTCAGAAAACAGTGCCCAGAGACTCCTGAACTAGAACTAACCTGAAACCCCTCTTCTTCAGCTCCAGCTTTCATGATAGCAGAGACAACCAAGCAAACGTTCAGAAGAGGGAGGCAATCACCAGCCAGTCCTGCCAGCTACAGTCTAGGAACCATATCAATGACCAGCATGGCACCACAATCCTAAAGATGCAGTAGTGGCCAAAATACCTTGGCTGTATATTATATTAACCAACAAGTCGCTAATTGGACTTAAGACTCACTCAATGAGAGGGAAATCATGATGAGAAACCTAGATAACTACTCAGTCCTAGTAAAATCATGGATATTGGAAGAGAATCTAAAACCACTATGTTGCTGGAATTTCCAACCCCCAATAAACTTGTAAAAAAAATACACACACAATCCAGTCATTATAATTATAAGCTATGTGCCTAGATTATGCAGATCTAACACTATACTAACTTATTCCACAGCTATGAGACCCCTTGCTACTTGCATTTTTTTTTTCCTGGCCACCTGGTTTTGCTCCATCATGGCTTCCTCTTCTTCCTCTGTCCTCTCTCCTTCCTTCCTCTCTACCTGCCCTCACTCTCAAAGACCTCCTCCCTTCTCACCTTTCTCTTCCACTGCCCAATTACAAGCTCTAGCCTTTATTGACCAGCTAAAATGGGGAGAAGGTTCACATGAGATCACTTGAGTATGTGATCAGCTGCTTGTCGGGTGAAAGCCCTCTTGAGGAAGCGAAATTAACACCAAAATACAAACAGCATCAGGACAACCAACAGCACCACTAACTTAGTAAAACCATCACTAACAATATATAAACACTTGTCCTCATACCCACAGGCAAGTGTAGCCTTCACCCCTCAGCAAGAAAACTTCTTTCTGAAACAGATGGAGACCACTACAGAAAACCACAACCAATCAAAATACAGAGTTGTGGAGCCCAGTCCCAAAGATCTACACACACTCTTGCACCTAAGGCTCATGGGACACTGCTGAAGAAGGGGTTAAAAGAGTGAGAACCAGATGATTAGGGAGTTTTCTGTGGGATTGAATCTCCTAGTGATGCCAGAAGCTATACCCGTAAAGTCCCTCTAATGTGGGATTCCCAAATGTGGGCTGAACAGTGTTGGTGCCAGCAAACTTGCAAACTGTGTAGAAAAAAGCCTGCAAGGCCCTAAGGCTACGTAAATAACTATAGGCAACTGAGTAACACTGGGGGACAGTAAGCATACAAATATGTAACATAATAATGTACTAAGCAGGTATATGTTTAAGAATATATATACATACATACATTATATATACATTATACACATATGTGTGTGTATATATATATATATATATATATATATGCATGCAATAACAATTAGAGAAAAAAGTGGGCTTGTGGAAGAAATGCTTTGTGAATGTGTGTGTGTTTTATATATAGGAGAATTTTAAAGAAGGAAAAGGAAAGGAGAAATGTTATGATTATATTATAATCTCAAAAATAAGATAAAAATTTGGAAAAGAGAAGAAAGCATGGAGGGATGGAAGAAGAGAGGGAGGGACAGGAGAAGAGAGGAGAGAGGAAGGGAGGGAAATAGGGAGGAAGGGAGAAGGGAGGGAGGAGAGATGGAGGGAGGGAAAGAAGGAGGAAGGGGAGAAGGGAAGAAGGAGAAAGGGAAGGGAGGCTGGTGAAGAAGGGAGGAGGGAGGGATGGAAAAAGGAGGATGACCCAGCAAATGCTATTTGTCAGAAGCTGTTGTCTGCATCTCCTACTGCTCGGAAGCTCTTGGCTATGTCCCCAGTGGCAAGGTTTTCAAGAGTGTGACCACCAGTCTCTGCCTTAACTGCAGAGGTGCCTGCAGATCCTCTGTTCTGACTCTTAGGGGGGCATGCCCATTTTATGTTTTTTCCCAATAGAGCTACATGTCAATCAGGAAACAAATGTCTTTGGTCAACTAAAAAGTTAATAAAAGCAGTGAACTGTTTATTCTAAAGCAAACAAACAAATACAAAAGATCCATACACCCCCAAACAACACCTGGGCACCATTTGCTGCCTTCAAATGTTTGTTTGTGTGCATTCTCTGGGGAGGTGTTGGCCAGTTGGAGTTATTTACTGCCATCCTGTGTTGAGCCTCTTGCCTTACCCATTCAAACCCCTTATTTTCAGATTTTGATTTTTTTTTTCAAGTTTAACACACATTTCTCCTGTGCGCACACACGATTCCCTGACCATGCTCAGGTGCCTTGCCCACCAGCTGCATGTGTGTTTCTTAAGCATTGGATTTTACTAAGCTCCTTTAGCACATTCAATTTATTCTTCATGGAAATGATTTTTCTCTCCTTATATTTATTGTCAGTTTAAGTGAGATCTATAAGTTCAGTGATGACATCTTGGAGGATAACTGGACAGAAGAAAATACAATTGGCTCTTGGTTTGCACACAGGCATGTGACAGACATTGTGGGTGCAGAAGGACGAGAACGTGAAGCTGAACAGATGGTAGGCTGCTCATACTCGGTGTGTTTGGAGAAGGGGAAGAAAATCAGCTGGTTCCATAGGGAGCCTGCGATGGCACAGCAGTGAGCTCTGAGATTTCATCTTACCTTGCTCTTAGCTGTCAACACATCCCTTCTGGTGGTGAGGGAGAATTCTCCAGGACACTTAACATCCATCTCCTGAACTAAAATTCAGAGCTAGTGATTGGGCTGGCATGCAGCAGTTGAAGTGTCTGCATGTGTCAGGCACTGTTCTGGGCACACGGTGACAGGTGCATCCATGGAGCCTATCGTAGTGGCTGTTCTATGGTTAGGCTTGCTTTCTCTGCTCCAGGAAAACTCACCAAGTTACATCTGCCTGACTCCATCAGTAAGGGCTTCTTTGCCAGCTGTCCTGAGATGGGATGAATGAGGTGGAGGAATTGTCTCCTTGTGTCTGGTTAAATGATGTTATCATTGGCTGCAGGCACCGCGTGCTGTTTATGGTACGGTAGATGGATGCGGATGCCTGAACCAAGTGATAGATAAGGCATCGCTGCAGTGGTGGCAGAAAAAAAGAACCAGGAAAAAATAGCTATAATTAACATACAGAGTCCCGGGGATGCAGTTCTGTCTCCTTTTATTTAAGCAATTTCTACATTTGATATGAGCCCTTTAATTAATGATATGGCCATGGCTTTTTCATTTCCAGTTTTTATATCAGCCTTCAAATGACTTTAAAAGTTCTGCTTGCTATTTGTGATATAAAAAAAAGAATCTTGCCTTAAGGATAAAAAGCTGTTGAAAAGATCATGGAAATATCTGCCTTGAGAAATGTGGTCATGAGTTCAGACTTTGGGCTTTGTGTTGTCGACCTGCCTATATGGTTCCATCTTTCTGCCCGTAATCGGTAACTAGCCTCTTTTCCTGGCTCCCATACTCCAAGGCAGACCATCTCTTTTGTATGCACACACCTACCTGGACGTCTGATAACCCATGCTCCTACCAAGAGTAGCTTCTGCCTCCCTCTCTGTGAACTATGCCCTAGACTCTGGTAAGTGACCCACGAAGCTGCCACCCCTCTCACTAAACTTTACTTTCTCCCAGTTTCTGCTTCGCAGGTGTAAAATACATCCCATAAGTAACCTTTAGAAATGACCAAGTTTCAAACTCTTTAAAGGTGGCAATCCCTGTAATGCCATATAGCTGGGACACAGCCTAAGGACTTCTGTCTCCTTGAAAGACCCACTTCCTGCGGTCTCACACGCTGGTGGCTTTTGTTCCTTAGCCCTTACTCACACTACACTGCTCTAAATCCAAATAAACCTGGCTTGGGTATATGGACTATGAGCACCAGTTAACACACAGGTTCCTTGAAGACGGAGCAGAAGGGCACTGGCAGAAGAGACATGGAGGTAATTAGCTAAATTTCAAATCAGGCAGCATCAGACCTTCTAGCTCCCCAGTCATCTCAGGAAGCCCTTCTGGGTGCATCTCTAGGCCCTCCTCCCCTATGCTTTTGATTAACTTCTGTAGTTTTTCAGCCTTTGCTGGGCTGAAGAATCCATTCGTTGTCCCCGAGTGGGACATAGAGCTGCAGGTAACAGGCAGTTAATAAGCCTAACAGGTAGGGACAGAGGCTCATTAATGGCTGATCTGTGATTTGTGGCCAGTTCCCCCAGCACCTAAATCTTGAAATAAATATATTCAGAGACTCCGTTATCCCAGAAGAGGACATGGATCATTTTTCTTTCATTAACAATGGAGCCGCTACAGCAACATTTTTATTTATATGCACATTTCCAAGCCTAAAAGCTTGTCCCTTTAAACCTGCTCGCACTAAATTTTGATCAGCTCTTGATGAAAGAGGACTTATGGATGGGAGACAACCTGGTAACCATCTGTGCCGAATGCATATTAAAGGGAATGTAAATCCACAAAGGGCTCCCCAGCATACAGCAGCCTCTCCATCCTGGGAAGACCAACCATGATTAGAGAATCTGTGACCGAATCCCCCAACTCAGGAGAGCCATGCTAATGAGAAGCTCAGCTGAAGTGCACAGCAGGAAGGTTCCTTTAAGAGAAGAAATGTCTTGATAACCGGTAGATCTAAATTTCTTTTCTGTAGATGATATGATAAAATACTGAGGGGTTCTCTGCTTAACTGTAAGATTTTGCTACGCACATGCACACACACAGGAACCTTTAAACTCTAAGCTTTGGGAAACAAAGGCCCTGGTAGCCATGAAAATGTTCATTGACCATCTTTGTACACTGCTGTACCCCTCTGTGACCATCGCCTTGGATCTATTCTGGGTACCGACTGCTAGTCCTATACTGAGATTAGAACTCAAGGTGCTTGCCACAGCCTTCCCTTTGGAAGCTTCTAACCTCCTCTGACCTAGTCCAAGTCCGCCAGACTCCTTTCTGTGAATTCACAGCTGCTGTTAGAATAAATTCTCCTGTGAGCCTGAACTTCCGGCTTTACAAAGTGGGAAGGTGAGTGGCGGCCATCTACCTGAGCGGGAAGAGTTTGGTGAGATTAAAAAACAAACAAAACAAACAAAACAGACACACAGTGACAAAAGAAGAGGCAGAGTTTTGTAAGCCAGAGCGAGAGGCTAAAGGAGAAACAGATATACTAAGAATGTGAGACAGAAATGATATTGCTTCCCAAAGATCTTCATGTTCTGAGTCCACGCCTAGCCGCAATGTTGCCCAGGTTTCTGGAGTCAGCCATTTCTCAAGCACTCATCTTATGCTTCACTTGAGTTTGTGTGTGAAGAAAACTGAGGCCGTCTCACTTCCAAGAGAGAGCAGAGCACAGGGATGGCTCCGGCCAGGTCCTCTTCATGCCTTGGAGTAGATAGATCTTCCTAATCCTGCTGGGAGCTTGGTGTAAGGGGGTACCAACTCTGTACCCATTCACTACCTGTCTTAGAAGCAGACCCTTCTGCTGGCCCTCTCTTGCCAGAGAAACTGGGTTGGGAGATACGGATACCTGAACACAGAGGAGACTTAGTCAGAGGTGAAGGCAAATCCAGGGATAGCTGTGTGAGACCACCACTCTCCAGTCTGCTGCCAGATGCTTCCCCAAGGCACTTCCACTACTGGCTATTTACCAAGAAAGCTGCAGCCTTGGGTTCCTGTGCCTGAAATACATCAATGGGCCGTAACGGGAGAGCCACAGAGACAATGAATGCCCCGCATCCCCAGCTTTTATCGGCAGTGCTCTTTTGCTCATAGTACAGTAACAGCAAAAATGGGGCATCCAACCTGATCAAAGATGGGTTCTTGGTTGCAGCACGTGTCTTAGGTACTAAAATCAGGAGGGAGAGTTCACCCTCCACCAAGTCAAACAGAAGGATCAGCCTCAGCTCACTTGGTGGGGTACCCACCTTCCCCCATATTCCTTCCTCCTCTGCAGGCTATACGGGCAACCAGCATCCCTTTCAGTCTTTGGGCTGCCTAAGAGAAAAGGAGCAATTGAGCGCCACATGGGACACCTGATCCTGGGAAGGCTAAATATGAGTTAGGACTCGTGACTCTTTTCAGCTCTAATCATGTACTAATTTCTCAGATAAAGTCATCACAGCTTTCCATTCAGCCCCAGACCCTTGGCATCAGGCCTTGGAGCTGTTCTGGGTCTAGGCTGAGCACACCCTGTGGTCTAAGCTCAGGCAGTCACCACATCCCTCCCTCCTGGAACCTTTTAACCTGCTTTGTTTAGATTATTTTAAAATCCTGCCAAACCCATTAAGACTAATGCTTAGCTGAAAGCATCCAGGACCTCTTGTCAGCATTAGCACTGCCAGGGCAGTAGAAACAGGAGGGAGCCCAGGTCTCCTCCGAAAGGGGCCAGAACACCCTGGTTCTGAAAGGGCATGGGAGAGAGAGCTGGACTGGGAAGTACACCTCCCCCCAAACCTCTGAAATTAGAGGCCCGCCCGCCCCTGCAGCTCCTCTCAGACCTTTGAAGGCTGCCAGCAGAACAGCCTCGGAAGCTCCATGATTCAAAAAGCCTCACCTGCAGCTCTCTGTGTTTGTACAGAGCACAGCATATCCGTGTTGTGGCGGAACTTCAAAGGGGTTAGGAGCTGCCAGCAAGAGCTGCAGGACAAAAGGAAAACTGCTTGAATTGCATAGCTACACAGATTACACCATAGTTCTGTCACCTCAGCTGCTATGTGACCCTGAAGAGTCACCCAGTGGACACCAGTCTTTCGAAAAGGTCACAGAAGATCAGGTCACAGAAGATCAGGTGAAGAAGGTAAAGAAGGTCTTCCTTCTGTCTCAGGAATGCAGTCCACAATTAAAGAACTCCCTGCAGCCTCAACTTCCTGTCTCGTAGGGACACCTTTGTTGCAGTCCTGAAGGAAAGGGTCTCTCCTTTGTTCTTACCACTCCTTAGGTTCAGGTCCAGAATATCCTCTAAGACTAGGTTAAGTCGCTTTATCTCTGTACTAGTTATGTATGATAACTATTGCTGTGATGAAAAGCATGACCAAACACAATTCAGGGAAGAAAGGGTTTGTTTAACTCACACTTCTACATTCCAGTTTATTCTCTGTAGTTTCATGTCAACTTGACCCAAGCTAAAATCTTCTGAGATGAGGGAACGAACTTCAATTAAGAAAATGCATCCATAAGATCAGGCTGTGGGCGAGCCCGTAGGGCATTTTCTTATTTAGAGATTTATAGTGGGGATGGCCCATCCCATTGTGGACGGGGCCATCCCTGGGCTGGTGATCCTGAGTTCTGTAAGAAAGCAGCCGGTAAGCAGCACTCATGAACTCCGCTTCAGTTCCTGCCTCCAGGTTCCTGTTCAATTTGAGTTCCTGTCCTGACTTCCTTAAGTCTCAAACAGGAATATGGAAGTGTACATCAAATAAACCCCCTTTTTCCCCCAACTTGGTTTTGGTCATAGTGTTTCACTGTAGCAACAGAAACCTTAATATAAGATACTGTTCATCGTCAAAGCAAGTCAGGGCAGGAACTTAAGTAGGGCAGGAACCTGGAGGCAAGAGGTGATGCAGAAGCCATGGAGGGTGCTGTTTATGGGTTTGTTCATCATGCCTTGTTCAGCTTGCTTTCTCATAAAACTCAGGACCACCAGCCCAGGAATGGTACCATTCAGTGGGCTGGGCCCTCCCATCAATGTCTAATTAAGAAAATGCCTTATAGCTGGATCTTATGGAGGCATTTTCTCAACTGAGATTTCCTCTTCAGATGTGACCCTAGTTTGTGTCAAGTTGACATAAAGCCAGCCAGGATGGTCCTTGAGGTTCTCCGGGATCTCCCAGCCCTAGAGGCTCCTCCTTTGACTGCCTCAGAGAGTTGAGGGTGTTGTGCAGTTATCTTTTTCTTTATCTTCTTCATGCTTGTTCTCTCCATGTCAAGACTGTGTCCTTCAGCATCACAGTCTTTTCCTGCTCTCTCAGATTCCATGCTAACCTTTGAAGGGAAGTAATAACAACACTGTGGAGAGGAAGGCAGGCGTGGCTTCCCTGCTACTCTGACATGCACACTCTTAAGTTGCAAGTATACAGCGCTGTGTCAGTTCTCAAGGCCAGGGAAAGGTATCCACAGTTATCCAGTGACAGTCAAGAAAATCATGGCCATCTGGGTGTCCTTCCTTTCTATACTATACGATCTCCTTAGTCCTAACCTCTGGGGTGCTACTCTAACAAACTATCAGAGGCCGAGTAACTTTGGAAGCAAAGAGGTTGATTTAACCTCTAATTTTGATGGCTAGCCAGTCTCAAAACAGTGGCGCCAGTGTCATCCTGTGGGACTACTGTCTGAATCTTAGCATAGAAAAGAAGCAGAAAAGGGCTCACACATGGTAGTTTTCCTCTCTAACCATCTGCCTTGGTGAAAACTAACCCAGTCCTGGGCTAAGGGCATCAAGCACTTCTGAGAGTGGTGGTATGGTGTTGTAACATCCTTGTCGTAACACCCCACCCCACCCTCTTAGAGACCAATTTCCAGCATTTAAATTGGGGGGGGGCAAACTATCTTCAAACTATAACACTCACGTCAGTGAACTCAGAAGTATCAATAGTGGTGGCTTCCAATACTTAAGAAAAGTTTCTTTCATTAAGGCACAGGTATAGAACTTCCCAGCCTTTTCCTTAGCAGGAAAACCCAGACCCAGTGACCATCAACCTCAGGATGAAATGGCACAAATGTCCTACAGCTACAGAGAGGGACCATGAGTGATCAGGAACTGCAGGAATGCCCACAGGGACGTGGACTGATGACCTCACCTTGAGTAGCCTCAGAAGATCATTCTGGCTGAGGTGGGAGTTGAGGGAAATCCGAGTGAGGCTTTGCAATGACGCTCTGAGTTAAGGATCACTCCACGAGGCTGTCAGGTAAAAAAATCCCTAAGCAACAGCAAGAAAGCAACCTCTATCTGCAACACAAGGCCAGAGTCTATCTGTGCAAGCATGCTTCTCACTAGGGCTCATAATAGCTGCCCCCTCCGGATATACTACAGGAAGGCAAGAGGAGGTCAGTCTTTCATCAGCTTCTCAGGCTCCTTGCTTACTCTCAGTGGTAGAAGCAGAAAAGAAGAGAATATCCCAATGAAATCCAGGTCCTAACAGAATTCAAATAGCAGGAGGGTGCCAGGGGGCGATGAGGTGCCGAGGGTGGTGTTGTGTGAAGTACTGAGAACTGGCCTTGTGAATGGAAGCAAGCCCCACACTGTGACTCTGTATCTCTAGCTCCTGAGAGGGGCTTGCTGTCTTGTTCTGTTTTAATCAGTTGTTATTTGACAGTTTTATACATTGTTTACAGTAGTCTTGCTCAGCATCCTGCCCTCCCTCCCCCTCCCCCACTAACAATCCCCACCCCCTTCCCACGCTCAGGTCTTCTGTTCTGTTTCAGTTTGGGCTTAGTTTTGTGACTATGTTGATTGAATTTTGTTTGTTTGTTTGTTTGTTTGGGGGAGGGTTTTTTGTTTGCTTTTGGGGGGGGTTGTTTTGGTTTAACTTTTTTGTTTGTTTGTTTGTTTTTGTTCAACTTAACAAAAGCTATAAAGAAAAAACACTCAACTGAGAAAATGCCTCCAACTTCTCAAGTCTGTAGACAGGCTATGGGCTACTCTGGGGCTATGGGCTACTCGGGGGTATCTTCTTGATTAATGACTTATGTGTGAAGACACAGTCAACTGTGGGTGGTGCCAACCCTGAGCAGATAGTCCTGTGTTCTATAAAATGGCAGGCGGAGCAAGCCAGTAAGTGATTTTACTCCAGTTTCTGCATCCAGGTTCCTGCCATGATGGACTGTGACCTGGAAGTGTAAGACAAAATTAACCCTTCCCTCCCCACGTTGCTCTTTATCATAGTATCACAGCATGGCAGCAACAAAGAAACAAACTGGAGCCATGACCCAGGTAGGCATCATTGTGGAGCTGTCAGCCACAGGGTAGGTAACTTCCTAGTGGTTGCACCACTGAAGACAGTGACTTCTCCTGCCCCATTAGTCTGAAATAATTTGCAGACTCAAGACTCTGACTACTTTCTTTGTATTCTATCAATTATGGCCAATGGATATTTGGCTGAAACATTTCTAGATCGGTATCTGAAAGGACAAAAATATTTTGTTTTTAAGAAGGGAAACATTGTTGGAAATGGGAACAAATGTAGTCTTATTTTACACGTGTCTGTGTGTTTGTAAGTGGGTATATATATATATATATATATATATATATATATATATATATGCAGCGTGCATGTAAGTGTGCCAATGTGTGGATATGTTCCCACATGTGAGAAGTCCACAGGAGAATCTTCTATGTGTCTCCTCAGGAAAACCATCTTCTTTCTTAAAGTCAGGGCCTCTCATTGGCCTTGAACTCAGTTATTCTTCTGTGTTGCCTAACCACGGAATCCACCTGTCTCCACCTTCTTGGCAACAAGGTCACAAAAGCACGCCTCCACACTCAGAATTTTATCTGGGTTCTGAAGACCAAAATCAGGTCTTTACTCCTGCAAGGCAAATGTTATTGAACTACCCTCCTAAAAGCTTTCTTTTAAAAGTAAGTGTATGTGTGTGTGTGTGTGTGTGTGTGTGTGTGTGAGAGAGAGACAGAGAGACAGAGACAGAGACAGAGAGACAGAGACAGACAGAGACAGAGAGAAAGACAGAAAAAGAGAGAGAGAGACTGTGTAGTTTGTGTGTGTTGTATGTGTTTGTTGTAGTGTATGGGAGATATGTTGTAGTGTGTGTGTATATATATATATGGTGTGTGTATATGTATGTGTGTGTGGTATATGTGAGGTTTGTCTACATATGTATGCATGTATGTATGTATGTATAGTGTATATATGTATGTATGTATAGTGTATATATGTATGTATGTATGCATGTATGTATGTATAACGTGTGTAATCATGTATGTATGTATGTGTGTGGTTTATGTGTGGTCTGTCTATGTATGTATGTATGTATGTATGTATGTACAGTGTGTGTGTGTGTGTGTGTGTGTGTGTGTGTGTGTGTGTGTGTGACGTATGTAGGTATCCAGAAATGGTTCTCAGATTTGGAATAGCATAGGAGCCTTGATAGCAATGCTAGCCCTATAGGCTTTACCCAGCAGCAGCAGTACCTAACTCAGCCCTGCCTATCCTGGGCTCACCACTCCCAGGATATATATACCACACATGGGCCCCATGGCAGACACTGTCCCTTACTGCTCAGACACAAGCCCATCAGGAGAAATGCCTGTTATCGGGCTTATATGAGATTAAACTCAGTAATAATTGCAGAGCAGTATTATCTGATGTTGACAAAAATCCCTCCAAGTTCGCTACAGAGAACTTTAATTTCCACATTCCAATGAGATGTGAGTTTGATCAGGCATCAACTAAACTCTGTGTGTTATATAGTGACCTATGCTCTGAGGGGAAGCTGTTGCCTGCTCAACACAAGGATTGTTTCCTCTTGCAGCCACTGTGGGAGGTGACAGGTCAGACTGTACAGTGATGGGCAAAATTTTCACACTGGAGCTGTCATGCTTCTTAAGACAGAAGACATAATACCCCATGAAATGGACTCCTATTCCTGGATCAGCTCTGCTTGCAGGACACAACCCTGGTGATCTACTGTGGGACCACCTAGATACAGATCCAAAGGACTGTTCTAGGAGACACCTGCATTCCCACATTCATTATAACACAGCTCATAATAGCCAAAATATGGGACTAACGTTGGTGTCCATCGATGAATGGAGTTTTCAATGTAGTACATATATGTAATGGAGTAGTATTAAGTCATAAAAAGGCAATGTGGTTGGGACTGGATGACATGTGTTAACTAAAACAAGACATGCACAGAAGGACAAAGACCTGGGATCTATGAGAGAGATGAAAAATGAACACATTGATCTTACAACACAAAAGTATAGAATAGTGATTGGTAGACTCTAGGAAGGACAGGGAAAGAGAGGGTGGGTAAGAAATGCAGAGCAAAGAGCTGGAGGCACAGGTTCTAGAGTTCCACACTCAGAGAGGATGGGCTAACATTTACAAAGTTGTATTTTATACTTGGAAAGGACTGGAAAAGAAAACTCCAAATGTCCACATATGAAAAATGAAGGAGATGGAAAGCTAATGACCCCAAATTCTTTATCACATTATATGGAAAAAAAATGTTATACTGTGCTTCACAAAGACCTGCAACTAACGGATGGTAAGTAAAAAGAAAACATGGGGCTGAAGAGGTTGCCCAATGGTTAGAGCACTGGATGCCCTTTCAGAGGACCCAGGTTTAGTTCCCAGCATGAACATGGCAGCTGGGAGCCATCTGAACTTCAGTTCAGGAGATCCAATGTCATCTTCTGGCTTCCATGGGCATCTGCCATCTATGTGGCATATATGTCTATATATGCAGGCATGACACTCATACACATAAAGTATTTTTTAAGGAAGCAAAATGAAGTTGGCTCATCCTCAAAGTTCTCAATGGAAAATAATAAGTAGTTCCAGGAACTGAAAATGCAACCCCTCAACCTCAGTTTCCTCCTCTTTAGCATCGGAAGTAACAATATGGACCTGCGCCTGGCATAGAACGAGGTCTGTCCCTCTTAAGGTAGAAATCATCTTCTATATTCAATATTTTTATTTTCTTTTTTTGAGTACATTGAGTATCTATCAAGCTATTGAGGAAGATAGTGGGATGGAAATGTGTTTTTTTTTTTTTTTCCAAGAGGTGTTCTCTGCCTTCGAAGGGTTTATAGCTTTAGGATGAGGCATAATCTTGGTGAGCTTGTGAGTCTGTATTTGACTAGTCGTACGTGACTAGAGAGCAGGAGGACACCGTAGAGATGGCCGCTGGAGCACAGATGTGAAGACAAATGTCTTTGCAGACACTTCCCTTATTGGGAAGTGGCTCTAGTCTAAAGAAACAGCAAGCTCCTATCCTGGCAGCTGGGAGGGTCAAGGACTTTCCTGAGCTTCCAACCTGGCCTTTCTGACTAGAGGGCCAAGGTAAACTCTGGCAAGAAATCAACAACTTTCTGTTTCAAACATTAACAGGCCTATCTGATGGTCATTTGTATCCAGCACAGAGACCTACTACAAGTAGATACTCCAAAAAAAAAAAAAAAAAAAAAAAAAAAAAAAAAAAAAAAAAAAAAAAAAACAAACAAACAAAAAAAAAACCCACACACTGATACAAGATCAGAGCACCCACGTTACTATCTTACTTTTACTAATTATGGTAAAAGTAGCTATGTACACACACACACACACACACACACACACACACAGACACGCATGTATGCACATGCACACACGCACGTACAAACAAGACTGGGGGAGAATACACACACAGCCATAATACAGACCTTTGCGTGCACAAAGTTCTGGATACAAATGAGTGTCAGTAGGGAGCTCTAGGGTTTAGCTATGAACCCCAGGGAGCATCCGCACTCCTACTCAAAGTAGGACTCAAACACCTAGGTCAGAAACTCAGGAGGAGCACGTGCTTGAGTCTGAGAGCACAAAGAAAGGAGGAAGGGAAGGCTGGGCTGGTGGGCTGAGGGATGAAAGACCCAGAAAAAAAATAGACCACTGCCCTCATTCTCAGATAAAGGAGGAAGAATGAAGTCTTCTTTCTCAGCTTCAGAGCATGCCGTTTCTGTATGAACCATTTCACTACATATCCCTACAGACAGACACAGCATCTAAATGTTTGTATAGTTTGCTTATTGTTGGCACTCAATTAAATGAGGAATAATGGTAAAACTGTGCACATAAGGGTTTGTATTATTGGTGTGTTTGTGTATATTCTCCCCCCGTGAGTGTGTGTGTGTGTGTACACACATACTTGTGTGAAGGTCAGAGAACACCTTTCAGAAGTCATCTCTCTCCTTCCACTGTGTGTTCCTGGGGTCAAATTCAGGCCATCAGGCTAGCGTAGCAAGCACTTACCTCCTGAGAATCTCAGTAGCCCAATGTTGTATATATCTAAGCCTCAATCAGCTGACTGATAGTGGAGAGACACACGCTACCCTGGAGGACCTTCTGAGTGTCAATGTTTCAAGATTAGTTCCTTGTATTCCATGACAGTTAGGTCACATAGATAGATAGGCCTGTGTACTGGCTGATTTTATGTGTCAACTTGACACTTGCTAGAGTCATCAGAGAGGAAGAAGCAACAGTTGACGAAATGCTTCCCTAAGATCCAGCCGTAAGGCATTGTCTCAGTTAGTGATCAGTGGGGGAGAAGCCCAGCCCATGGTAGGTGGTGTCATCCCTGGGTTCTATAAAAGCAGGCTGAGCAAGCCATGGAAAGCAAGCCAGTAAGCAGCACCCCTCTATAGTCTCTGCATCAGCTTCTGCCTCCAGGTTCCAGCCCTGCTTGAGTTTCTGTCCTGACTTCCTCTAATGATGGACTATGACCTGGAAATGTAAGACATTTCCCCCTCAACTTGCTTTTCAGTCATGATGTTTTATCATAGCAATCGAAACCCTAACTAACACAGTATAGAAATGTATCTTCTTAAACCGGGTGTGGTAGCGCACGCCTTTAATCCCAGCATTCCGGAGGCAGAGGCAGGCGCATTTCTGAGTTCAAGGCCAGCCAGGTCTACAAAGTGAGTTTCAGGACAGCCAGGGATATACAGAGAAACCCTGTCTCTAAAAACCAAAAAAAAAAAAAAAAAGAAAGAAAGGTAACTTCTTGGTCTCTATAAAAGAAAGGGGAAAGTGGGCTGATTCTGAAGTTGGGAATATAACCCCTCTGATTATGACAGAAAGGTCTGGAACGTTTTGCTCCTTGGAGTGTTCCATGAAGGGTTGTCAGGATCTCTCCCAGAGAGCACTCCGCTGATTTTGTTTATATCACATCTGCTGTAACTTGGGCTCAACAGAATTTGGAGTGGAAAATAGCATAGTTTGCTCTCCATTTTAAAAATTCTTTAAACTCCATCTTTTCTCCGACTTTCTGCCTCTGTAAGACGAAGAGCAGCAGACAGATGTGTGCCTTGGAAGTTGGGGAGGTCTTTCATGGTTCACTTGGAAGAGTCAAGTCTGGCTCTCCTGGGCTGACCAGAGCTCCCTGCCACATCCAAACAACCAGGTTACTTCTAAGAAATGGGCATTTCTTACATTCTGGGAGAATCCTTTCCCATAACTTCTCCCTGCATGGAAATTCTTGATCTCTCAAATCAGACAAGACTGTGCTTATTAGCCAGACTCCACAGTGGCTTTGGGTGAATGGTCAACATCACCTTCTACAAGCCTCATTAGCAGCTTCATGCATGGCGTCAGGCTTCTCTGGCTTCATAGCTGCCTGTGGAGGGTGACCTTGGATGAGCTGAGAAGGTCTCCTCCTCATCAGACACTTAGCACTCTCCAAGTCCTGAAGGAAGAGGGCTTCTGACGTTTTCCATTTGGTGACTGTTGTTTTGTAGCATTTACATTAAACAAGCATTTTTAAAAATCCTCACTGTGGGTTGGGGATGCAGCCCAGTTGTTGGTTTATAGATTAAGTGAGTGTGTTGACGAATGCCCATAGCCTTGGCACTTGGGAGGTGAAAATGGGAAGTTCAAGAGCTTAAGGTACTGATTCCAGAGTTAGAGAGTAGAGGACAGCCTGGGCACATAAGTCTTTAAAAACAACAACAACAACAACAACAACAACAACAACAACAACAAACTCCACTGTGCACAAGAAGCCATAGAAACTGGTTATATATTATTAACTAATGAAAGACAACTGAAATGCTATGATGCGGTACGCTATGAGAAATGTACAAGAAGTTGTTTGCTCCAGATTGAAAGCAGTATATACACCATTTGAGTAGTACTGTAAACAGTGGGTAGAATTTGAACAAGTCTGGTGATACTCTACAGACACTGACAGTTGTGAATGGTCTGTTAATAGTTACGGTTTTTAATATGAACTTTGAATCCCGAAATGCACTGGAGAAAAACAAGTTCCACCACCTAAGCCAAATCCAAAGCAAGCTTTTAATTAAATAATAACCAGGGTGGGGTTTGGTTGAGACCACTCCCCATAATTCCCAGTTGAATGGCCCTGAGAACCTGTCTCCCCGGCCCCGCCCCCCCACCCTCGGCAAGGCTCCACACTTTCCCATGAGGCTCAGTTATTTTCCAAGAACTCCCAACATTCCAGAAAATTACCTGGCCCCTGGGTAGGTAGAGCTTACAAGTTAACTAAGGGTCTTACACAAGCCTACCAAAGCTGATCGAGATCCACTTGACCTAGGAGTTGATACATTGTCACGAATAATGTACGCATAAGTAAAATAAACAAATCTAAAATAGCAATAACGAAAAAACATTCTCAGCAGAAGTTCGAACCAAAAGAAACATGACTTCTCTATAGGTGGCTGAGCTGTCAACGCTGGAATCTCTGAGCTGCAGCTCACACTGACACTCCCAAGTGTCACCCTTTCATTTAACACGCCACAGTGTCCCAGCCCCCACTCACTGTCTCTCCATGACTCTACCGTGCAGATGCCGGGCTCCATCAGGGTAATCTGTAAACAGGCACACATGCAGTTCTTCCCCTGGTTCTGGAAGATATTTTGGGATACAATCTGCTACTTAAAAACAGCTGCTGTTGATTTACTTGGGACACACACTGATTTTTATGTCAGAGTCTTGAGGGGCCAGCATCACAGGTGATAAAGAGCATTTCTAGGTGTTTGTACATATTAGAAACGTCCTGTATACCCTCACCCTCCAAGGCTGCAGGATAGGGATGCCTCTCGCCCAGGCACCAGGGAGAGTTGGTGGTGTGGGTGCAGGAGAGCTGGCGGGCTGACCAACCCAGCTATGACCCAGGCCCAGCTTTGAGTTGGCTCACCCTAAGAGCAACCCCAGCTAATCAACCCCAGCTAATGGAGGACATGAGGAGGCCAGTCCTGCCGAACCGAACCTTCAAGATCTCCATGATTCAGGGCAGCCGAGAGGAGTCCCAGTGAGGATCCAGTAGGGATAAGGTCGCAGAAGCCAGAAGCCTTGAACCAGACTGGTGACTCACTGCAAATGAACCCTTACACGCTGTTTTGGCAAGACAGGATACGGGTGTGACACACCATGACACAAACACACTGTCACACAGACACACGCTGCAGCTTCCATAGTGGGTTTTGTGTGTTTGCTTTTGTTTTGTTTTATTTAATTTTTATTTTTCTCTCAGGGAAGGGGGCTTACAAGGGTGGAAGGCCAATATGGAAGGACTGGGAAATGAGTGGGTTGGGGTGCATGGTGTGGAATTCACAAACCATCAATAAAAAGTTATATATATATATATATATATATATATATATATATATATATATATATATATATATATATGTATATATATATATATATATATATATATATGCATGTATATGTGTATATATGAAACATTTTGTATAAAAATGTTGAAACACTATGGAAAAAAAACTGTCTATTTAATTGGCTTCAGACTTCCCATTCCACCAGCCATGTGAAAAGTGTGGAGAAAAACGGAAGGGGCTGGGGGAGCATCCTATTGATGGTATCTTTGATAAATGATGAAATAATACAGAAGTTCTTTCTTTTCAAGAAGATATCCATGCCTACATTTTTCTGGCCCTTCTTTGGCCCCTGACCTCAACCAGCTTTCACCAACTTCATTTATCCCCCATGCCATGTGCACCCAGAGCCACGGAGGACCAGAAGGACACTGGGCTATGCGTGCTTTACCTTCCTATCTCTAGTGCTTGGCACTGACCCTGACACTTAGGGGTCCTTAATAGACTCTTAAATAGTCGCTTGTGGTCACTGAGTCCAAAGAAAGACCTGAAGGCTCCCAAGGTTAAGTTCATCTCTCCTTTGGCATCATCTTCTGCCCTGCATCTTACCAGACTGTGCCTCAGCATTGTGATTCTGTTTCAGTATGCCGGGGCCCAAGCCCAAGCTAGCTAAATCTCTGTCTGTCTGTCTCTCATTCTCCTCCATGTCTAAACTAAAAGCTTGATTCTACAGACCCTGTCCTGATTCCCTGTCCTGACGTAACTGTTTTGGGAAGGGACAAAGGAACCCAGATTTAAAAAAAATACTTTCACCAAAAGCCAGTTCTAAAGTCCATCAAAGTTGGTCAGCTTCTCTGGTGCTGTTTACAGTGCTGACATATCTAGAACTTCTTTGGAAGAAATAACGGTGCTCAACTCTGGGGTCGGGGTAAAAAAAAAAAATCAGCCTCCAAACAAACTCTGCTACCCAGGGTCACCATAAAGACAAATGCCAGTGCCCTGGAGTCAGGCAGCAGAGCAGCAGCTCCTGACACCGTAAGAAAGACTGCTTCTTCTTACTCGCCAAGAATTAAACATAGACATGGAGAATTGTAAACTGTGTAATCTATACACAATAGTATACTTTAAAAGTTTGTTTTCGGGGAGCCTAATTTAGGAGATAGAAAAAAGGCAAGAATCAATAATTAAAACGTGTAACTCTACATGCTAATATATACTATAGAGGAAGAAGGTTAAGGGATTCTGGTACAACATCAGGGACCAAGGACTTCTGTAGATAAGAGGCTCAGGGAATGCTGCCCATTCTGCAAACTTCCTCAAAGACCTAAGAGATACATCAGAGGGAGGGAGCAGTGTATGAGAGAAGCCTGAGGACCAAATCACACAAGCAATGTGTTGGCCATGATGAAGACTTGGTACATTATCATAGGTGTGATGGGAACATATTGTGCGACTTCCAATGAGAATTGGCTGGATCCGAAAAGTCATTGAGTGTTAAATGGAGCCTAGATTTGGAGTGAAATGGTGGATTAGGGCTGTTTGTACTGGTTCAAATGGGAAAGGATAGGGGTTCAGGTGAACAGAAAAGACAGTGGTGCTGATATTAGTGGAAAGAGGTAAGATTTGATGTATAGTCTGTGTTGAGATGAAGTGTGGGGCATGAAGTGGTCATGAAGTGGTCATGGAGTGGTCACTGAATGTGGCATATTGGAAGCAATGGGTAGCTCTGCCAAATGATTTCTGAAGAGCACAGTTAACAGATTCAGACCAAGTAGAAGCAAATGGAATCTTGTGGAAGTTTCTGTAATCAAATCAAGTAGGGGAAGGGACGGCAGCTGAGGGAAGGCACAAGACTTCAGACTGTACCAGGAAGCTGCCAGCCTTGTTTCTGCTTTGTTACTATAATCTTAACCATATTGTTCAGACTGGCCTCAAACAACTCTCCCCCCCTCTGGTCCTTCTGGTGTTGCTTGGATTAAGATATAAAATACTGGGAATAATTACCTGTAGGAATAACCCAGTGGAAGGAGGACATTAATGATATAAGATAGCAAAGTATTATTACAGTTGAGACCAAGCTTCTGTTCTTAAGTGGATATAAGGGTTAACCGGCTTTTAGTAGGACAAAGACTTCCAGTCTATGTGTTTTTGTTTCAGAATGAAATACATCAGTTATTTCCCTTCTCCCCATCAATAAGAACATCACATTGGGTTATATACATATGACAGGCCGTTCCTTTCACTTTTCATGGTCTACCGTATGATCTACATAGCCACATTTTGGGTTTCTTGTCATTGATTTTTGTTAAACATGAAGCAAGCAGAAGCAAAAGAATGAGTAACAAGGAGAAGATAGACAGCAAGAACGTCTTCAACCTGGACACATAAGTCACCCAGCAGAAGTGACTGGAAGCCCTGAGAAATTTCCAGGTAGCACAGAGTGGCTTCCCATGGGTGAACGTCTAGCTAATCGTTCCCACTATTGCTATTTTATGCCACAGGATAAACAGTGACCACAGTCTGTTGGAAAATGGCTTATTTTTCAGCCTTTCCTTAGTTTACATTGCTTTCAGCACCCTTAGCTGCTTGCTGCTGATGTCATTCTTTTGACAGAGCCAGGGGACAGCCTGCCCCAGGACAGGGGGCCCTGGAGGACACTTGAAATAAGTGCTCAAGTCAGAGACAAGAGGCTCATCTCCCGTTCTCAGTCAGCTCTCACAGAGGCAAACCGCACAGGAACATTTGCCAGTGTAATTTAGATTAGTCAAGTGACTTGTCCAAAGTCAGTGGCTGATACCGCATTAGAACCAGGGCTGATGCCCTGACCGGAGTTCTCTCTGTTCTCCAACACATGCCTATAGGCAACAAGCAACTACAATACAAGTGTTAGGGAGTTATCGATCAAAGCGATTGGGTTAGTGTCGTGTGCAAATTAAGTAAGCCAAACTTTGACAAATTCATTCAAAGGCAGTGTTTTCAACTTTGATCCACACCTGTCTTTCCCCCAGTTAGCTTAGAGGAGAGCATCGGAGTTGACAGATGGCTGCTATCCCTCATCAGGGGAGCACTTCTCCCCAGCACAGCCTTCCTGACCTTCCACGTGCTTTCTTCTCCTTGTCAAGGTTAGGTCTCCTCCTGCTAGCAAGTAGCCCAGGCGCAGGCATAGACGGCAGGAGAAAATGCTCTGGAATTACCTGCTCACTAGACAGGAGGTTTAAACGTGCAATTAGTTGACAATTATTCTGGTTGGGCATGATTTTCTAAAAGTCAAATAAAGGTATAGTCTATAGTACTTAAATGTGGACATTTACAATTCTTCTCCTCTTAAATTAGAAACTAGGGAGCTCTCTCCCTTTTAACAGAATTTCTCTTTCTTCTTCTTCTTCTTCTTCTTCTTCTTCTTCTTCTTCTTCTTCTTCTTCTTCTTCTTCTTCTTCTTCTTCTTCTTCTTCTTCTTCTTCTTTTTTTTTTTTTTTACCAAACTTACTCTTTTAAAACTATGCTCAGAAGCCTCCAAGGATGAAATCAAAGTGAGAGACAGGAGGATGCAAATCCGCAAGGTGGCTTTGGCTGTCTCGCCACACCTGCTCAGANGTTTCTGGTTCCCACCTCATCACTTTCCGCTTGAACTGCTCTCATCTACGAGGACTTGTAGGAGACTCATTTCTCCTCTCTACTTCCTTCCCTGGTCCTAACTGCACTTTTGAAGGTTTAAACGAGTTCTACCCTATACAGATCACAGAGACAGGTCTGACACCCAAAGGTATCCACTGAGGCCAAGGTCAGGGTGAGGGATTTCTCTCCTTTTCTCATAACCACTGTGTATCCTCCATCTCTCTACAGCATGTCTCCACCCCACACCTCCACGGACACTTTCCTTAAGCCCATCCTCTTCTTGAACCACACGTTCCTGATCCCTTTTCTCTCCATTTCCAAACTTTTCCTTGGCCTCCTATCTTCCTTCCTGTGCCTTAGGGGCTCTTATTTGCATCCTGACAGCACCAGACTTTCTCCCCTGTCTACCCTTTTCTGATACAGACAGGCTGTGTACCACAGGAAACATTTTGTGCTTCCCTGTCTCATATCTTGACATATGAAGACAATGTGACTAGGTGATCTTGAAATGACCTTTCCAAAATCATGCAACTATTATCAGCATCAGACAAGGGTCTGTGCTAGGCCTTCTGATGGCTTGTCTGTGTCTTTTTGATTCTATACAACATGCAATAGGAACTGGCTGTGCAAGGAAGGGGCTGGGCTGCATATCTGACTACAATTATTGTATCTGCTTTTAGCTTTTCTTTATATAAGGATATGTCTTGGATATTGTTTTACATGCTTAAAAATAAAGGTATAGTTTCTTACAAAGTAAAATTATTATCACCTTTCTTTCTCTCTTTCTCTCTTTCTCTCTCCCTCTCTCTCTTCTTCCTTCCTTCCTTCCTTCTTTCCTTCCTTCCTTCCTTCCTTCCTTTCTTTCTCTTGCATTACATTTAGGTCAAATATGTTTGCTGAGCAGAAATGCTAAGCAATTTGTATGACAACTGGAAAGTATTTCAAGAGGAGTTTAATTTTGAATCAGAAATCCATTAAACAAATTTCTAAAGACTACCTTCCTTTTGCTCAAATTAAACACCCACCCAGCCAGAGCTAAACACAAAGCTTCCTTTGTCTTGAGGAACTTACAAAATCTTCATGAGCTGTTCTGCTTTAGAACATACAGAGAGAGAGAAAGAACACATACCTGGAAGGAGAACAGAGTCTAGGGAAGGCTCACGTGTCTGTCCACTGGCTAGGAAATCTCTTCTAACTTTTTGTGCAATATGAACTATGGTCAATTTATACCTGGCATTTTAGGGGATTTTTGAAATCCACTATTCTTATTTAGTATCTTTCAACACACACACACACACACACACACACACACTCACATGCATGCATGCATGCATATGTACCTACACACAATGCATAAACAAATGTGTGCTTTCACAGGGACAACTGCTTATCCCAGGCATATTAAATGAAGCCCCTGGCATGCAACTAAAAGTTTGTCTCACCTAATTAAGCAGCTAATGGGTGTGAATAAATTTGAGATTCAGATAAAAATATTGCTTTCAAAGAGCATCTCTGATTAGCATGCTCCAAAGTGGGCAAGGGGAAATATTTACGCAGCCATTTTTGTAAGAATATTCCAATATCAGAGAACTTCCTCATCGATCTAGGGATGGTCTGCTCATGGTTGGAAGAACATGAGAGTCTCTCCAGGGCATGTCTGTGCTTGATCTAGATCCAGTCCTCTTCAGTATGCCTGTGGCCTATTTCCAACACATGTTTTCACTCAGTAACTGTGTGGGTCTCTGCTCCATTATCTCAGCCATTAGATGGGCTCCTCTCATAAATGGCTCTGGCGCCACTTAGCCACTGTCACAACTAGTAGTGGAATGGAGGAAAGAAATGACAAATAGTCGTATCATTTGAGATGTTAACGTTTTGAAACCTGTTGCTATAGTACCCTGTCATTTTGCTGTGTCTGCTTTTCTAGAATTGAATATCAGAGATGATCATCTCTTTTCAACTAAAAGAAAAACTTCAAAAATATGTCTTTAAAAATATATCCTTTATTAGCAGCTAAGCATATACATATATATATACATATATATATATATACACATGTGTTCATATATATACATATACATGTATATGTATATGTATATGTATATGTATATGTATATGTATATACATACAGTGACAGTGGCTAAGTGCCACCAGAGCCATTTATGAGAGGAGCCTGTTTAATGACTGAGATAATGGAGCAGAGACCCACAGAGTTACTGAGTGAAAACACATGTTGGAAATAGGCCTCAGGCATATTGAAGAGGACTGGATCTATATACATATAAATGTATATGTATATATGGTTTTTCACAATTCACAGTCATTTAAGAAGCCAAAACATTACAGTATTTAGATAATCTAGATGCTATTCTAAAGTTAGGGAAAAAAAATCTAAAGACAACTGTTTTAAGTGGCTGTCATTGTCACAGATATACCTCAAAGCCCACCCATTCTCATTGTTCATATTCTGGCTTCTGAGGGTCTGCGTTTGTTTGTGGCTTTTAGTTATCTCTGTCCATCACTGAGGAATTGGGGGACATCCTGTACATGTGGATTAGGAAACAAGGCCTGGAGTGTATGTTCCAGAAGTCATTCTCTATGACCAAATCGGGACAGTGCCCCAGCTAAGGGCTCTCCCATGATCCCCCAAACACTTGCCTCATTAGAGTCATAAGTGAGTTTATCATATTCTACATTCACAAAAACTAATGAGTCTCCCCAGTTCAGGGCCTTCCTGACCCTCGGTGACTCCCTGTCAGATTCGTTCTGTCTCCAGGGAAGATGCTTTCCCTGCCTGCACACAGGAACGGATTCATGAGAGGAAACATAAATATCACCATCCCAGAGCAAGCTGACTCCTCTCTTGCTGGGATAAGAGTAAAGTATCTGATGGAGATTTTTCAAGTTGAGGTGTTCATTTACCGCCAACGTTTGGCTGTCCTGAACAGGTTTCCAGATGTGCAGCCGACAGCCCTCACTCTAGATGGGAAACAAAATCTGCAAAGCAAGAGGCCGTGGACAATTCTCCTGTTACTTTCCCGTTAACTCAGGTTAAACCCCTCTTGGATTGGTTGACAGAGAGCTGCCCTTGCTGCCCTTGCCTGTAAGTCTGTACAGCTTTTTCTTCCTACAGACTCACCAGAACTCATGAGGTTGCTCCCGTTCATGCCGAAGTCATCGCCAGTCACTTTTCTCCAAGGTGGAAGCATGACAGCTGCTAAGTGCACACCTGCACGTCATTTCATTGTTGTTCTGTCCGCAGATCAAATTGTCAAGCCTCATGGCAAACCCTGCAGGGTGCACTGTTGCTCTTGTGGGTGAGACAAAACGAGCTGAGAGCCGCAATAGTCACTTGCGTTTGAACGTTCTCGTCACAGAAAGTATCACCACCGTCCTACCTATGTGCACCGACTGCATCCATTCAAGCTTCCTTCTCTAATGGAGGGAACCTGTCGGAGATCTAGAAATGGGGTGGGGTCCTGATCAGTCCTTGGGGCCACAGCAGTTTCTCCTTGGAAGTTTTCAGCTTGGCAGGACCAGGAACCATAAGGGAGCACCTGGAGGAGGAGATCTCCTCGCTGTCAAGGCTGTGTTCCCACATCATCCATCTCACAGGCCCGGGAAGTGTTTAATGAAGCTGATCTGGATCAGAGAAGACCAGTGCTTAGGCCGTCCTCCAAGATTGCTGAGTGACTGGGAAATGTGCCCACCTTGGGCAAGGAGCTCAGATCGTCTTGTGGCTTTATTTTATTTTATTCTATCTTTGGTTTTGTGTGTGTGAGTATTTTGTCTGCATAGATGTCTGAGCACCACTGGCTTTCCTGGTACCAATGGAGGCCAGATGAAAGGACTGGATCCCCCAAAGACTGTAATTAGAAGAAGTTATGAGCTGCCATATAGGTGCAGAAAATCAAACCCAGGTCCTCTTGAAGAGCACCCAGTGACTCTGACTGCTGGACCATATCTCCAGACACTGGTTTTATTTTAAAAGAAAGAAAGAAAAGAGTCTCTTTAACCATTTTTAGTTGCCAATTCAATGAGAATTACTGGGTGCCTCTTCTATGCCAACCACAGCTGCTGAACACAACTGTGTAACTACTCAACGAGGTTGAGGAACCAAGAGAATATGAAGAGCCCCTAAGTAATGCAAGGAAGCAGAATCCAAGGACTGAAAGAAGCACAGATAGAGGAATTCAGACCAAGGATTCCACAGGAGAAGATGCTGTTTATATGAAGTAGGTGTTCAGAAACCCACTCACAGGGTCATTCTGTGAACAAATGACTCTTATAGGGTCATTCCTTGAACAAATGGTTAGTGGATATTTATGATACTCCAGGCATTTAATAAGAATTGGAGAGACAAGGGGAACATGACCCCTCCCTTCAAGGGAGCCCTAGGACAATAAGAAAACAAATGAATGACTTACATCTTGTATGCACAGTAAGATGTAATGGTCTTCACTGGGTGTCACCAAAAGCAGCAATAAGGAGACACCTACTGCCTTACAATGCTTCCAGTTGCCCAGGGAGACCTTTTCCTCCATGTCTCATGGTACGCTGTTCAAATGATGAGCAACAAGCTCCAAAAAGAATGAGCAGAACTTACAGTTTAAGTAGTTTAAAAATTAAGTAAAACTATATGAGTTCCTTTATATACTCTTCTTAAAGAATTTCCTTCTGTAAGTGAAATTGGGAGTTATATTGTTTAGATTTAGGGATTTGAGAAGAGTGTGACTATCATTAAAGCCAAGGCCTCAAACATTCTGCATGAAATGTTTTTTTAATATCCTTGTGTGAGGTACCTTTAGGCAAACAAGCACCGTCTCCATCGGCTTCCCATTTTATTAGTTATTTTGATGCATCCTTCCCATGGCCTCTTAATTCCCCCTGTCCTTCTATCCTGCCTCAGCACTGGATGGTGGAAGGGTGCCTTCTTTAGGAAAGTGCATAAGGAAGGTGGAGAGCTGAAAGACAGGCAAAAAACTGCTGAGAAGTGGAGAGATGATAAAGATAAGCTCTAAGCAAACAAAAATCAGAGAACCCGAGGTTAACTAGAAAGTCTCAAAAGGTCACTGTGGGTTGAAGATGAAAGTGCTTCTGGCCTTACATGGCGGATGGCTACCACAAGAAGTCTGCATTTTCCCCTTAAGGTAGTATGTGACCCTTGATGGCCTTTAAATCAGGCAGTGGCCCAAGCCCATTGTGAATTTAGAGTACCAAGTAGAGAGCCTGGTTGCATTGGGAAGCAAATTAAGAATGAATAGCATTGATTCATCAGTGTCTGTGTTTTATAAATCTGGAGGCATAAAGGCAGACATACGAAAGATGCAGCCGGGGGGTGGGGGGGGAAGAAGGAAAAGAATTTACTGGACTGAGTAAAAGAATTAGGTAGACAGAGCAACAGAAACAAAAACCTAGAGGAAAAGACAGTGGGGGAACAATTATCCACTTTTTTTTTCTTTAAAGATTTATTTTATTTTATTATATGTAAGTATACTGTAGCTGTCCTCAGACACACCAGAAGAGGGAGCCAGATCTCGTTACGAGATGGTTGTGAGCCACCATGTGGTTGCTGGGATTTGAACTTATCACCTTCGGAAGAGCAGTCGGGTGCTCTTACCCGCTGAGCCATCTCACCAGGCCCCAATTACCGGCTTTTTAAGGAAGGTACCCTCCTGGAAACCAGCGCTGAGGACTAATGAAATAGAAAGTGCCCATGGCGACGATGCCTATTGCCTCAGCATACAGGCTTTAGTGAAAGGAGAGTCCTGGCTCACCGTATGACATTGTCATCCTTGTGTGTGGAACTTGACTCTGACTCTGTTCCTTGACCCTGCCTCCATGTGTCATGTGACTCCTGACAACCGTCATAACTTTCAAGTACAGGTTGTAGAGCTTAGGCACAGAAGCAAACATCCAACATTCAGAGTACATTCTGTTGGCATTTTAGTCTAAGCTCTGCCCCCACAGCTACATGGCAATAGCCAGGTGTGCCTAACTCACTATAAAGGGGGCTGCTTGCCCCCTCCTCTCTCTTTTGCTCTCTTGCTCCCTTACCCTCTTTCCCCTCTCTCCCCATTCCCCTCCCCCCTCTTCCTCCACATGCTCATGACTGGCCTCTTCTCTTCTCTCTCTCTCTCTCTGTCTCTCTCTCTCTCTCTGCTTTTCTCTCAACTTTCTTCCCTATGCCCTAAATAAACTCTGTTCTATACTATGCGGTCCATATGGCTGGTACCCCGGGGGTAAGAGATGCCTAAGCATGGACCCACAGAGGAACCCTCTTCCCACACACCATACGGTGCCTCCACCACACATATCCCTGGCTTCTCTATCTTTTTATAAAACATAACACATAGCCAGGCAGTGGTGGTGCACGCCTTTAATCCCAGCACTTGGGAGGCAGAAGCAGGTGGATTTCTGAGTTCAAGGCCAGCCTGGTCTACAGAGTGTGAGTTCCAGGATAGCCAGGGCTACACAGAGAGACCTTGTCTTAAAACAAACAAACAAACAAACAAACAAACAAAAAACCCACAGCACATTCTATGCCTTATTTACCACATGAGATTATGTCTTTTTAAAAATAAAAATAAATACAAGGTAGGAGGTACTTTATGACCAGGTAGGTTAAGAAAGTGGCTTTTGAGCCCCTGCAGATGACTTACAAAGCACACTTACAGAGAAAAGACTCTAAGACACCCTTTAGTAAAGATTTTTAGCTTTGCTTGAACGTTAACTTGCCTTTTTCTTCTAATTAAACAAGGTCTTGGTACCTGCGTCGTGTGGGCAGACACTAAGGAATCCTTGGATCCAGTGACCTGGGCCTCACACCGCTTATGGAATCTACAGGCAGAGTACGAAATAAAAGTACTGGGCTCCTAACTAAGAAAATCATTCCGAATATGAAGACAGCAGGGCCCAGCAGCAGCCCGCGGGTGAGGCTGCTCTGAGCATGGAGTCCTGCAAGGTCATTCAGAGTACAAGCAGCCACAAGTAGGGTTTGTAGGCAGGTGAACTCACGGGACAGAAGAGGGAACAAACTTAGCTTCAAACCACAAGGCTTTGGCCATCAACAAATGACCGAAGATGACAGTGAAAGAAGAAACATCTGCTGGGCTCGCTGAGCCAGAAGGAGGGAGAAACTGTTGGGAGCACCACATGGGGAGGAGCGTCTTGAGAATGGCACTAACACCCAAGAGAGATGAGTAAGAGAAGGGTGGGATGGTGTCTAGGGTCATGCTCACTTTGACCACTGACTCAATGTTGCCTACAGCTTTCCGTTGTGTGAGGACGTGTTAGTTACAAGGGCTTCGTTTCACACTTAAGTGGGCTTAAGGTTGGTCTGCATCCTATGCAACTAATGAGTGTGGGCGATATGCTCAGAAAATAAGCCAAGGGAGCGGGGCCTGACCTATCTAAGAAGCAGCACGAGGCAGGCTGCAACTCTGAGGTGTCCCGTTACAGCATCGCTGACACCAGACGATTAAGCTGGACTCAGCTCCCGAGGCTGAAGCTAAATCTATCAGCTGCTAATGTCACGCAATTAACGGTGAATGATTCCAGCCCTGAAATCCCATCACTCTGACGAGGAGAGCCAGCCTTTGCTGTTCGATTATGGGCATATGGCAGTATGCTGTCAGGTCTGGACTGGTGAGTTAGCAGGCAGGATGAAACTCCACCCCTGTTGCAATGAGGAACAAGAACACAGATCTGGATCCCAGATGGTTCCAAATTAGAAGCATAGGATGGGAAGAGGGGACATTGAACAATAGTATTTATAAGTTTTATAAGTATTTCCCCGAGGTTATTTAGGGTTAAAGACAAAAACCGACCTGAGGGTTATTTAACTAAACACTTGTAATTTATGCAGTAAAACGTTAGGCATTCACTTAAAGCCTCTTTCTTTGTTGAATGGTGTAGACTGCAGAACATCAAGCATATTGAACACTCCTGGCAGGAAGAAAGATATTCTAAGGAGAGACACTTGTATCTCTCATACTATTAAAACAATGCTTCCTTAGACGGATTTCCCAGGAATGCTGGGAAAGCGGAAAGCTAGACCAACAGAGGAGGACCTCGTCTCTTGAAAAGGGTCAGACAACGTACCAGACCACCTTGAAGGAGAGACCCAACAGAGATAGTGATGTATATCCACACCCAAAGAAGGGCGGCCTGGAGGAGAGAAAGATCCAAGCAGCCCCCAAACTGTGTGTGCCGAGCTAACACTGGTTCTCAGGACAGAGGCCTTCCCTCAGTCTGTCTCTGGGTCTCCCCCTATAAGATAATAATCAAGGATCCCCTATAAGATAATAATCAAAGATCTTTCCTCTGTGTTAGTGGAAATAATCTGTGCAAAACGCTAAGCCGTGGACCTGACAATGGTGCATTAAAATCTCTCAACTATTATTTAAAGAAAAAGAAAAGATTCTCTTCTTTCAGTTTGAAAAGATCCTTAAATCATTAATGCTAGCGAGACGGAGATGAAAGAGATATGTTACACAGCTTCGTGGAAGCTCAGGTTGCCCTGCTTTCTAGAACATAGAGGTGCGATGATTTAATATTCTAATCCCTCTGATCCTATCTTCAGGGTTCTCTGTCTAAGAAAACGGTCCTTGCTGAGTCAGGGGGTCCTGTCAGGATTGGGACAAGCGTGCATATTCTGCTGAGGAATGTTTGAAATGCCCACAACATCCAAGAATAATAGCATCACTAAATAAAATTTAAAAGTAATGTAACAAACTTGAGAAAAAAAATGCAAAATTTATTTCAAAGCTGAACTTTTTATTTGTGGTTCAAAAACTAGCCTTAAAAAGCTAATAACTTAAAAACCACTTTAAATTTCTAAAGTGTTTGATTTCAAGCCTATGTATGTAAATAACTGTAATAAAATAAGAGACAGTAGAAATGTCAATAAATTCACAGGCAGCCTTTATTTCTTCTCTGTTGTCTGCCATGCAAGCATACTGGTTCAGAGGGAAGACCAACACTTTTTTTTTTTTATGTAGAAGCTTTTCAAAAATAAATCATTTTATTCCCTCTTTGTAGATTCCATTGACCTTTAGAATGAAGAATGAAAGAAGAAAAAAAATATTCTTAAAAAATATTCTTTGAAAAAGGATGTATTTTAGATTCCTCTTCCCAAAGCTACTTCAGAAGATGGAGCCCAGTGGACCTCCATCTCTTATTCAGGAAAGCAGCCATCAGAGAAGAGAATGAGCAAGAGGACGGGAGAGGAGGCAAAAATGTAGATAGTGGAGACCTGGTTTCAGGTAGCAGATCCGTCTGGATCCAGTAGCGGAGGATTTAACTTAGAATGGTTTATAAATTAGGATGTTAGTTGTTGCACCCAGCCACTCAGTTACTGTTGATTCTGAACTAAGTTTGTGTGGTGGTTTCCTTCCTGCAGCGGCTCAACTGGGTTCCAGAGAGAAAGGTATGGTGGCAGAGCATGGGTTTGCAAGATGCATACCCCAAAAGGCTGTGGGAATTTTGAAGCATGGGGCCAGCGTAGTAACGGCCCGCCAGTGGGAACTTAGCGAGCTGGGTGGAGAGATTTTGGAAGTCTCAGTCAGAGAGATGAGAACAGGCCAGCTATACCCGCCAGTGCCTGGCCTGCCAGCCTGCCGGGCCCTTCCAGCGTAGCATGGATTGCATTATTTTTTTCTTTTAATATTTCACGCTACAGAAGGGGAATATTCCAAGCCTGGAAACAGCCAACGGTCTCCTGCAGCTGTTAAGAGACAGGACCAGAGCAACCTTTCCCTCCTGCAGATCCACTTTCCTGGTCTTGCACCTCTTCTAGACAGACACGTATAAGGCATATTCTGAGAACCATGTCCCTCCCATCCCTGTTACTCACTGACCTCCCTGTAGGTCTTGCCCCACATTCATGCCCTTTTTGTTTACTCAATGGTGAGCGTTTCCAAACACGGTTGACTGAACAGAGAGGTGGGGCAGAGATTCACCATCATCCACGAGCAGAGATGCGGCTCAGAGAAACTGTGTTTTGGCACTGTGTACGTCTGTCTACCTTCTGTCCTGTGTCCTATGTGTGGAGGTTAAACTATTAAACTGACTTGAGCCTCAGTTTTAGAGATTCCAAAATGGAGATTATAATCTTGGTTCTCTTCAGATGCTACACGCTGGTACGGCTCTATTGACTATTAGATACTTTTTTTATGCAAATTAGTGGGCAATCCTTTTCTCAGGCCTTCCCACAGCTGCTGATCCATATCTCTCAGCAATCCCACAAGATACACAGAGAAGCCCTCGGGTCCTGCTCACGCATTGTCGCAGGGTATCCTTTGAAGGGTCCGTGGAGGAAACCAGGAGTTGTTCTGTGTTTTGAACATCATCTCTGGTTGTGGGAATAAAACATGAGTCGGCTGAGTCACGTGGCTAAGATTATAGCCTGCAGAGCTTTGAACTTTGTACGAGAAGCATATGTACGTAGAACCTGCTCAACTCAAGAGGGTCCTCTCGGGACCAAGATCTCTGCCCTGAAAAGCTATGGAAACTGAATCAAGGGATTAAAAGCATAGTGCAGTGAAACCTCAGAGATGCTCTCTTAGCCTTTGAACACCGTCTGCCCATGCGCAGAGGAGGGGCAGCCTCTGCCATTCATTAAGCCTCATTATGAAGTGTTCACAATTGACTGTCTTTATCTTGTTCTTACAAAAGAAAGAAAAAAATAGGTTTGAGCAATAAAAATTGTTTGTTTGTTTGTTTAAGAGAAAGTAAACAGCCTTAGACTTGAGAAGATCATCTGAGAGGTTCTGACACAGATCAAGTTGAGACACAGATCTTCTGTTCCACCTCACTTCAATGGGGGCTGCCAGATCTTCAGAAAACAGCAGCGCAGAGGGGAAAAGTCCTGAATGTATGGCTCTGGTGTTTTCTCAAGGTTACTCACTCCAGTCCTGTGCAAACAGGTATATGTCAAACTTATTGGAACTGCTGCAAGGGAGCCATCACTAATTTTGGTAATTATTCCCATAACTAACAGTCAGTGCTCTCGGCCTCCAAAGTGTGATGGAAGAGAGACTTTGTAGGACAAAATGCAGAAAAATACTCTCAGAGGTTCCCTTGCTAATTTGTCAAAAAAAAGCATCAACTCCAGATTTTTGAGACACGTGCTCATTTGTGATACTTAACTAAATGCAAGCTATTCAAACATAACTTCCAACTTGCTCTTGAGGGTGTACTACAAAGAGTAGCATGTGCTATTGGGGGGGGGGGCAGTTTCCTGGGAGCTGTGCATCTTGGTTGGAGAGATGGCTATCCTAATCTGGGAACACTGGAATCAGAAAGGATTCAGAGCTGCGTTTTCATGTGTTCCCTCGACTTCCTGTTACATATTTCCTGTCTTAAGACGATGTCTGCTCACCTCGGTCCTGAGTCAGGGGCATATCAACCACCACACACTAATGCAGTGTCTCTTGTGAGAATTTACTTTGCCTGTCTGTTATATACAAATTTGGAAACAATACTTAAAAGACTCCAGAACCCCCCAAATCAATTACATGAACTATTAGTATTTGGCTTTGTTTTTAATCCTCAGACATCAGGAAACTTTCTGAGCTCATAACTAGTCTTTGCGTGCATGAGGCAATATATACTGCACAGGTAATCTGTCTGTAACAAAGGACAAATTGAGCTTCCAAAACGTCTCACCTGCTAGCTTTATGTGGTGACTTCTATTTCAAGGTCTTCTCTCTCTAATTAGCCTCCCAAATGGGCTGTCCCATGCATAACCAATCTTGATCTTGCTCTTTTCTCTGACTGGAGAGAAAATCACACTTCATTTTGGTGAGTCATGGTGCTTTATGTTGTGCATTTATCAATGAGTGATATTTTAGAACCCTGCATGGCAGCTGTTCAGAACTTTCTCATTGGCAATATTAGGCTGTGACTTACTAATGGGAAATATATAAACTCACTTTAATATGCAACCCAATCAAAGTTGTCCCAGATATTTATCTTTCTAAATTCAAATCCTTTTCCAATATAGATTAGTCTGCTGGAACATTCTTTGTGGGATTTACAGGAAGGTTGAAAGCACTTAAATATTCATACATGTTATTATTGATGTTGTGTTATTATTGATAACAGCAAGATGAGCCGTGTTAGCTCGCACAGCTCCCTCACTCTGCATCTGCACCATTTAAGGGCGCCTCCTCATTTTTCTCTCAACAACAAATAAAACATCTCAGAAAAAGTTTAGTCTGAGATAGACAGTTGCATCTGTGTCTTGCCTTCTCTCTAAAGGCATTTTTAGCATTTGCTTTTATTTGTTATTCGGCTGAGAGTAAGGATGTGGAACAAAATTAAGTACGGGGCAGCTAAAATACAACTGGCAAACAGACCTCACAACACGATTCCTGCGATGATTAATACCACAACTTTTATAAACAACAAACAACTCTGTCTCACCCAATGGAAGAGAACAAGAATCTGATGTGCTCAAGAAACTGTGGGAGGCTAGATGGTAAAGTACAAAGACCAACACCAAGAGAACTAACTAGTCAATGTTGCTCAGCAGCCCTGTCCAAAATCTATACCTCACCCCCTTTTAATATACAATAGTCTTAGATTGAATGGACAAGAACAAAAAGCTATTTTCCCTAGGTTTGTAAGTTGGCAGATAGACAGCAAAACTCATTGCATTGTAACGAGATACAGATCCAAAGGATGAATAACACGAGGAAAAGCCGCTGTGCCGATGACGTCACAGGAAGAGGAGGGGCTCAATCAGTGAGACAGGAAGTCAAGTCCTGGGAATAAGGAAACTGTAGAACCGAGTGAGAGATCATTAGTAAAGTTAAGTATATGGCCCATTCAGATCTGAATCCATTAGGAAGATTACGTGGACTCTGATCTCAACACGTGGGGATTGCTACTGATTCCCAAATGATGCGCAAAGCAGCCTATTTAGGACTCATAGTGAAGTCGTCTACAGCCAGTTTTGCTAAACCCTTACCTCAAAAGAAGAGAATAAAAGACTTGAAATTCAATATCATCAAGACAGTAATTTGGAAAGAAGGTCTTTGTACAGCATGGGCTATAGTGCCAAGTCCTGTCCCTGCAGTGCTTTCTGCCATCACTCAGAGCTGACACTGGCTCTGTATTGGCTTTTATGGAGAGTTTGAGAAACCACTGTGACATAATCTCTGACACCAGACTGGTACTCGACTCATGCCTAACAGACATAAACGTTATTTATATGGTAGGGGTAGATGTCTGCCAGAAGGCTAAAGGAAAACTAGGCTATCTCATAGGAAGACCTTGTTCTCAATGAAGGAATGTCTATGGGAGGAAGACCAAGTGATTGGTCAAAGCATGTGCTAGTATGATAAAGATTTCCACAAATGGACATCCTGAAACAACTTAGGGAATCAATTCCAAATGTCTTTCTAAAATTCACGGCAGTCCGTTAGGACCTCCCCAGGCCTTTATACCCCACTCACATCTTTTTAGGTCATTGAAGAATGCAGAGGAGAGCTAGGAGTAAGGCTGAACCCATTCTGTTTCTTCTCTCCTCAGAGGCGCTAACAGGTAGGCACCGGGCTTGTGGAGAAAGCTACCACTTTACATGGGGTTGGAGTTTTGGCCAAACATCCAGGTGCTGGAACTCAGATTTCAGTCTTGATCACTATACCAGTTAATGGAAGAGCCGCAGCTGAGTCTGGTAACGGCTGGTGGTAATTCTTTAATAGGCAACAAGCAATTTCTGTGTGCCAGATTCAGGAAGAAGGGAGATAGAGAATGGAGTGGTTATACTCTACTATTCTAGATTTTCTTTTCCAAGAAAATTCAGGCACGTCCACTACCAATTTCATCTGAGACAAATACATTTCCCTAGGAGTGGATTTGCTTTCAGTAGTCATAAGAAAAGAAAATGAAGTAGTTCTGTAAATGTCCCTTCACAGTCTTGTTCATTCAGTGTAGTGGTGATGCAAAAATGACCATAAGTAAACAAGCAGATAGGTTAAAGCTGGCTAGAGGAGGCTTCTAAAACGAGAACACAATCCACCGGAGAGCAGCAAGACTGGAAAAGCCTGAAAATCTGCTGGGGATCCAGGTCGAGAATCTACCAAGTGTTTACAAAGGCAGAAGAGTCCAACTAAAGGGAAATCTTTAACCCTTTAAGCACCTTCTTCCAGCTGTGCCTTTTAGAAGAAAAGTGAGTTCCAGGACAGCCAGGGCTATACAGAGAAACCCTGTCTCAAAAAACCAAAAACGAAGAAGAAGAAGAAGAAGAGGAAGAAGAAGAAGAAGAAGAAGAAGAAGAAGAAGAAGAAGAAGAAGAAGAAGAAGAAGAAGAAGAAAAGAAAGAAAGAAAGAAAGAAAGAAAGAAAGAAAGAAAGAAAGAAAGAAAGAATTATCTCTTGACTCAAAGTCTAATTTCTCTTTCAGGGGGCACTGGAGAAATTCTCTGTGTGACTAAGAGTGCAAATACAGAGGTCTTCAAAGTTACCACTCTGAGGATAGATGGAACTTTATTCTTTATTTTCTGGCTAAAGATACCTTCATTTTGATCAGTTCCAAGTTTAATTTCTTCCTATGTAATTCTGCTTCCTTTCTGTCGTCTCATCCATTTTATATTGGCATAAAGATATATTTGTATACGTTTCCCTGTGATACACAATGAAACATCTTCAGGGTTATACACTGTCCTTTGAGTCCTTGCCAATTTTTGTACTGTGTTGTTTGGTCCAGTGCCCAGGAAGCAGCAATGGCACCTACTGAAGTGTGGTTTGTCTTTTTCAGTTCTTCATGCTGAAGTCATGCCTGTGGGTGTAAGAACACATTCACACCCTTTGCTTAGCTCTTCTCTACCTCACTGCTTCCTTCATCTTACATTTTCCCCCTAGAGATACAGCATCATCTAGGATATGAAGAGACTGAGTGAGAGGCAGCAGTCAGCCCTCGAGGTAATCCACGCCTTTCCAAAGCTCAGGATGGCACCCATGTTCATGACACACACTGTCATGCCAACCATGGGGTTCTGCACATATGCCAGAAAGAAGCTCCTGTTGTGGAAGAGGTTTCTATCCCATCTTCATGGTCTCAGTCCCAGGAAGCCACAGAGCTGGTCTGTTCACATCTGATGACTTCTATTCTCTCCTCTCGCTCCATTTAGCCAGCCACTCAAAAATACAAAGAGCTTTTCCTGGCCCTTTTGGGTGGTTGTATTCCCTGCAGCACCTACCAGAGCTGCCTCCCTGAATGCAAGGGCTTATAATAAAGTTTAGTAAGCTAGATTCCCTGGGCTCACATTTGATTTGTAAAAGAGATTTTAGCAGAATGAAACAACACCTTTTCCCTTCTCAGCAAAAGCCTGAAAGCAACACCACGGACACACTGTGAAGGGTTTAAAAATATAGTTTTGCCTTGCCAGCCAAAAGATGACTTTCTTCTCTAACTTTCATCTGAAATGAAGAAGACCATTGATTTAAAAAGTGCAGAGCCAACAGCAAATGATTTCTGGGAACGAAAATATCCACTTAATGCTCGCAAAAAATATTTTCCTGTAAAATAGTGCTCTGGATAGGTCGGCCTCTGGGAGACTAGTGACTAAGAGAAGGATTTATTGAAAAGTAACAGTTACATCTACTGCAATAAATAGTAAGCTGCTTACAGCCAAGTTCGATTGAGCTGTACTTCTTCTGTATCTCCTACAGTACTATATGGCCCCTGCAACCTGCATACAGGGTGTAAAAGGAAATACACTAGAAGTCTGTGCAGTGTGGAAAGATGCTTCCTTTTAGGAAATGGATGACGTGGACAGTACCAATTCGTTACAGCTTGGTATCTGTCTGGCAGTCTAACTGTGTCCCCCATTCCTCACCTGTGCCTACATACTTTTCCAACACACCAGGAACCCATGGACTTGCAGATCTACCGGAAACATTCTAAGAACTGCTCCTACAGTTCCTTATGGGAATGCCTAGGTCTTGGGGTGTTAATGGAAACAGTGAGAGGAAGGAAGCTGTATAAGCGGAGGGGATGGGTAAGAGGGGGCAATAGAACGTGTGTGATGTGAGAACTTACGGGAGAACCAGTGGGAGGAGGAAGAGATCCAAGGGAGAACCAATGGGAGGGGGAAGAGGTCCAAGGGAGAACCAATGGGAGGAGGAAGAGGTCCACGGGAGAACCAATGGGAGTCGGAAGAGGTCCAAAGGAGAACCAATGGGAGAGGAAGAGGTCCAAGGGAGAACCAATGGGAGGAGGAAGAGGTCCAACTTATCCATGGGCTTTTTCACCCCTGCCTCTAGATCCCAAAACAATGACCCTGTGACTTACTATGAATGAATAAGTGCCCAGGTCACAAGCTTTGGCTTGATCCCTGACTAGCTTAGCTCCTAACTTAACCCATTTACTCTGTCCTAAGAGTGCTACGTGGCTGGTTACCTCTCCTTAGTTTCATGCTCCTGTCTCCTCAGAGACCTGAACGAATCCCTCCCTGTGCCTGACTCTACCCCAGAGTTCCTCTTTCCCTACCAGAACACTTACCTCCTATTTCCTGCCACAGGCAATAGGCCATCAGCTTTTATTGACAGGTGATGCCTCCATATGGTACATAAGAGATTCTCTCTACCATCCAGCAAGAGAGGAGAAAGAGGATAATTCTCACAACCTCTTCAATGGATTTCCATCAAACAAAACTTGCATTATTATGAGGAGCTGCAATATTTAGACACTTTAAAAAAAAAGTAGGTCATGGTGATATCTTACTTTGAGGGGAAAACAGATCATTCGTAATTACCATTTGCTATATTTTATCTATTCTGTAAGAAAAAGAAAAAAAAAAAACTTGTGTGTTGGAGCCACAAGTCTGAGCCTGGCTCTGAGTTAAAGGAGAAAATGGAGCATAGGCACTGAGCCAGAAGCAGGAAGATGGTGTTGGTTACCGTAGTGATGCACATCTATTCAGGAGATAGTGTTGGTTACCATAGCGATGGGCATCCATCCTGGAGATGGTGTTGGTTACCATAGTGATGGATCTCCATCTGGGGGAATGGTGTTGGTTACCATAGCAATGGACATCCATCCAGGATGGATGGTGCTGTTGCTGACTGTGCTGGAGAGTGGGAGAAAAACACTTTCCTTCTGGACTGTGTAGCTGAGCACAGGAAGATCAGAGATGCGGAAACTAATGGATCATGTCTCCATGTAGACACCCAGCTGTGTGATCTATACAACCTTCCATAGCAATCTACAATCTACAGTGGTAAGCTACGGTGGCACACTTTAGAAGACTTAAAGTACATGAACTCAGAGAGTTAAAGACTTGAACTCCCATTTTAAGCATTGAAGTACAATTTCAAGAGTGAAAACAATTTGTTTGGTGTCCAACGACCTAGCTTATGAAAGGACAGAGTAATGGTTTATACCTCCATCTTGTCTTAATTCAACCTAATGCTTCTTCCCACCCCCACCTCCAGAGGAGTCCTAGCTCCATCAGGCCACATGTTATGGCAGAAAAATCCAACCTCTCCAACAGTGCACATATGAGAAATTCATAATGGGGGAGCACCCTAGACTCTAGGGCCGAGAGGCTCATTACTCCAGTCTGTCTCCTGAGGTTTTTAGAGAAATATCTGTTGTTCTGTTTCTGACTTGCTTTTCTGATCATTGCTTAATTAAATGGTTAGGAAATGATTATAAATGACAGGTTTCAATGTTTTTCCATTAATGTGATAATATCAGAATTCACTGGCTGTAATTAGTAAATGGAAGCATACATCAATGCACATCTGTACACATAGGGTTCACAAAAATGGATTATGTTATACTTATTGAGCTATGATTCTCATTTATCCAAATCCCTTAGCAAACATTTACATGTCTTTATATATAATCTACTTTATCAATTGCTGCATAATGTTCTACATTATGGATATACAATAATTTTAGACAAATGAGATGCATGAATATTCCAATTGTTTGTAATTTTGATCTACTGTCCAGAGGAAGGGCTGGCAAACTTCCTATGAAGGATCAGATAATAAATATTTTAGGCTTATGCAAACAGAAAGTCTCACTTGCAATTATTCAGTTCTATTGTTGTGACAATAAAACAGCCAGAGATGATAAACTTAAAAATGAATGTGGCCATATTCCAATTATACTTTGTATTCAAAACTAGACAATGAGCTGGACTTGGTCATGATACATAGCTTGATAATCTCTGATGTATGGTTTTGATGTATGTTTCTGTGTTTACATGGTTTTGCTTCTTCTCTTAACTGCTTATACATGTATATAAACATGCATATATATATATATATATATATATATATATATATATATATATATATACACACACACACACACACACACACATACACACAATGTCAGATAAGCTCTCATAACAAATTACTATAGTCTGGAGCCTTAAACAAGTATATCTTTCACAATTTTGGAGACGAAGGTGTGCAGTTAGTTCTCTGTGAGGCTCTCTTCCTGTCTTTCAGTTGCTTCCTGGTTCCTCAGATTCATAGGATTGTTAGAGGTGTAGGAAGAAAGAAAAGGTGAAATCTTTTGGGGGATCTCTTCCTTTCAAAATTTCAACATACTTAACTTAGTATACTATTTATGTTTGTAAAATGTACAGTATTCAATCTAAAATATAATCTATTACTATACTATAATATAGTATAATGTAATATACTCTTGTGTACTGTGTCTTCAAAATTCACCGTATACTTTCCCCTGACATCTTTCCCCGTCTCTTTGCATTTGGTCGCTATTGTTAAATATAAACATGTACTCACATGTATGCATATATGTGAACATATGTGTACAACCTGCTGAGCCTACTTAACGTTGCTCAGATGCCTAGGGTTTGAGGCTGACCGCTTAGTGTTGAATGACCAGGACATCTGTTGTGAAATTCTGTCTTCTATATAGGACAGAGAAGTTTCATCCATGAAAGGTCAACAACGTGGTAGTCTAAACCAGACCTGAACAGTCACACCACCAGTCACATACCAACAAAGGTGCAGGAAACACCACCAAACCCCTCCCCTAGAAGAAGAGTCACTGGCATTTAATTACTGCTGGCACCTCTAGTCACAAGGAACATCATAAGGGCTCCACTGGCATGACTGTGTCTCTTTCAATGTCACATTGTGAGTTAGTCTCCTTCACGTGAATTTTGGAGAAACAAAACAGCAAGTCTATAATATCGAATAAAAACATGGATTTTTAAAGTTATAAATATTAACATATAATTATCAGATTTTTCTACACTATGTAGTCTTGTCAAAGTCTGTGAAAGCATCTAATTCTCTGCATATTAGCATTAGCACCTTATTATGGCTTATTTTATTATTCGATAAGTTAGGGGGCAAATGTATTATTTTTGGTTTAATTTGCATACCTTTGATTATTCATGAAGATAATAACATGTTTATTGGTGACCTACATTTTTTTTTAATCTAGGAATCTCCCATGTATACGTCTTCAGTCAGCTTGCCTGTGTTACCATTTTTCTCATGGATTTTAATAAATTCTTTATACATGAGAGAGGTCATGTCCTAGTTACTTTCCACATTCGTGTGTTGCCATGACAACTAGATGTGACCTATAATACTCATCGAATTCTGATGCACTTCTTCCATGTTGTCCCTCACTCAGCAGGCCAAGCTTGCTGAGGTCGGGATTACTTCTTCTCATTTTGGTCCTAGCAGTGACAGTTTCTGTCCTGTAGCTGGTATACCACATGTGATTGTTAAATAAACTAATAGCACATATGGAAAATACCTCTTCACTTTCTTTTGTCCGTATAGCATCTCTGACACTACCATTTTTAATTCTTATCATCAAATCAGTTGATATTTCTTTGTACTACTCAGGCTTTTTACCAAGGTTAGAAAGACCCTTTATTCTCAAGCAATTAGAATATTTCCTTTTTACCTTATTGTACTTATAACCTTGGTTATTCAGTTGCATTTTTAGTGTACAAATCAATTTTCATCTGTTTGTGACAGGTACTCAGTTTCATTTGTTTTTTTTCTAATTAATGCCTTACTATTTTTTGAGTGATCACCTCTTTACAATCAGTATCAATAGGATATGAGGTCATCGTCATATCCTATCTTGGACTCATGCGGCACTGGCACATTTTGGTATCTCTGTCTGTTTTCTTCTTTTCTGATTTTTGCTCTCTGCTCTGATCATGTAAGCGCACTTTCCTGGTGACCACAGTTTCAGTTTGTCAGCTTGCTGCTGGGCCTGCCAGTCACTTCCTACAGGGTAAGCCAATAAGCAGTGACCAGATCATGGAAGCTTGATTTTCAGCCTGGCTTCTTTCTTAGCTCTCGGGCTTTATGTGACAAAACGTAGAAGGCCCCATCATCATACAGGGCTGACCTGCTTCATGGCTACTGTGAGACTGGGGAGTGGAGTAGCATCTACATCTAAGAGTTAAAAAGCTCCTGGTGAGTGAAAGCCATTCATAAACCCCATTAGGGACGACACCCGGTGATGTCGTGTCTGGGAGACCTTACTCACCATCACTGAATAGAGCGTCTTTGTGCACAAATGGAGGTGAATCCTTGAAAACAGCTCCTGTTTTCCTTCCAGATATACTCTAAGCTCCCGTGTATTACACACACCAATCGAAGCAAATTGTGATCTTGAAGAGGCTCTAGCAGGCCTGAGGATGGCAATCATGGCTATGGTAGACCTTGCCCTTCTCCCCCATTCCCTCTGCCTTGCTAAAAACCATTAGATTATAATCCTACATCTAGCCCTCAAGGTCCATTCCCTTATTTGGCCTCTTCCTTCCCTAAGGCTCGAGTATCCGAGTTCAACCTCAGTATTGAAGTCCAGCAATCAAAAGCCTCCCTTTGGCCACCTTAAGAAGCCCAATGAAAACAAACCAACTCACCCTAACCCAGGGTTTTTCCCCCACTCACCTTTATAAACTACCATTTGCCTATGGGTCATGTCTGTGTTCTCTCTAGCCAGAGGCTGTCCTTTGCATGACAGCCTAGACAAATTTCTCTCTTGTCCTCTCCCTCTTGCCTTTGTCTCTTATTTCCAGCCCTTTGTCAAATCCCCTTTGGCACTGCCATTTACTAAGGGAATGGTGTACGTCATGAGGCTAGCACAGCTGTTTTGACAAGGTACCAGAAAAGCTGAGTCACATGCTATGAGTTTGAAGCCCTTTACTTTCAGTTCGTGTCTCTGCATGTTATACTCTTGGGGGGCAGAGCTATAAGCATGATAATCCACCCAGGTCTTCTCTGACAAAATTGTTTATGTATTCCGCTAAGAGAGTCCTGATGTACTAACCCCCTGCTCTCAAGGAAGTAACAACCCTAGTGGACCCTACTTGGGAGTCTTCCCTGCGCCTCGGAGATTGTTATCTGTCTCTGGGTAAATTTGTGAAACAAAATAATTTAGAATTGTTCGGATTCAGAGGGGCTGACAAGGCTCAGCAGGACAGGAGAAATGACAGTAAATCAGAGCAAAAGAACTCCCTCTACAAAATATTTAGAATTTCTTAGAATTATGACATACAAGAAAAGAGACTATACATACAAAGCCCTTAGTAAGAACTCTGTAACAAAAGCTAGAAGGACGAAGATAAGACGATAGCGTGTACAGGTGGTGCAAGAACAAGAAAGAACCCAAGAGGAATAAAGCATTAGGATTTGTCATTCTTGGAAAGAATGGTTCACAGCAGGCTGCTGTATTGTTAATTAATATAGAAACAAATGATTTCCTTTATTAAACACATTCTTACAAGATTATAAATAACTGTTACAAGACTCCTAAGCCCACATTCTCAGGCTTAGGGAAATCCAAGCAATATATCTGACCACTAAAAGTTGATAGTATACTGCTTAAAGCAGGGTGACTTACCTGGACTGACTCAGATTCTATCTCTCCTCTATCTAGTCTCATCCTGAGACCACTGAGTGCTGCCAGCTTGAGAACAGTCTGTTACATGCTTGCTTGGCGCTAAAATGAGTTTTTAGAATTTTAGGAAAAAAAAGGATATGGGGTTGATAATAATAAAACCTTTCTACCTGTGCTTAACCTGCAACCCTGGGCATATTAGAAAAGTATGATCAGAATAAATTGATAGGATATGTATCTATTGAAGTCATGAATGTTTTAAAATCTGTATAAATAAATTCTGATTGTCAGACAGTCAGAAGTTGCAAAGCACCCCAGTCTTGGTGTTTGACTCAGCCCTCCCCTCTTCTGTCCCTTATATCCTTTCTAGTACCCTATCACTGCTGGGGCTGTCCTCTGGCACACCTTTGTGCTGAGAACTTGGTCTGAGGCTCCTTGAGCTTACTCTGAGAATCCCGACAGTCCTGAGCACCACTGTGACCTTGGCATGCTTGTGTCTGCTTGGAATTCTCATAATGCCTCCCGTAGCTCTTCCTTCTCTGGCAGGGATACAGGGTATGCAGAGTCTGCCCCAGGAGGCAAGCAGAATGAAATATTAAAATCCTGTTGTCCTGAATGACCACCAACTAGTAAGCTTAACACACCAGAAACTGGATCCATTCTGCTCTGATTCCAACAGTGTCAGCACTGTTCCCTTGCTCTATGGCTTCAGTTTGGCATCCCCTAACTTGCAGGCAGATCACAACAGTGGCTATGTCCACGGTTTGATGCCATCATAGTCACATACCACCTGGTCTCTGTGTCCTCTTATCTGTCTCATCAGTACATTTGGCAGTAAACTTGGGGCCTGTTCAGAAACTCTGAGGAGGCATCCTCTATAAATCTTTAGTTTAATAACACCTGCAAAGGTCCTACCTCCAACTACGGTCTTATTTATAGCTTGCAGGGTTTGGACCTGCATGCATCATGTTGGAAGCTACAATTCAATCCACTAAGAGTTCCATTCTCATAGGAGGAACTGAATGTAAAGCAGGCTCAGTATCTCTAGTGCCTAGTCAACTCAATAGCCACCTGGTCACAACTGGTCTTAGCTAAACGGAAGCTCATTCTCAGATAATGACTTTGAACTTCTGATATTTCTCTGTTCCTAAAATAGATATATAACTAATTTTGGACTCTGCTTTGAGACTAAAAATTTAAAATATACTCTATAGAAAAGAGTCAAGGCAGAAGCAACGGACAAACACGTGCTCCTTTCACCATGGCGCATCCTCAGACACGGGCTCCATCAGCACCCACTGTCTGGGAGGGCCCACTTCACAGTGTAGCCTTTGCTCTTCCGAAGCAAAGAATACACTGTAGAGAAAAGGTTATACTGTTTTAAGAGCAAAGGCTACACTGTTTTAAGAGCAAAGGCTACACTGTTTTAAGAGCAAAGGCTACACTGTTTTAAGAGCAAAGGCTACATTGTTTTAAGAGCAAAGGCTACACTGTTTTAAGCGCAAAGGCTATATTGTTTTCCCATAGTCTTTCAGGGCAAAGGAGTTAAAGATAGGTGTTTAACTACAGGGAGCCCAAGACTAAAACGTCCTTTTACTTAAGATTCATCTGTTTCTTTCTTTCTTTTTTGTTTCTTTAAATCATTTGTATGTTTGTGAACTCGAGTGAAGTACCTGAGGAGACCAGACGAGGGAGTCAGATTTCTCTGAGGGAGTCAAGGTTGTTGTAAGTGTCCTACAGAGGTTCTAGGAACTCCATGCTCTGCAAATGCATCGAGTGCTCTTATCTGCAGAGCCATCCATCTCCCCAGGTCCTTGACTAAGTTTCTTTTCTTTTCTTTCTTTCTTTTTTTTTTTTTAAAGACTTTTTATTTATATGAGTACATTGCAGCTGTGTTCAGACACACTAGAAGACTGCATTGGATCCTATTACAGATGGTTGTGAGCCACCATGTGGTTGCAGGGATTTGAACTCAGGACCTCTGGAATAGCAGTCAATGCTCTTAACCACTGAGCCATCTTTCCAGCCCCTTGACTAAGTTTCTTAAGGAGTTGTGACTTCCCATGTTAGCCATTCTACTAAAGAGAATTCCTGTTCCACAATCACTGAGCCAATCTGAACCCATGGCGTCCACAAGTTTCCAGTGTGGACTCAGCTGGGAACAGCTGCTTTCATACAATCCTTTCTGAATGTTTCATGTTACCCTTCATATTCTGCCTTCAACTTCTCCAGAGGAAGCTTGAAGAACATAGTTTTTCAGATTTAGGTTGTTTCAGGGGAAGAAATCGCTGGCATTTACAAAAATAAAGAAAACAAAAATAACTTTTTGCATTAAGATAATTTTATTCCCAACCCTAAACACCCAAAGGTGTCCAACCAAAACACAGAGACTACAAAAGGTTATTTGGAAATAGCTGTAAGTGTTGCCATGGGGAACCAGTTAAAATACATTTTACTTCATCTGCTGAAAGAACTCTTCCCACCTTCAGAAAAAAGTGGTCAGAAAACCTGATTTGGAAACTCTGCAGTGTGGCTTTAATTAGACCAGGGGAAAAAAGATTTCCTAGGAGGTAGTGTGACTTATTCAAGGTCCCCCAGCAACATTTGGTATAATTAAGACTAGAATCCAGACCAGCCGACACCAATCCAGTGTTCTCTCTGTTAATGCTACCACCGATTTCCTATTCTCTTCTCCAGTTGCCGTTCCCTCTGAAGTGTAAGTGTAGGTCCTGTAAATAGCCTTATTCTGTCATCCACTAAGAGGTCACCCCACCCCACCACCTTTTTTTTTTCCCCTAGAAACAACCGTCAGTAAATATTCTCAACGGTAATTGTTCTCAGCAATTCTAGCACAACTCTACTATACAAAGTATGTAAACAAATGCTACCTCTGTGAGCTGGGCGTGGTGCTGTATACTTTTAATCCCAGCACTTGGGAGGCAGAGGCAGGTGGATTTCTGAGTTTCAGGCCAGCCTGGTCTACAGAGTGAGTTCCAGGACAGCTAGGGCTACACAGAGAACCCCTGTCTTGAGAAACAAAACAAAACAAAACAAAACAAAACAAAACAAAACAAAACATCGGTGTAGCTTTGGCTAGGGTTTTCAGATCCCTGCCATAGACAAGACAAGAGTTAGAAGTCTGTCTCACCAGTCTTCACCGTTCTGTCCTGAAGATGAGTGTGACAAAGATGTCACATTACAGTGTGGCTATGAGGGTGGAACTCCAGAAAATAGCTTGTGAGTCTAGAATGGCTGCTATGTCAGGATGCACGTTAGCTAGTATGTATCAATACTATTTTACTTCCATGCCTTCTGAAAGATGAAGGGAACCAGAGACATTGTTAGAGATACCTTCTTTCTCCTGTTGTCCCCCAGCCAGCCACCCCAGTTCCCTCCTTAACCTCGTTTGTCTCCTGTATCTGTGATAAACACTATAAACAAAAAGCACCTTGGAGAGGAAAGAGTTTATTTTACTTTACAGCAAAGATTCTCACCCTTCCTGATGCAGAGACCCTTTAATACAGTTCCTCATGTTGTGGTTACCCCAACCATAAAATTATTTTTGTTAATACTTCAAAACTGCAATTTTGCTACTGTTATGAATCTTAATGTAAATATCTGATATACATAATACCTGATACATGACCCCCAGAGGGGTCGAGACCCACAGGTTGAGAATTGCTGCTTTACAGCGTCTAAGGAATTAATTAGTCCCTGAAGGGAGGCTGCTTACCAATTTGCTTCCTGTGGCTTGCTCAGCTTGCTTTCTTATACACCCAGGACCTGGAAGTGGGTGGACTCTTTCAATCACTAGAAACAAACTACAAGACACCCACAGCCCAGTCTAATGGAGGCTGGAAATTTCTCCTTTGCTGGTTCCTCAGTGTGTGTCAGGTTGGCAAAAACTGAGAAGCACACTGCTTTCTAAACATCGCTGTAATATAACAGAGAGGCAGCTTCACCCTCTACGCTCCCTGGGCTGGCTAAGACAAGCAATTTGCCTTCTATTGGGAACTCTGGAAAAATTTCAACTCTAGACAACATCCTGGCTCCTTGATACCAAGTGCCCAAATAGATTCTTTAAAAAAAATTAACCAGGTTCATTTTCACCAATCATTTCTAAGATTTAAATGAATGAGGTACAGTCTCTCCGAGACCAGCCATGTTTGCCACTCCTGCTATGTTCCCTACATTTTCTTTCATTTGAATTGTGTGCACAGAAGGGATTCACTTTCCCTGTACACATTAAAGCATCAAGAATAGGTATCTGTGTCTCTGCATTAACACTCTAGAAAACTCTCTCACTTCCTAACATGTAAATAGGTTGAATTTGGGAGATGGTGGCCCAATCACTTTATCTAATGTAGTTTTTTCGAGTTGAACAACCTTATCCTTATAACAACAGTTCAATGGCACAGGCTTAACGGACTGAATTTTGACAAGGTTCTAGAGAACATTAAAATATATAGCACACCATCAAAGCTAAAATTAGTTTCAAATGTATCTTATTAATGCTCGGATGTCCTGTCTTTGTGGCAAATATTCTTACATTTATGGTTGACAAATTAAACTCTGTAGATAGCTCTAAAATAGATTTACTATAGACTAATGAATGACGTTACTTTTACTACCCTATAACAATACTGTTCTGCCCAAACTTATATTATATTTTATTATTCTGATAATACAGATTTTATATATATATATATATATATATATATATATATATATATATATATATATATAAAATTTTATTACAGGGTGTTCTGGAGTCAACAGAATTGGGTATAAGGCATTTAAATTTCATAGTTGTCTTAATGAATCATGAGATGGCTATAATTCTTCTAAAACAATTCACAAATTAGACATACAGTCCTTTCTTTCACAATGGATTAAACATAGCCAGTCTAAAGGTTTCTGGGAACTCCACACAGACATATTTCCTCTCATATGTTTAATATTTTTAAACCTGTATTAACACATACACACTACCACTTGGCTCCATCTACAGACGAGAACACCTAGATCCAGAGAACAAAGATTCTTTAGTCAAGACTTCCTGTCCGACCTCTTATCAACTATTCTTCCAGAAACTTCTACCAGACCAGAGAGAACCAGGCTTTGTGTTACAGCTGTCAATCCTCTGTTCTCTTCCATCCTGACTGGGGATAAATTAACCCTATAGGCTCAGGTATTCCCCCCTTCTCTGGAGTCCCAGGGCATCTGTCATTTTTGCTGATTTGACCCTCTCGCTCTCTCATCTCAGGGCACGTTAATTCCACCAGACCTCTTACTTTAGAGAGGAGCTTCCCAGAGCTCAGCATAGGTCCCCTTACCTGAATGAAAAACTGAGCTAATGTTTATTAATAGACATTGTGATAAAACAAAACAAAACAAAACCAAAACCAAAAAAACTGAAAGTGGCTACCTTCAGGCTTGATTAAAGATATCCCATAAGTTCTGTGAAGATGAAGCTGTAGAATTTATTCAAGTTTTACATTTCGAAACAGTCTTCACAACACTTAGAAAATACATTTAGGAAGATGTAAGACACCGGGTAAGGCACAAAGGAACGTGCTCTGGGTCTTCTGCTGTAGGCTGGAAGTTTTTACACTAAAAGAAGAGGCAATCCCCAACTTTAGACCAGGTGTGGAAAGCCAGCCGATGACAGATACCTTTGGATTAGTGAAGCATGACACACTTAGACACTAGGGACACACTGATCTTACTGCCCTTCCTTACAAATCTTGCACTAGAAAGTAAACCATTCAGCTCTGCTATGAATTAAATCAAACAGACGGACAAGGAAACACAATGATGAAACAACACAGATCAAGGAACTCAGGAACACGAGGACCCACAAAATCAATCCTGTCATCTAATGTCATGGTTTCAATGTTTCCCTTATTTGAGGATTCAGAAATCCACACCTGATCTTTCAGTGATACATATCTATTCAGAAAATGTCTGCGGATCTTTAAGGGTAAGGGGCTTCAAAGAAGCTAGCCACCTTTGACACACTGCTCCCACACTTAGCTTCTTCTTTCTTCCCTCTCTGCCTCTGAGTTTTCTGGTTGACATCGGGAAGGTTCATCTCATGCCACAGGAGCTGGTCCGATCTCACATTTGAGCCAAAAAGTTCTCTGGGTGTATACGTCAAAATAACCTTCAAGCGTCTGTTAGTACTTCACATCATTGGTTATTTGGCAATTTTAAAATTCCTTCTTCCGACCGTAAATTCGAGAAAAAAAAAATCCTCCCTGCAATATAATGAGTTAATTAATGTTTTATTAAACATTTCAAAGACGATGTGAAAGGCTGTGGGCAGCAGTGGAGTCAGCACGGCAACCCACATCCTCACAGTCAGGTACACAGCCAGGATAAATCTCTCGAGGAAAACGTAATATTCAGCAAAGGCAGCTCTGTGAACGTTCGCTCCGGAGCGGTGCGGATGCCCAAGAGTATCAGCTGATGTCAGCATGCACCACGCCATTTAACAGGAGTGGCTTGAAAACAACGCGGTTTATCATCATTTCATGTGGAGAAGTCTGGAGCTAGCACATTCAGCGGTCAGAAAGCCTCGGATCTACCCCATGTGCTCTCGGTTTTATCTTTGTCCTCAGGCCGTGCTCGCCAGGTTGCAGACAGCCTTCCCACCCGTTCTTCCACAGCCCTGAATCTGACTTTGTCGCTCTTCTTAAGACAGAGGGAAAGACCTCTCTCCCAAGCCCTCCACTCACTCTTTGGCTCTCGTGTGCAAGATGTCAAGTCCCAAGGAAAACAGATGCCCTGGAAAAGGGAGTTAGACAATTCAGAACAACAGGGTCCAATCCCTGAAGTCCATGATACTTGAATGAAATAAGGGTTTCATCACCAAAGAAGATGGTAGTCACACAATGCTTGGTTGGTAGGCACAAGATTTCACATGAGATCACATCCTTTGAAGGAATTAGAAACTTCAAAAGTTTTATGTTATTTCTGGCCCGGAAATACCCTGAGGGTTTCAAGCAGAAGAATAACAAACAAACAAACAAACAAACAAAGGGATTTTTCAGTCTTTTATTCTCTTTCAATTTTTTTGCATCTCAACATGTAGGCTGGGCCTGTCATGAACAAGTATTTCCAGGACTCCTGTGACCAACCTGTAAAGCATACAGATGCTAAAGAGATGGAGACCCTCCATTCTGGGCAAGTCCAATCTATTGGACATTGGACTTGGAAAGAGGAGCAAAGCAAGAGACCGACTTGGAAGAGTACGGGAGGGACCACCATAGGCTGGCTGGTCAAAGGGAGATTCACATGAGGACCAGTGTGAGAAGACTGCCCCATGTGCATGTCAGAGATCTATGAAGACAGACAGCAGGGAGGGGCAGGATAGAAGATGTGGCAGGTGGCCTGATAGGATTTACTTGCAGTCAAGTTCAGGCCAGGTAGAGTTCTTTGGCCTTTCACACTTTAAGCTTTTTCAAGTGTATCAGCAAACAGGAACAATATACAAGGAAGAAGCCTTCCCAATAAGTCTTTTTAGAAGCTCACTTTGGCAGCTATATGGGAAGAACAAAACTAAACAAAGCTAGTATCAGCTGGCCTGCAAGCTGGAGCTGCCTGGGCCCAGAGGTGGGAGCCTCAGCCCTGTTTTGGCACTTAGAACTTGGGGATCTTCTTGGCTTTTGTAGGGCACAGGACTCTTTCTAACCAGTTAAGGGCTGTTTAGAAACAGGCAGAGACTACTCTTCAAGAAATGTACAAGGCCTGTGCTCAGTGAGGGCACAGAGTCTCAAGGAAGACTGTTAAAATTCAGATTCCAGTTTCCTTGGTCTGGGGTAGGGGCCAAGGGTTTCTGGTTCCAACAAGTTTCCAGAACAAGCCAATGCTTCAGGTCTGACTTCCACAGTGGGTGAAGGACTGGAGCAAATCATGGCCTCAAAGTTGGCACACGCTTGTCTGTTCTGCTCACTTATACTATCACAGGCTTTGGAAGAGGGGCAAGACGCCGTGGTTCTCAGTGAACGAGGGGCATTTGTTATGTTTTAAACACCCAGGACCCACAAGGCCAGCGGCTACCATCCCTGACAACATGTGCAGTTCTCCCTGTCAAGGTCTGTTTCCTAGCTCTCTGCAGAGAGTGGAAACTCCTCCAAGTTGTTAAAGACCCATTCTGGTCTTTGCTGTTAAGATCAGATTAATCCTTTACAAATTACAAGATCATTTCTTTTATGAAATCTTGCCTGAAAGTCAAGTGAAGTAGATAGTCTCAGCTTCCCTCTGGAGTTCCCCTCTGCATCTGGTTTTCCTCAGCAATGCATTTTTGCAGTGCGTGGCCTGTCTGACACGGAGGTGCCAACGCCCATCCAAAGCAGGCTCATCTTCCAGATGCCTTTGCCACAACCACTGACCCCCATTTTACAAGGGCCCATCCGCATTCCCATGGGGCTCTCCGGTTGCTTATGTCTAGACCCTCAGTGCAGTCACTGACATGAGAAGTGACGACAGCCCTCAATATTAAACGGTAAGATGGACTACAGAACAACAAAATATGAAACTCTTTCTACCAAGTACTCTGTGATGTCTATACACAGGCCTGGATCATCTGGTGGCCGTGTTGGCAACCAATGGATAGCCCCGAGAATGAGAACAACAGTGGAAAGTCAAGCCAAGCCAAAGTCTGAACCTGGAAAACCTCAGGTTTTGGAATTGGGAGTGTTCTCAAGGCTGAACTTGACATACTGGAGACTTTTCCCTATCTTAGATGAAAGCAGTTTATACTGGAGGCTTCTGCTCTGTCTCGGCCGCCAGGCATTTTTGTTTAGCTTGTCATATGACAGCCACAGTTGCCAATCCCTTTTCTTCTGCAGGTCTTGATCCAACCACTCAAAACCAGAACCACTATGAACACACACTCACGTAAGCCAGATTTTCTTTTCCAGTTCTATGACATTTTCTGGAACGTGCTAAGAATCAAAACCTACAGAGCCAAGGACTCTCCCCAGGGAAACTTTTTTTTTTTTTTTTTACATTTTACTGCATGTCACCAGAAATAAATCAAAGTTATCCAGTTAGCACATCACCTGTGGAGCCTCAGGATAGGATTCTTCACCCTCAGCCAATGGGGCTTTCTGAAGGTTCTCCTCAGTCACCGCAGCTGTGCATTCACCCCGGCAGGGCAGGGCAGCATCTGAAACTCTCTCTTCCTACCGGCCTTATTTTTCTGGATCAATTTACAAGGGCCTTCTTAGCTCTGTGTGCTGATTTACCTCCACTTCCTGTTCTGCCCTGTTCTTTCCATATCTAGAATCTGACCAAAGTGTTCCTTTAATCTATCTGGCTGAGGATGTTCCACACACAGACAGATGTGAGCTTACTACCACCTGTTCACAGAACACACCCCTATCCTGTCACCCCCCCCCCCTTTTTTAACTAGGGCTGGGCTGAAGAAAGCTGATTTTGTCACAACAGAACCAAGAACAGCCACCCCGCTCCTCAGCTGTTTTGCTCTACTTCTTTGTTATAAATGTGTTAATAGATCTGTTTGAAAATAGGATTAAGAATTACTCCAGAAGACAATGCACAGGATAAGATTATATTTTATTAGAGATCTTATATTACATATTCCCAAAAAGTTATAAAAATCTTCCAAGAGAAAAATATCAAAACCTGTTGATTTCAATGAGCAAAATAATCACAATGAAAGTAAACATTTTCTTCTAGACAAAAGGACTGTGGAAACACGTCGGCACGAGTACAACAAAGACACAGGAAGATAATTACAATGTCTTCTAACATCATACAGCATTTTCTTAAATCAATATATATATATTTTTAGAATGTTGATATTTGAACCATGCACCTCTAAACAAAATTAAAATTTCAGAGAGTGGGGAGAGAGTAGCGAGACAGTCTTGGTCCACTGAGCATCTGTGATAACAGATGTACCAGGCAGGCCTAACCAAACAGACCCCTCATGTCTGAAGTGTGGCTGGCTGCTCACGTGTGCCAGAGAAACCAGTCCCTGACCATAACCCAAAGCAGAAGACACCCTCTCTTCATTTCCCCTGATGTTGTAATGTGAAAAGAACTTTTAAAAGCAGAAGCTTGCTGGTTAAATAGTTTCTGCTTCACCTGTGAATAAGTAGCTGGTGACCAGAACACGGGCTGGGCCCCTGTGTCTGCTGTTTTTGTTTCTTATTTATGTCAGCCACTGGTTTCATTTGGCCTCATCAGAACTTCTGTAGTGATTAAGCATAGCCACTTAACCACAGAGCACAGTGAACATCCACAGGAAGGTATACACTTCAGATACAACTAGAAAATAGATCATATTCCTGGGGCTGGGGCTTGGCAGTCCTAGCTAGCGTCTGCAGAGGCTACAGGAGGAAGTGGTTTTGCTGTATTTCAGTTCCTTATTCCCCGACAAATGAGGAAGGGAATGTATGTCACATGCTTACTGCATGACTTATATATACCCTTGCAAAAGTCCTGTCAGCTCTGGTATTTCCTTAATGATTATAGGCAAAGGATTTTAGGAACTCAATAGAACAGTGCATGTAGGAGCTGCGTCTGGAGGAAGAATCCAGATGACTATCAGAATGAACAGTGAAGCATACATGATTTTCTCTGTAATGTACTGGAATGGCAAGAGGTAAGTGGAGGTTTAAAGTCAAAGGATACTAAATTAGGTTAAGACACTGAGGAGAGTTTTTCAAAATTGTACATAGCCAGAGCATTCTTTCTATACCAAAATTAAATACTATTATTCCATTAAAGAAACAATGATCTCAAATGAACTCAAAGGTCCCATGATGGCACATGGGCTAGACTAACACGCTGAGTTTACCACACACAAATGTTTGGAACATGTTCTTTAGTAAGGAACATCAAAATGAGCTACACACAGCGGATTTTAAAAAACAGTCTATTTTTAAAGCATTCTCTCTTTAACGTGGTTAAGTACTGTGAAATGCAAGCAGTACTTGGATCTTGTGGCTTACGAAATCCTTGCTTCAACTTGCAGTTTCCTTGGCAGCAGCATATTTTTAATTAGCAATATTTTTTCTCCCTTGTTTTGTTTTCTGACATCTCAGTACATTCAAATAGTCAAAATGTTTAGAGTAACATCACCACAAATGTAATGACACAGATCAGGATGTGGCCAGCATTATCAAGCAAAAAATTTACATAATTTATGTATCATAGAAAGTACCCACCCCCTACCCCAACCTCCCAATACCCCACCTCCCAACAGTAATATGGACAGTAATAAGATTTAACAAGACTTATAAAAAAATAAGGCACATTTATTTTTGATATGGTAATTTAAAAATAGAAAACCCCACCTTGGAACACCTGTATTCAAATGAGCTGTATAGAAAGACACCTTGTGGTACCTAAAATGGAATTGCTTCTTCTGTTTTAGTGACAATGGAATAAATTGCACCAATCCCATCTTGTCAAGTAATGAAAATACACCTCTTTTTCTACTGGTGAGTGACTAAAATTATCACTTTTTTTTTTAATGTATGGGTAGGAAAGGGTAGCCAAGAGGTTCATTGGGAAAGAGTATGAAAAGCAACTACATTTATCATAAGGGTTGAGGGATTGCACTTTTCCACGTTATTTTAACATACAAAATATTCAAATTTGTATCAATGATTACAACTACTTTGGCCATTAAGCTGTTACCTACCGACTTCTAATTTTTCTTTCTATTTAGGTCAAATGGGTATTTTTTTTTTAAATAAAACATGATCAGAGATAAGAATACTTCTAGAGAATCTCTTTACAACCCTCAATGCAAACATAGTTAGTTAGCATTTAACCTGAGATTACAGTCTGTTGAGGGCTTATCTTTCAATAGTTCTTCATTTTTGTTACCTCTGATCATACTGATAATGGTAGCTGTGGGACAAACTCAGAGAAAGAAACCTTTTTTTAAAGCATGGCTTTTTCTTACTAGATTGGTTAAAAAAAAAGAATCACAGAATTCATGTTCTCACAGTAGCCAGAAGCTAAAGTAACGTGCTTAGTTATTGCACGTTAAACCAAAGACGGTAAGACAGCCAGAGTGTCTCTGCTCCAGTCAGGTTGACCGCAAGCGGATGCGGAAGGTGCTAATCTCCATGGGGCTCAGGCTGATGTCACTCATGTTCTGGGCGTCTGGAGGGGAGTGCATCAAGGACAGCGAGGAAGGGACGAGACTCTCCACAGCAAACTTGTTGAAAAGTTTCCAAAGTGATACCTTAAAAAAAGCAAGTGACAAGATTTGCAGATTCAGAGCAGCCCTGAGATTTGCACATTCAGATCTGCTCCGGGAGAAGACTATCTATAAAATCAACTTAGGGAAAGCACAGGAAGGAATATATTTATATGCTGAAGTTCCCTTTTGAGAACATGAAGGGGAGAGGACATTACACAAACTCTCTGGAGACACATGGCTGTGAGGCACTGCACCGTGCATTTCCTTTAGTTTTACATGAGGACATTTTCAATACAAGGGTGGACATCTAAGAACCAAGAAATTCCAACAGTCCCAAGGACTGGAAAATCATCAGATTCTTTGGTCACTATTTCTCCATACTAATGGTGGTGATAAGACAATCCTCCTGACCCCCTTTCTAACAGAATTGAAAAATAAGACAGTTTCACGATAACAATGGCTCATTTTATTACTGGTCCCAATCTATAGAGACGTTAGGAAAATATATTCGTCACTTTATGAGGTTATCCTAAAGTGTCTCTTGGAATAATATTCCTCGATTATCCTTCTCAAGACTTATTAACACATTAATTCTAGAAGGTTCCTTAGGTATATTCAGATCATCAGTACCAGAGTGGAAACACACAGGAAAGTGGGGGTAAGGACAATCCATCCAAGTAAGCCCTTGTCTCAGACCTTGGAATGTGTGAGGATGTAGAGTTGAGACAAGATTGCTTGACTCTGCTCTGTAGTGTAACCTATGGAGTTCTGGCAGGAAGTTGGCTCTGCCAACTTGCTGGGTGTGTAGACCTAGCTATGTGCAGAGATCAGCTAGCTAACTATTTAACTACTTTGTGAGTCCTGGCTCTCTTAGAGGCAGAAGACTGGATGTTCATCATTCCAAGAAGATGCTGATAAACTGACAAAAGAACTTGAGGAGAAAAATCAAGAACAGGCAACCAGCCAGCAGGGTGCAGACTCAAGGGTTATCTGATCTTCACGGTGATGACTCATACACAAATCTAGGTCAATCAGGAGACCCAGACACATTTATTTCTCCAAATGAGTCAACTGACATAACCTCGGCACAGCTACCTCGGGTTGTTTCCAGTTATCCCCTTGACCATGGTTTTGATGTTTATGCCATGACTCTTCACTGCTGTACCAGGCATCTTCTGGTATTTTAAATCTGCCCTAGCCTTTGTGGAATGTGGGTTTAAACTACCAGGACCAAGCTGCATGGTATGTGAGCACAGATGGCCCAGAGGAGTTGAAATTGAAGACAAGAGGTGTAATGAGCTTGGCAGTCTCAGAATGGAAGACCAAAGAAGTGATAGGAACATGGCCTTCTTTTGAAGTGTGCAGATGGCAGCTGACAAGAACAGAACTTTAGGTAGAGCAAGTGTTTTGTGGAGATGAGAAATCTTGAGCTGACTTGCAGGCAAGGTGAAAAACTGAGTTCAAGGCAATGAAAGCTTATACTGTACTATCTGCAGAAAGTGACAATCCCAAAGCATACTGTCTTGACTAGTAAGGTAGACTCTTAACTTACCTTTCCCTGAGTAGTGGAACAGGGTAGCCCTATGCCTCTGCTGGAGAGCTGGCAATCAAACCCTTTCCGGTGGAGGATCAAGGCCGCCTCATCCGAATAACCTTTGCCCATCTGAAAGTGAGAACACCAGTATATCATGTAAACACTGAAGTGATTATTTATAGCACCTCACACACTCTTTGGTGTCTGCACATTTATTCAACAATTAGATACTAGTAATTCATCCCTTCAAAGAGCCCCCTCCCCCACTCACTGTCCCATTCTTTTCTCTTTCCCCAAAAGTCCATAAACTTACCTCAAAAGTCCTGGTTATGGAACTTCGTGCCTTTGTTTCCCCCATGACCCTTAAAGGGTTAGAGTTCTTTTTACCCACATGTTAATACTGTTTTATCAAAGGATCCACAAATAAAATCATTTAGTCTTTTTATATACACATGCATTGAGTAAAACACACCTAAATTTAGTCCCAGTTTGGTCACATGATGAGTTAACACCAGCCTTAACACAGAGAGACGCTTCTCTGTGAGACCCTGCATTTGGGGACTGCACTAACATTTTTATCCTTTAATGTGTTGCTTCGTTATTTCTATGTAAGAGACATTTAGATTGAATTAGATATTCTGGGTACATTTATTAACTTGGTATGTCACTTAAGTTCACATTCCAGAAGTCCTCCTGGGCAAAGGTAACCAGTCAGTGAGGAGAAACATCCCTATTTATTTATTTATTTATTTATTTATTTATTTATTGCAGCAAACTCTCTTGCACTCATCTTAAATAGTGATGCCATGAACGATTCAGATTTGGATGTGTATGAAGTTAGGACTATCTTAATATATTTTGTTTTCTAAAGAATAAAGACAGGGTCTGGGGAGGTGACTCCATGACGGAAAGCACTTGCCGAGTGAGCCTGCTGACCTGGGTTCCCAGAACCTCCACAAAAGGCAGAGGTGCAGTACACGTACCTATACTCCTGGCAGGCCCCATGAGAAAATAAGAGATGGACGCAGCAGACTCTCTGGACACTCACAGGCCGGTTAGCCTGGCTTACTTAGCAGCAAAGACACCCGGCCTCAAACAAGGCAGAAATGAAAGAAGCAACACCCGAAGGCTTCTTCTAACTTCCACATGTGGTTCTCCCACACACACACACTTACATATAAACTTACACACATCCAAATTATTATAAAATAAAGTGTAAAGATGTTTGTGAGGATCTTAATGATTTTAATGAATTAAAAATCATTGGAACTTTGAAGAGTTGTAGTTATAACAAGGGGAGCTGTCTGCTGCTAGAGACCAAGTCTGAAAAACACAAGTTACTTCTCTTCTCCAGCCAGAGTCAGCACACCCAAGCTCGCAGCCATCTTCACTAGAGGGCAAGCTCTGTGTAGTGTGCTACTGAGATGTCCTTTCTGAGTAGCTGCTAGCATCTGCACTGGATTTGATGCTAAGAGGCCTGAGCAGAGTCTGGCTGCGTGAGCATATATTATGATGCTTTGCACTGGTATTTTTTTCAATGGCATTGCAGGATTTTGTTTGAAGGGAGGAAAAAAAAAATGCCATTTGAGGAACCGAGTCACAAGGTGACCTTGAGCCACATATCAGCTCTAAGTGTCTATGTGATAAAGATGTCTAGTAAACCTTCAACAAAATGCTGTGCCCCTACATACACCTCACAGTGGAAAAACAGCACATAGAAAACCCTTCACTAATTATAAATAGATCACCATCTGAATAACAAAGAGAATCAGTCCCTACCCACCATGGCACTTGGGAACAACAACTTATTTTAAGCATCTTTTTGTCTATAAGATGGAACTAATGTTAGTATACTTTCTGCAGGAATTCAACCTGTGGATGACTCCTGAGAAATCCTGTCTATAGTGGTCTCACGGAGCTTCAGAGGACAGAGTGTACTAACCCAGAAGCCAAAGATTAGTGGCTCAGAACCTAGGTTGGACTCCATCAGCCTGAATTCTGGCTCTGTGCTCTACAATAAGTAGCTACATTCAGTAAAACCAGGTTTTCTTTTTTTTTTTTTTTCTATAAAATCAAAAGGAAATGAAAAAAAAATCCAAAGATGTGGTCTAGTGTTTGACTTATGATGCCCTTGGCATGTTAGCTATTTGCATTTTTAAAGAAATTCATACAAAATAGGTGATTATTTTATAAACATTACAAGTTATTACAAATGAATTTTTAAAATAAATTTCCCCACTGACATTATAGTTTTTGCTAAAGAATAAGAGAACTGTTAAATTACATATCTATGGTTACATGTCAAAGTCCCCAACTGTCTATATGTAGACTCACAGATTAAATGGCCTTTTACTCAAACTCTTTCAGAAGCACTTTCCACTATTAACCTAAAACATGCAGGATTTTAAATCCCTAGACCATTTATAAAAGCTACTTAATCTAGTACTGTAGAAGATTCCTAAGATATATACACATATGAGAGAAATCTAAATGGAATTGCCAAATGACAAGGAAGAGATGCCCCTGACAGATATTTTTCACCAGCAAGTGAAGCTTCCAGTGTCAGGGATGGGTTACATCTAGTTGACTCTTTGGTCAAAGAGACACTGTGGAAACTCTCAAAGATTGACTTCAGTGAACAAAAGGTAAAGTCCTATTGCTAAAGACACTACTTATGTATCTCAGTGAGTAGAAACTTGAGCTTCACTTAAATTCGTATTCATAAATTTATAAAACTACTATTCTCCTAAAGGAATATAGCAATAACTCCTAATGACATGTTATAATCATAGATCAGTGTCTTGCTCAGCAGTCACTAGAGGAACTTCCTCCAGCAGTAAAGAGGGACTAGTACAGAGAGAGCCACAACTGGACAGTCAGCAGAGAGTAAGAGACTTTAGAGCACTTATACAGAACGGGATGTCTCCACCCAATGGCCTCCCCTCGGGGCTCAGGGATCTTATGCAGAAGAGGAGGCAGACAGACTGTGAGAGCCAGAGGCAATGGATAACTTCCAGCCACAGCAGGAGGGACACTCAGGAACTCCCAGAGACTTGCGGCAGCCTGCACATGTTCAAGTCAGAGTGGAGATGTTGACACAACCTCCACCCCTAGCTAAGGAGCTCTCTACAACTGACAGCCACTTGCAAAGGAAAAATTCGTCTTCTCCAGTGGAGTCTTGGTGTGTACATTACTACACCTCAGGGCCGGCCCATGCCCAGGAGTCGTTGGTTAACAGCATAAACTCAATGGCATTTTGTAAACCTTTAATCTTACTTGCTTTCTTTGGGGTAGGCTTGGGACTCCTTCAGGCACTCCCTCTTGGAACTAGCCACTCTGGAGAGGACATGTGTAAACGCTGGCAAACGACTGCCCCCAACTAAACCCTCAGCCACAGACAGCTGCCATTTCCAGCCATGCGAGCAAGTCTGCCTCGTGCTAGTGCTGAGGTGAGGGAGCAGCTGTGGGCTTCTGCTACGCAAGACACTATGTGCAATGGACACACCTCAGGGCGGGCACAATGCCCAGCAGCAGACGGCTAACAGAAAACAAACCCAAGGGAATTTTCATAGACTTTGATCTCATATTGATTTCTTTGAGATTTTTTTAAAATCTTATTTGTCTTTTATTTGTCTTTTATAGTTTCTGATTTAATGTTTTGCCTGTTTATTTGGGGGGGCGGGCATGGAGTTCTTGAGGAATTCTTGAATGGGTGGGAACCATCTTGGATGCGTTGGAGAAAGAGAAAACATGATCAGAATATATTCATGAATTTTTTCAATAAAGTAAATAAAAATGGGAAAACTGTTAATTTAAGTAGAATATACATTCAAGAAAACTTCATACATTCACACAGGTTATACTATGTGCTCTAAGAAAGCAAATAGATTGAAATAATTTTTTAAAAATCCACTAACATGTTATTAATATCAGGACCTCGGAGAAGGAGAGGGTTGTGGATGTGTATTATATGAAAACAGCACCAAGTACAACTGTCTGTCAGATAGGCCAGGTCACATGTAAGTGTGAATCACTGAGGTCAGGCTGGGTGTTCAACAGTCAACAATCCTCACAGAAGTCATTTGCAGAGATAAGATCAATATGTGCAGAACTGAGCTGGGAGGCCAGTCCTGCAAATGGATGCAGTGTGGGGAGAGTGATCTTCATAAAGCATCCCTCCGAGAAAGCCAGATCGAGTGAGGTCCGGTTCCACAAACCAGTCATGAGGGTTTGAATAACCATTAAGTTTCAGTAAATGCAGGGAACTGGGTGACAGCCCTTCAGTAGATCAAAGCACTGTGGCAGGGAAAGTGACAATTAGCACACACTGAACACAGGCTGTACACAACCACAGCAACAGTGACTAACACACACTGAACACAGGCTGTATGCCAGACAAGACATAGGATGCTTTGCACGGACAAACTTACTTTATGCCACAGCAGCCTTTATGATGGTTAACAAAGCTAATGAAATAATGTACTATTAGCAAGTTTGGATATGCAGGACTATCCCCACAACCAAGCATTCTCTCTTCCAGTGTCTGAGCAATGATCACTCACAACCCTGGTTTAGTGCCCCCAGGGCCTTACCTAATTCACTGGTGACTACACTCTGTAAGAGAAGATAAAAAAGGAGAGTCCACAACATTTCCAGCAGTATTTCTCCCTTCTTATTTCCATGCTAAGTAACAAGCAGCACTGGATGAGCCCCACCTCTGATCAGACTCTCCAAGGACAGCATAGGCCACACAGCCTCCTTATAGGACTTCAAGGTGTTCATATATGAAGGCACAGCTAAACACCTTGTAGGAAACCTTCTCTAAACTGCTCATATCCTTCAAGAATTTAGACATTTATAGAAGCATACTTAGTAACCCACATAACACCCATCGTCGTTGTATTCTGGCAGGGAGAGCCTTAGAAAATCCCACATTTCACTGCAAGTCCCAAGACAGAAGAAAGTAACCAGTAAAGATTCATTTTCTAGGACACTCATTAAAATGCCCAGTAACAGTTCTTAGTGTTGATGAACAAGATAAGACGATGGATGTTAAGGGAAGGTGAGCAGTTGTTCTTAGATACGTACAACAAAGAACACCCCACCCCTTCAATTTTCACCTTTCCAGAAGCTACGGAGATCAATAAAGCACCAATCAATTCTTATAAAACAGGAGAAACGAAAACCTCAAAGTGCCATTTATGAGAACAGGGGTGGCGGTATAAACAAGTGGAGAGAGAGAGAAGGAGAGTTTCACATTCGAAGTGGCACTGACTTTGAAATGATTGGTTAACTATTTGCAAGAACAGTTAACCTTAAAAAAAATCACACAGAGAACAGAGCAATATGTGTGAATTAAATGAGAATGCCACAACAAAAATAACAATGCATTAAGTTGACAGAATGCGAGCTGCCTGTGATTTTTCAGCGTCATAAAGCAGGATGGTACCGCCTCCCAGCTGGGTGCTGGGCAGCATATCTCTTTGGCTTGCTCTGTTCTAAGAGTGATTTGCAGGTCCACCCTGCGGAGCTCTGGCTCATGATCCGTCTTCCCATGGGAGATGCAGGGAGCTGAATGGGAATGGCCCCCATTGGCTCATGTATCAGTGGAACTGTTTGAGAAGGATTAGGAGGTGTGGCCTTGTTGGAGGAGGCGTGTCACTGGGGTGGGCCTTGAGCTTTCCAAAGCCCACACCATTCCTAGTTAGCTTCCCTTTGGACATCTCCTCGTTGTTGTCTCAAGATGTGAGCTGTCAGCTACGGCTGCAGGGCTGGGCCAGCCTGTCTGCTTCCACACTTCTTGCCACAATGACAATGGCCTAGACCTCTGAAACTGCGAGCATGCTCCAACTAAATGCTTTCTTTTTGTAAGGTGCCTTGGTCATGGTGTTTTAGGACAGCAATTGGGAAGTAACTAAGAGGAGTCTTTCAACATCCTCTCTACCAAGAATCTCTTTTCCTTAAAGAGTTATCCTTTCTTGGTGCCCTGGACTTTCCTGCTTAGTATACTCTGGCAATGTTCATGTTACCCAGGTTGAAACCTTTAAAGAAGCTTCACCTGCAGTGTCTGATGGCAAAGGGAGGGCAGAATGATCAAAAGAAGGTGGCTCACAGAAGCGAGGGTGATGAGGCCCGTTAGGGGAGAAGGTTAGCAGTTACATTCGCAGGCAGCAGCTGGAATGACCTAGCTCACACCACACTCTGTGACAGGGCTCCTGAGGCGCCTGTCATCTCATTACACATACCCAGTATGGAATTACTTTTCAAATACAGGAAGTACAAGTGTAAATATGCCTATATAAAATTATAAGCTCATCTACTAGTAACAGGATAATGCCCACAAGTTTGGAACGTTTGCAAACAGAAACAGTAATTCTAAAAAAGATCAAACAATACCTTCTGAGTCCACAAGCAGGACTCAGAAACAGGCCTAATAGGGGATTTTATCTTAATTTAGTCTCTAACCCTTATTTTAAATGGAGGCAACTTAGTAATTTCTAATCTCCAATGGGAAGGGTTTTCTAAATTTTTATTTTAAGCTATTTTAAATAAATTATTTTAAGTAGTTATTTAAATTGTTATTACATGTCTAGGCTCTGCTATCTATACACAAACAGAACCAGAATCATCAAGTTGGGTACATTTGTTAGAATCTTTGTTTCTGAAGGTCACGGGCATGAGCTCAGTTCAGAGAATCTGATACTGGTACTCAATTTAACCACAGAACCACCTTCCAGCCCAACCTGGCGTTTCACACTCACTGCATGCCCAGCCCTCCCTTGACCTCTCTCACCGCTCTCTGAACTCGTAATTCTTTTATCCATAATCAGCAAGAATCAGGCTGAAATTTAGAACTGAGTGTCCAAGGATGGGGACTGGGCAGAAAAGGTGCCCCATAATGCCACTACCTGCAGCTAGCAGGCAGGAAGGGTCAAGTGCCTCTGTCAGACCTACTGGGAAAATGTTAACTGCCACACTGGCAGTGTGAACCTTGGGTTTCTCTTAGACACTGATATCGACATCAACAGGGCTCTGTGGGGAAGGAGTTACAGGATCCAGATGATCCCCACTGTTATATACTGAATGCTGCCAGCACGTAGAGCCAGGAAGCCAATGCAGAATCCTGAAATGGAGGCTATGATTCACCCGTCATTCCTCTCCGGCTCTGCAGTTAATTCTTTGCATCTTGTGGAGCTACAATGGCTATTCTTTTAGGCAGCTTCACCAATGATCTTTCCTTAAAGGTTAAGGGACAGTGAGCAACTTTTTATAGGTGTCAATGGAACAGTAAATCTCCTGTGCTCCTAACTCAGAACACATGCTCAGAGTCCAAAGCTAACACAGGACCTGGCCAATAGATCCAATCACACAGAAACAGCCTCATGCCTTCACGTTCTGGTTCCATGCCAGCATGGGACAATGCCGCTGACATTTCAGTACTTCCTGTTCAGATCTTGATGTATGCTTGCTCTCTATTCCCTCTGCCCCAAATCTCTCCTCGCTCCATACTGTAAGCATCATCAGGATCAACTGCTGCTTTCCCGGGTGTTTGGCTTCTCATAACATCCTTGGGGCAGGTATGCCTGACACAGACTAACCTAAGTCAGCAGGCTCAAGGTCCACGAGAAGGCAGGTGGCTGCAGTCAGTAGAGTGCATGTACCCTGGACAGAGCCCAAATGCACAAGGGCATCAACTAATCTGGTAGGAAATGGGATTTTCACATGGGTGGTGCCAACTGGCCTTAACTGTCAACTTCATACAGCCCAGCGGCATCTACAGGGAAACCCCAGAGTGAAGAGCTGTCGTTAACAGTTGGTTTGTGGATATGTTTGTGGAATTCTTTTGTCTGATTGATATAGATGGATGCAGTCCACTGTAGGCAGTACCATTTCCCTGGTAGATGGTCCAGGGCTATAAAAGAACACTAGCTAAGACTGCGAGTAGGCCAACAAGAGCCCTCCGTGGCTTCTGCCTAGGTTCCTACCTTGAGTTCCTGCCCCGACTTCCCTCAGGGAGAGACTGATACCTGAGAGAGTTAAACTGAAATAAAACTTTTCCTTCCAGACGTTCCTTTGGGCCAGAGTGTTTTATCACAGCAACAGAGACAGAGGCAAACTAGAACAGGAAGTAATTAGACTCCTACAACTGGAAGACAGCCAACAAAAAGGCCATCAAGTTGCCATTAAAAAGCAATGATGTGAAAAACAGGCCAGTCTTGGACTACAGAGGTGTCTCTACTCTCCACTGAGTGACTTGGGCAACTAGCGGGACTCCATGAAAAGCACGCCTTTAACACAATTCCAGGAGAGGAGTCATCTATAAATGAGGCTGAGGGACACTGGGCAGAATCCCCCCAACTGTTAGAAGCCCTTGGCATTCTCAGACTGCTAATGAGCCCTGCATCTATGTCAAGATATAGGAACCTGTGCTGTGGAACCGTTCCTGCCCTTTTGCTTATGAATTAGTGACATGTTACCTCAAAGATGCTACCTGCCCCTCATCTGTTCTTTCCATGGGCTACTCTGGTCTTCATGGGCCAAAAGAAAAGACATAAAAGAACATGATAAAACACTAGAGGAAACAGTCTCACGATTCCCTTATTCAAGGAAGGTCCTGTTCCATGTGTGGGCTCTGTTCAAGGCAGGAGCCATAGCAATGGACAGAAGAGCTAAGCTCTCATATTCTGGCCACAGGTGCCGCTCATGGCTTTCCCACTTGCTCTTCATTCTGCTGAGAGCTTCCTCTCACTGTCCTTACAGCCTCTCAGAAACCTGGATGGACCTTCTTCATATCCTGACCTCTCCAGGCTTCTACCCCAATTCTCACCCTCCCTCAAGGGCCTCTATCCACCCCGAGCAGACATGTATCACCTTCTCTGAACTGCTCCCAGCACCATATGCTGCCCCTCACTCTCACCACCATTTAACCTGTTTATCTAGTTTTTCTTCTGCAGTTAACTTTCTCCTCCCACTAGGAACGACACCCGAGGAGCCCAGGGCATCTGTCTGTTGACAGCTGTGAGTGCAGTGTCTGGCGAACAGCTAGAATGCTTAACAGATTCTGCGTGGTCACCTCACAGGATCAAACAAGTCATTCTGCACACATACACACACACACACACACACACACACACACACACACACACAGCTAGGCACTGTTTTCATTATTTCAGGTCATGCAGTTTCCTGCATAGCCTGGCGTAAGTTCCTTATCTTGGGTATGAAGTCTGTAAGTGCCTAACATCCACAGGGTAGACACACATCCTTTCTTACTGAGTTTGCCTTCTTTAATCTTAAATCCTTCTTTCCTGTTAGTTTGAGCTTCTTTAGGCCCTTACACTGAGTCCATGTGCTACAAGGTATTTCCCACAGAATCCCTGTCACAGACTGTATCCAGCTCTGCAGCGGCTTGCAACATCTAAACAGTTGCATTACCCCTGATCTGCAATCACTCCACATGCAACCTTTTCTACTTTAAAATATGGCTGTAAGTATAAATTGAAACATACTAGCAGTTATATTGGAAACCTAAGAAATTGTTTCCAGGCTCTTTCTCAAACATCCTAAAAGTTGGTTCTCAACACAAGGGCAAGATCTGCAATGCTTTCAAACAAAAGACATAAAAAAAGCTAAGCATCTCTTGTGGACAATACATTCAGTGTTTCTCTGACTGTGAAAACCCTAGCTAATAAACAGAAGTCAACGAAGTGACGGGAACTGAAGAGCCCAGCTCTGCCGGCATCATGAGACCCCAGGCAGCACAGGCTTCCATGTACGGTAAAGGGTCAAACTCCGACCCATTCACCACCCAGGACTGCCCAGAGAGGTAAATAAATCAATATTGGGATATTTGTTAAACCAGAGAAACTGCAAATTAACAGGATAGTGGCCAAAAGGGGAAGCCCTTGTAATTATTTCACAATGTACAAGGATGCTTACTACATGTTATTTTGAAGTTTTTATTCTTCTATGTGTGTGGTTTTGCTTTCTCTCTGTCTCTGTCTCTCTCTGTCTTTGTGTGTGTATAAACATAAGCCCAGACAAGTGGGAAGAGGAACCCTGGAGTTCAGTTACAGGCAATTGTGAGCTACTCATCTGGGTTCTTGGGAACTAAGCTTAGGTCCTCTGCAAGAGCAGGCCTGCTGAGCAATTGCTCCAAAGCTTACCCCTTGAACCAGGTCTAGAATATAAGAAGCAAGTTCATGCAGACGTATTTTGGCATTTACCTTTGACTGTATTGTCCGCAGGTTGACCAGATGGATATCACAAGGTAGAGAGGACTGCAGCAGAGGAAATTCACTCAGCAGCTCAAAGGCAGGGGAGGGGAGCTGGCCACTTAGTACCATAGGGACAAAGGGATGGTTGAGGAAGGACGAAGTCATTTGGCTGAGGAGGGAAGGGTAGCTGACGGGGCTCTTCTTTTCTTCTTCCTGTCAAGAGAAAGCACAAAAGCTTACACGTTTTATATCTGCAGCACCCATCAAATCAATTCGCTGTCTGACAACATTTAAATACAAAAATACATGATCACTATGAGGTATACTTCACAGAAGACCGTAACAGAAAATACACAGTAGAGTGTCAAGTTCATAGAACACAATCCAACCGTGTACAATAAAACTCACACTTTAACCATCTCCTCTACCTAGTTAACACTGAAGATGCTAAAGACAAATTCCACATTTTTGATAATGAGAAGCTTTTTATGAAAACTCCCAACAGACCACGAACCATTCAAAGTACAAGAAACGTAATGTCCCATGTCTCACATAATGTCGAATGTCACACCCTCCTCAGGGTTTCACCCACACACACTTGAGTTCATTTGACACATTTAATGAGGCATATATGAAACTAAAACTATATTTCTTTCACAAATGGTAAAAAAAAAAAACCTTTGAAACCTAAACCTTATCACCTGATGCAATTAAAACCAAACCAAACCAGTCCACCCCATTGTATTGGCACATGCTTATAACTCCAGCACTGCAAACAGAAGTTAGCAGTCTTGGCTAAATGCTGAGTTAGAAGCCAGCCTGAGCTACACGAGACTACCTAAAAATATAAACAAAACAAAATTACCCAAAGAATCTGATGTTTTCAAGACATAAAAAACACTGGCAAGATATTTAGATCATCTGTGAACTTTGAATTTGGCAAGTTAGCACTAACTTCTTCAGTCTATTTTATTTTAAAACAGGAACCGTTCTGTATGTTATTATATAATATATACATTTATATAGTACCCTTTTACTCAGCACAATTTAAAAATACTTCACTCTAAGCTGGAATGTATCCTTATGAGACAACATTTATTTATGTCAAACATCAAATAAATCTACCAGGGCTAGGAATCTGGTAAGCTAGATAATATAAAACATTAAAAAATCAGCTAGGCCATGAGGGTACATGCCTTTAATCCCAGTGCCCGGGAAGTAGAGGCAGGCAGATCTTTGAGAGTTCAAGGCCAGCCTGGTATTCAGAGTGAGTTCCAGGACAGCCAGGGCCACACTGAGAAACCTTGTCTCAATAAAAGAAAGAAAAGAAAATTTGAAAGGGTCGACCCTTAGCCAATGATGCCCAAGGAATAATAGGAGACCTGTGGGAAGCTACATTTTATGTGTTTAATTTTTAAAATGACTAATGTTTTTAGGTTTTGCATCTTTTTGTGTGATTCAGCACTCAAAGGTTTAACTTGTATATCTGTGTGAAAAGACTTGATTTACCAGATACAGGGCTTAGATTTCAGAATGTCAGACTAGCGTTGGACAGAAGAGTGCTGGCAGAAGGCGACTTATATTGTGCCAGAAGCTCAGCTAACAGCCGATGTCATTACAATTCAGACCATGGAGAGGAGAATACTTAATGGCACCAGAGGAATGCTGCAGTATTATGATTCTGACAAAAAAAAGTTAGTTGTGAAAGAATTGTACTGAAATGTATCTACATTCTTTGTAAAGACTGAGTCAGGCACATGAAGTAGCGTTCTCCAACACTGCCATTCAACGTAGCTTGCAGAATAACATGGCCAGAAAGGGAGCACCCTCGACAAAGCCCTTAAATGGACTCCTGGGTCAAACGACTCCATAATCTCAGTCAGGATTACTGACAAAATCATTTTTTGAGTAATGGAAGACGAAAGATTCCAACTGAAAGGAAAACACGGCCTTAAATGAGTCAAGAGGCATTTGGCCCATTCCAGGTCAAGATGTACTCAGGAAACACTCTATGGTTTTGTTCTGTATTGGAGGGATCCTAGACACTTTGGGACAGAGGAGACACTTCAGTGATGGATTATCCATTCAGATTGCTATGCATCTATACCAATCCTCCAAGCCAGATCTGTTCCCCTGACCCTGCTGCTTTCCTGCTTGGGCTGCCATTACAAAACCCAAATTCACAGAACTAGGAGCTCCAAGGCTCAGACCTTGGCAATGAAAAGCGGAAACCTTATGCAGGTAAGACCCAAGGATGGCACTCCAGGCTGCTCTGTGGATCTAAGCTGAGAACTGCCACCATCCACTTCTGCATGGAATAAACAAGGTTTAGAACCAAAGATGTTTCGGCAAAATGGTGTAAAAGGAAACAAGGGTTTTAAATGCTACTAGTCACAGAATTAAAGATCTGTCAGGTTCACTGTTCTCAGCAAGACAAGTGAATTAAGAGAAGGGTATACTTAGTTATCTCCATAAAGTCCAATGGACAAATAACAGCGCTGGGGCTGGCCTGGCCTGTAAATAGTCTCAGCCAGGGTTCCCCATTCCTGTACTTTCTAATGCGACAGTAACAAGGGACTGGGCGGGATGCCTATAGATGCACTGTTAGGCCTTTTAAATCACTAGAAAGGCAGTGTTCTAAACTGCAAGTCTTGGGAGCAACTTAAATGCCTAAAACATCTTTGCAGCAGAGATGTTACTGTTTGATTAAGCTACGAGTGAATCCGCCAGCCCTTGAGTTACAGATATTGCCAGGTATTAAAAACATTCTTTGGCTTCTTGTGCGTTGGAAGGTTTCAGATTATATGAGTCCAACCTTCCCTGTACAGCTTGACATTAAATAGCTTCTAGCTTATGGGAATCCAAACCACACAGCAGAGTTGAAACCTTCTTATGGTAGTCTTTAATCAGGAGCTAAACTTCTCTGGTTGCTGCTTTGTGTCCTTATTAATGTTACCCATGGTGTCTGATCTCTAAGCACCAGAAACCTCTTCACCTAAGTGAACCTCACTAATTATGTGTAAGAAAGAAGTCAAGTTATTTTTGTTGTTGTTGTTGTAGATGGAACCCAGGGTCTGATGCATGGGATGCAAATTCTCTAGCAGTGAACCACTGTCCTGCCTATTGCTACTGTAGAAAACCATCTTTGCTTCCACACTGTGACCTCACACATGGTAGGAGCCTAATGTTTTAGTATGTCTGTGTGGCATTAAAGGTTTTAAAAAGCTATCTCTTTAGAAACACAAATTTCAAAACCAACAAGGGGGAGCATGGTGGTGCACACCTTTCAATGCCAGCACTTAGGAGGCAGAGATGGTAGGATCTCTGTGAATTTGAGGCCAGTCTGACAGTCTGACCACATAGAGTTCAAACTGCCAGTCAGATCCTGTCTCAAAAAAAGTAACAACGAAACAAAAACAACAACCACCTTTTCAACACACACACACACACACAAAGAGAGAGAGAGAGAGAGAGAGAGAGAGAGAGAGGGGTACTCTCAAGTCCTTGCTAAACAGATATTTGCTTTTTTGATCAAGAAACTAGAACTCTGAGTTATGTTGGACCAGCACTCCCGTAAAGAAACCATCACCTGGAGCTGACAAAGAACTCTCAATGGAGTGTATCCTCAAGTTTGCCAGGGCATTCTGGGATGTGTCCCCTCAGGTTTACCAGGGCATTCTGGGATATGTGTCCCCTCAGGTTTACCAGGGCATTCTGGAATATGTGTCCTCAGGTTTACCAGGGCATTCTGGGATATGTGTCCTCAGGTTTACCAGGGCATTCTGGGATGTGTCCCCTCAGGTTTACCAGGGCATTCTGGGATGTGTCCCCTGAGGCTTACAAGGCATTCTGGTTCCCACTAATATGAACATTTGCTTTTGAACTTTTGGGGAGGAAGAGCCACCAGCATAAGAAAGGTTAGTTAGGATTTCCTACCATGTTCACGCCACTCCTCTTCTCTAGGAGGATTCGAAACAAATTAGCTGTAATCTTATTATCATGGACACCTTGCCCAAGGCCACGGTTATCATCTTGCATGAGCCTTCGATCCATGAAGACTTCAATCTGACCTAAAACAAAGAAATGAAGAAATATGACCAGGATAATTTTCTGCAGATATTCATTGGAGGCTGCTTAAACAGAAAGCCAGCTGCCTTGCGTTGAATTAAGTTCCCCTTGAGATCAGGAGGGGGATCCAGATACTCTATGAGACAACCGGCTGTCTGGATAAGTCAAAGCAGCTACTAAGGATACATAAGACACGTTATCATTTCTGCTTTCCCTCATTACTGCTCAGCAATCACTTTCCAAAGGCATCACAGCTGTGGAGCATGTCTCCAACACATGAAGCCATTGAGGGGAAAGGTCACAGTACCACAATCCAGAAACAAACAAACAAACAAACAAATACAATACTGTGAAGTTTGAACTACAACATCCTTTTTGATCAAACTGCCTAAACTTCTGGAGTTTTAGGTTCCCAATCCAATAAATCACAGAGATCTCAATAGGCTAGCAAAAGTAAATTCAGGTGCAATTTGTACATGAAATGTTTCCAAAGCCAATCTGTTGGAGGCTTGGTCCTTAGTTCTCAGGGCCACTCAGAAGTGAGGAGATCAAAGCTAACTCCATCAATTGTAACTCACAGGGGCTTCACAGCGAACTGGGCTATTACAGGCAGGGCTTAGATGAATGGGGTCACTGCTTGAAAGCTAGAAAGGTGTATCCTCTCTCCTCCCCTCCCTATTCCTGTCTCTTTCATTCTTCCTAACTACCATGATGTCAACTCACTACAGCTTAAAATCAAGAGAGCCGAGTGATTACAACCTGAAGCCTCTGAGATTGTGAACTGAAATGTATTTCTTGCCCAAAGGTATGTTTTGTTACAATGAGAAGCTAATGAAAACTATAGAACCACCCAGGCGAGGCGTCTCAGCCTCCTATTTATTACCTGAAGACTGAGGATACTCATCTTATGTAGTTTTCCCAAAGGCCTGTGTTAATTACTGGTCTAATTCTTAAAGTATAGCAATTAATGAGGAGAATAATTAATATATTTGACCACAGAAATGTTATGTAGTTAGAACTGCGAGCTTTCAGAGTGGAATATTAACAATGCATACCAGAAGCCATGCTGGAAGCGCCTAAAGACTGAGCAGAGAGTAGCGTGAGCCGGTACTCAGCATCCTGGATGTACGCCATTGTGCACATTGGGTAAACATTGGCTTGAAGAGGCAACTTGCTCATGGTCCTTCTAGGCTGAATCTAGGAAACCAAGCAATTCTTAATTTGTACAAGTATTATTTACACATATGCTTTTATAAATTACATTATTAAGTTATCTCTTTCCAAAAGAGAAAGGGCATAGTTTCTGTTCTTGTTTAAGCAAAGATATACATAAAAAATTAAAACACTCCTTAAAATCATATGCAGGGAAACCACAAGGCCCTCAGAAGACAATTTTTAACTGTGAAAGGTAGACCTTGTCTGGATTTTAAAAGAGGCATTTCTCTCTGAAGTCACAATAAAAAACGCCCAGCAGAGGTCTTCTAGCTTCCCAGATTTGCATAAAACAAATTATGAAGGTATTAAGTATTCATTTTTTATCTAGATCTAACTTACTGCCTTTGTAATGAATGCTAAGCACAATAGCTCTCCATTCCCATTCAAGAAATATCTATTATTCTTGAATCAGTTTTAATAAACACCACAGAGCTTGCCACCAAATCCTCTAACATATTACATTATAATCAAGCACATACTCATAGGTAAAACTTTTCCCTGTTTACTCTTGTTGATTTTAAATTGGGATGGTTCCGAATTACAGGATCGCAGCCTCGGGTTTGAAAGCATGACACAGATTTTACCTTCGGTGAGGCTGTCAGTACTCAAAGTCATCATGTGCTCAGGACTCTGTTGTCACTGGGTTTTACTCACTACCGCTTCAAACTGCCACCTCCTTGTCTAAACATGTGAAAGCTTAAAATGAATCTCAAAGACAGTAAATGCAGAAAAGTTAGCCCTGTGCCTCACGAGAGCCGAGTATCTAACAATGGAAGGGTGGGCCTGCCTAAGCTTCTCCCAGAGCTGGCCTTCAGCATCCTACACATCAGCATCCTCAGCAAACCTCACTGGTCCCCACCACTGGTTACGCCGAGTCTCTTCAAATTCATATTTAACTGAACCTGTAAAACTGATCTGATTTTGAGACAACTGATTTCAGAAATTGACATGCCCTAAACGGCCATTTCCACAGGTTAAAACAGGGCTTATTAGAAGAGATATTTACACTGTGGACCAGAAGTAATATCAATATCTCATCTTATCAAGGCAACAAAATGGACATTTTTAGTAATTCAGTTTTTACTAAGCTTTCTTTTTCACATGTAAACCAACATATACAAATATTTGTTTCTGTGAGATTTTAAGAAAGTGTTTTCTTTTTGTACATAAGAAAAATGAATCACCACAAAGTCATTGAAAACCAAAGGGTCACAGTAGAATTAGTGTGCTAATCAGAATGTACACTGCGATTTTTGTTCTCTGGAGAAAGTGTAAATTTAACTTTTTGCAGGAAATCATAGAAGAGAAAATTATCGAGCCCTTTCCACTTATAACCAGTTAAAAAAAATCAGACCAAGTGAAAAACATATGTTGTGAAAGTATTTCTGTTCATAGCCAGGAATTTTTGAAATGCAAATGCTTCAAAAATATGCCCATGTTTTGAGTGGTTTATTCAAAAGACATGTTGTCACACATATACACTCAAAATAATAGAAATTAAAGAAGCATCCAAAAAGTTCTCTTAAGCACAATTAAAAGAATCTGTAATATACAAGTAAAATATAAGAGTTAATATTCTTACTATAGTTGTAATCATTGTATGATAATTTTGACTAAATATGTAGCAGCCCACACTTCTAAAGTGGCAGATACTTCTCTATGTACTTGAAAGCATAAAAGTGCACATCTACTCAATGATAACAGATTCAAAGGACTGCCATAAAACTTAAAGATACCATTATTATATCATGAGGAATCAATGACATGTATATGTGAGTTCTTCATGAAGAAAAAAAGGATCTTCCGATCTCAAATTATAATTCCTTTTATGTATAATTTTAGAAAAGTGTTTAATATATGGATGGTCATCAAATTCTCAATTTAAATTTTAAAAAAAATGTGTGTGTGTGACAGAGAGAGAGAGAGAGAGAGAGAGAGAGAGAGATATTTTATATTGATCATGTGCATCTGGGTGCATCTAGGCGTCCAGACAGGCCAAATCCCCTGGGCCTGGACTGACCCCCACCCCCTGCCACAGGTGACACTCTCTCCAGCCCCTTAGCTTTCACTTTTTTGAAAAAAAGTTTTATACGAAGATATTCTAAAACATCATCTCTCTTAATGATTTCTTCTACCTTTGGAAATCTGACAGTAGAACCTACAACTGTTAAGACTGTCCTGATTCTAGAAATAGTTTGAAACTTTAGAAATATTTTACAAATGATTCAAAATTAACTGGGCAAAATTATCCTGCATAAAATTACACACTCCATACATGAACATATATATCCACCACAAATACCACATAAAATGGCATATAAATACATCCATCACAGTGATTTTAGAGAAAATTACCTGATATCCATTTAGGTCTGTATAATATCTATCTTGGTTGTTTATTTTAGATGAAATTCTCATTACAATCTCACGGTTATGTACAGTCCTGATATTCACGATATTAGAAACTTCCATGGACTGCCCTTCTATTCCTAAATTTAAAAAGAAAACACACATTAACAAAAGCAATTATTGTCTCCACATTTATTAAATATACTCTAAAACCTCTTCCCATATATTTCCTTGTTTTTTGACTCTTAACCATCTCTCATAAATAAAATGGTGTAACAATTTAACATTTTCTTCTTGCTATCAGTCTAGAGACAGTATTTACTTAAGACTATATGAAATTCAATAAAAGGCTGAGAGAAAGCAAGAGAACAACATGCCACATAGTTCTTAATGGGTTCTGAGGGGAGGAAGACAAGAAGGGAAGACAGACTGGGCCCCGCAGGCAAGCCACTCACCTGAACCACTCTCCCTAGGAAAGATACCATAATGGTGCTGGTGCCGTCTTTGATTCCCTAGAACCAGGAACTACGGAGTTTACACTCTGCTCACACAACACAGTGTGCTACTACCCTTTCAATGTTTTATCAAGAGACAGGATCCCATGAGACAATTCATAGCTAGGGGCTTTATTAATATATTGGTATTTAGGCATTGCAATTGGAATGGAGCTTAGAAATTAAATCAATTTTATTTGTTTCCCTGTCCCCTTGGGTCTCCTGTTTTGTTTTTTTTGTTTTTTTTTTTTTTTTTAAAGATTTATTTATTATATGTAAGTACACTGTAGCTGTCTTCAGACGGTCCAGAAGAGGGCGCCAGATCTTGTTACGGATGGTGTTACGGATGGTTGTGAGCCACCATGTGGATGCTGGGATTTGAACTTATCACCTTCGGAAGAGCAGTCGGGTGCTCTTACCCGCTGAGCCATCTCACCAGCCCAAGGGTCTCCTGTTATGACACAATCCAGTCTGCCTTTGACAACATAGAGGAGAAGACAGCTTAAAGATGTGCTAATCTTAGATTTTTATAATTCTTTTGCAGAAAACTAAAGCGGTTTATTAGTACCTACTTGACACTCTACCTTAACTGCACTGTTGGGTCCTCAGGGAAGCCTTGGGTCAATTTCAGAGATGAAGAGAGGTGCTGTGCAGAAATTCAACACATTTAGTACAGATGGAGTATGTGGAGGGAAGCTATTATAGCATCTTCTCCACAGATGCAGGAAAAGAAGACAAGAGGAGACCTAGTCCTGGTCCCTTGCCAAAGCTGATCCTTGTGATGTTCCAATTACCGTGTGTGTGTGTGTGTGTGTGTGTGTGTGTGTGTGTGTGTAATATTTGTATATGTATATGTATATGTATATGTATATGTATGTATGTGTGTATGTATGTGTGTATTGTGACTCCCACCATACTGAAAGCTAGCAGACTCTTCAACAAGATAAAATTCATTAAGAGAAGGAGGAAGAACAGAGAAAAAGAAGACTCTTTTCCATAGGAGCCAAAAAGAACTCATTTACAGTGGCAATGAGTCAGAGAAGGGGTCATGGGGTTTTTGGAAAAGGATGCATATACTGCTAGTTCAGGCACTACAGGTGTACTATGACCAAAGTTACTTAAAGAAAAAAAGAGTTATGTCAGCTTATATGTGCCTATACAGGTCACCATGAAGGGAAGTCAGGACAAGAATTTGGAGCAAAACCTGGAGGGAAGAGCTGATGCAGGAGTCATGCAGGAACCATGCAGGAGCCATGCAGGAGGGCTGCTTCCTGGCTGGCTCCTCATGGCTTGCTCAGCCTACTTTCTTATAGCTTCCAGGACAAGAGCCCAGGGGCAGCACTGCTCACAAGGATCTGGGTTTTCTCCTGTCGGTCAAGAAAATGTTCCATAGGCTTACCCACAGGCCAATCTGGCAGGGGGGCATTTTCTCATCTAAGGTTCCCTCTTCCCAAGTGACTCTAGCTTGTGTGAAGTTGACATGAAAACAGGCAACACAGAGAATTAAATAATAATAATATGGTGCTGGAGATAGGAACTGGGCTGAAGCTTCTACCAACAGAGTCTGCAGAAATGTACAGAAAAGCTCTGGTGCATGGCTCTTCAATTTAAGTCTCTCACCTGGTGCCAACCCTAGTCTCTCATGTTTTCAACTCATGTGGTACAACTGCCAGGAATGGGGAGAAAATGGGGAGCATGTTTTTTAATAGCCATAAATCAGAACTATGAACCAGCAAGTTTAAAAGAAAGAATACCTCCACTGCTATTGGTAACTTAAATGTGTGTGTGTGTGTGTGTTTGTGTGTGTGTGTGTGTTTGTGTGTGTGTGTGTGTGTGTGTGTGTGTGTGTGTGTGTGTGTGTGTGTGAAATAATACTATATAATCTTCTTTGATCTATGATATACATCACTCTGGATGCAAACATTATTTTTATTATGTTTATAGAAATTGGAATGTTTTAAAGCTAAAATGAAATGCATGTGGAGGTTTAATGAACCAAAGATACACAAATACACAACACAAGGCTTGCGGTGTAGCATGTACTTAGCATAAGTGTGGCCTCAAGTAGAATCTCCAGCATCCAAACCCAAACCCTCAAAATTAGATCCCCCCAAAAATGAAAGTGCTGTGTAGCTCAAAGGAGCACAGATGGTGACTAGAAGCTAACTCCAGCTCACTGGCAGTGCCTGCAGGATTTCTGGTGGTGTTTTATCTTTCCTTCTCTAGGTTAGGTTTTCTCTCAGGGGTCAAGAGAATACATGAAATAAAATGAAGTCTCAACAAGAGAGAATATCATTAATTTCAATTCATGTCTCTCCAGAAAACATTTACAAAGAACATGCTTTAAGGAAAAAAAAATTAATAATTTCATGTTATCTCTGGCAATGATAAATTATTCCATTGAGAAAGCCATCTTTCTCAAGCCCAATACTGTGCTCACATCCTGTTGTGGCAACAAATACTTCAAGCCCCTTAAAAAGGAGCCCTATGTTCATTCACAAATCTGCAAGGCATTAATTTAAATTCAGAACCAGGATAGTCTTCTAAACTAAGTTCAAACTGAAAATGCCTGTTCTGTAAAAAATAAACAAATAAACAAATAAAAACCCGTGCCTGCAATAAAAGCAAGTCAGTACGCCAGCGTCCTTGAAGAGACTAGGCAAAGCTTAAGTGTGGCTAGGACGGAAGGCTGCCAATCTCTGCTGGGTCAAGAATTCCCTGAGTGCCTCCAGGGAGGCCTGAGGGTTGAGTGGAGAGAACCCCAGAGGCCAGTCAGGACCATAGGTCTGGGCTCGACAGTAAGTGACAGAAAGATAGCTAATTTACCAAAGTTGGTTTCTCTGGCTTGTGCAACCAGGGCTTTCTAGGTTCTTGTGGGTTTTCTGTAATCTTGAGAAAGAAAAAAATGGTCTCGGTTGTACCATTTCGGTTAGTCCTTTAAATAGGGAAGAGCAAAGTCACAACTGGGAGACAGCCATGAGAAGTCAGTGCTCAGACCTGCACTGCAGAGGGAGTGGAGGATGCCTGTCCTTAGCAACACCAAGCAAGACTAGGGGCGGCTTACAAGTGGTGCACAAAGCAACGAAGAGACCAGCAAGTCTCTCTCTGAGCTGTTGTCCAGGTCTAAGGCGGACTTGAACCTCAGCCCTGGACGGAGGCATTGTGTCTTCTCAGAGTTTCCTGGCTTCTCACAGACAAGCTATCTTACACAGCAGCCTGACATTCTACTTCTAATCTCTGAGCACACTAAGGGCTGAATCACCGCCCTGTTTCTGGGAGGAAGCCAGATTGGCATGTGGTAAAGTCAAAGACACTGGAAAAACAAAGGGACAGCGATTTTCATCCCAGACAAGCACACGCGTGAGAACGTGGGTTCCCTGTAGTGTACAGGCGTGTTAGCAGATCTGCTGACAGGCACAGGCGAAGAGGACATGGGGGAGTCAGCTGGCACTGATACTTCCTGAGGCCACACTCTTCCCAGATCACTATGTAACCCTGCCCTGTCGCTTGCTGACAGTCCCAAGGCTGGTGGCATCAAGGCTAAACCTCTCAGTCACCATGTTCCAGCAGACCATTGACTGGAGAGTTGAGGCTGCTTTTCAAGAGAGGTCTGGGAGAGGAGAAACCAAGCTTGCAGTCACTGAGCAGACAGAAGATTTTTGATGCAGGGTGGGGAGAACAAGAGGAGTGAGCAAAGGGAGAGAGAAAACGGAGGGAAGGAGGATGGGGTGGGAAAGGGAGTGAGATGCTGAGCTGATTTGATACAAGAAAACAACCTACTGAAATCTAGTTAAGGGACAATAAGGTTTGCCAGCACCCAAGCCTCTTTGCAAAACAATCCAAAGCCCTATTTTTTTTATTAGATATTTTCTTTATTTACATTTCAAATGTTATTCCCTTTCTTAGTTTCCCTTCTGAAAATCCCCTATCCCCTCCTCTCCTCCCCCTGATCCCCAACCTACCCACTCCCACTTCCTGGCCATGGAATTCCCCTATACTGGGGCATAGAGCCTTCACAGGACCAAGGGCCTCTCCTCCCATTGATGACCAACTAGGCCATCCTCTGCTACATATGCAGCTAGAGCCATGAGTCCCACCATGCGATTTCTTTGATTGGTGGTTTAGTCACAGGGAGCTCTGGGGGTGTTGTTCCTCATATGTGGCTGCAAACCCCTTCAGCTCCTTGAGAACTTTCTCTAGATCCTTCATTGGGGACCCTGTGCTCCGTCCAATCGATAGCTGTGAGCATCCACTTCTGTATTTGTCAGGCCCTGGCAGCGCCTCTCAGGAGACAGCTTTATCAGGCTCCTGTCAGCAAGCTCTTGTTGGCATCCACAATAGTGTCTGGGGGTACAACCACTCTGGAAATCAGTTTGGCAGTTTCTCAGAAATTTGGACAGAGTACTACCAGAAGATCCAGCAATACCACTCCTCGGCATATACCCAGAAGATGCTCCAACATGTAATAAGGATACATGCTCCACTATATTCATACCAGTCTTATTTATAACAGCCAGAAGCTGGAAAGAACCCAGATGTCCCTCAACAGAGGAATGGATACAGAAAATGTGGTACATTTACACAATGGAGCACTACTCAGCTATTACAAACAATGAATTTATGAAATTCTTAGACAAATGAATAGATTTGGAGGATATCATCCTAAGTGAGGTAACCCAATCACACATGATATGCACTCACTGATAAGTGGATATTAGCCCAGAAGCTCAGAATACCCAAGATACAATTTGCAAAACACATGAAGCTCAAGAAGAAGGAAGACCAAAGTGTGGATACTTCATTTCTTCTTAGAAGAGCTAACAAAATACCCATGGAAGGAGTTACAGAGACAAAGTGTGGAGCAGAGACTGAAGAAATGACCATCCAGAGACTGCCCCGCCTGGGGATCTATCCCATAAACCACCACCAAGCCCTATTTTTAAAAGGCCACTATTTTTAGAAGTCAAGAAAATGATATGTATTTCAAAGCCTGGCTATTCTAACCGTATAGGTTCAGTGAGATGTGTAGTCTTTGGATATGGTTAATTCCAGTGGTTTTCACTTGCGAGGTTTTTATAATGAGGTTTATTGTAAAACGACTCTGTCCAGTGCAGTTCTTCCTGACTGTACTACATGCCATCTTAGCTAAGAGGCCCAGAAGTGATCCTGGCCACCTCGAGGCTGGGAGGAGCACAGGGTAACACACACCGGAAGCACACCCATGCACGGCTTCTGACTGCCACTTCTAAGAGTAAACCACGGGAGAACATGCCAGATGGCCGTCAAGAGGGAGATGACTAGAAAACCACTATGCAATGGGGTACGGTGCAGAAAAGAACAAGAATGGGGCAGCTGTGTATTCAGGACGCAGAAAGGCTTCTGGAGAGAGCGCTCTCTTGTGTAGTGCTATAAACACCATGCTACAGTGTTCCAGAGGCATGGAGCTGCCTATGTGCGCACAGGAACACACCTGCATTTCTTCAACTGTTCAGACATTATACGTATAAAGCATTAAAACTGTGGCAAAGGGGTATGAATGTATTATTTGTGTTTATAAAAATACTTTAAAGCACTTAAAAAGAAAGATAATTTTCCTACATGTCAAGAAAACAATGGGTCAACAGCAGGAGGTACGCTCGCGTTCTAATTTTAAAACAGCAGCTTCAGATGTGCAGACAAATAGTGCTGATATCTGCAGGGCCTTCCCTGCAGAACAGGTCAGGAGAATGGGGACAAGAGAGAAAGCCTCCTTAGAATTGGCTTATTGACCTAAGATCCATATTCCTTGAAAGAGCAAAGCTGGAGGCCATCCTTATTCTGCCCTAGGTGTGGAAGGCAAGGCACCAATTCAGACATGTCCGCATACCAGTCTTACCTAGGTAATTCTTCAATTGGGACTTCTCTCAAATGACCTAGCTGTGCATGTTGACATTGATGGAAAAATCAGAACACCAACCACTCTTTTGATTAGATTTGAGATTGCCACAGAAGGACATGAACAGCTGATGCTATAAACATAGTCCAAGATCACAGTAAGTGAGGCCATGGGCCCTAGATCTAGGCTATGTTGTGCTAGACTGTCATGGTGAACTGACTTCTAAATATTTGTGTTAATGTCCACATATCTGGGCTGCTCTCAGCCGTGATCAGAGCAGCTTTTTATTGCCGTGGGTCAAGGTCAATGCAGAGACGTATAACACTTCAAAGTGCTGACTGGATCATAAGTGACAGAGCGCTCACCCACTGACAGGACACCTACATCACCCCACCTCCCCAAGTCTCAGGAAACACTGCGACCTTCTGCTGTAACTGTCTCTATCCACACTTCCTCTTCATCTCTGTCTGCACCGAGAAGGACTCAGCAGTTACATGTAGGAGAATCAGGGCTACGGCAGCTGTTGGGAAGGAACATAAGGCTTTGAACTTTGAATATTTCCCTGAAAAAAAGTTCAGAATATTTTGAACTTAAATCATCTATCTATCTATCTATCTATCTACATACACACACACAAACCAAACTTGCTATGACAGAGACATGTGTCCATACGTAGTGTTGCACTAGGCACAATGGATAAGAAATGGAACCAGGCTACTCAACAATGGATGAATGGATAAAGACAGTGTGACCATTTGACAATGTAATTAATAATAAATTAATAATAAATAAATATTAATTTATTTTAAAAAATAAGAAAGAAAAAAATCATAGAATTTACATGAAAATGGGTGGACCTGTAAGTCATTGTGGTAAATGAAATAATCCAGAAAGAGAAATCCCACATTTTCTCTTTATGTGGTTTCTAGATGAGTGACAGGTTAAGATTCTAGAAGGAACTATGAAATAAAGAAAAGACTTTAAGGGGGAGAAGAACACAGAGAGAGAGTACCAGAGCACATGTTAATGGGGAGCAGGAAGAGGCTATTAGAAAGGAGGGAAGGACCAGCAGGTGGGACAGGCAGGAGAAGAGGGAGGGTAGGATGTGGGTCCAGACAGTCTGCAGTTCTTTCCCAGGCACAAACCCTGACCCAGGGGCATCCCAGTAACTGCAGGCATGAGAGCCTAGGAGGAATGGCCCAGGGAAAAAACAGGCCACCAGGTCAACAGAAGTGCCCAAGTATGTACTTAGTAAGGGCACGGTGAAGTGCAAAATGTCGGTTGAGATGGGATCAATTAAGAATGATTAATTTGAAGAAGGTTTAAAAGAGGACCACCCCAATCCCCTCACCCCCAAAAGCTGCTTTTCCAAAAGAAAACAATGAGTTCATGAATCAACAGGTTTTGGAAGGAACATAACCCACCCAACAGTTTCAGTCTTCAAATCATCAGCAGTACCAGACAGTCGAGAGATAGAGCACTGGCCTGGGAGGACAACACAGGAGCTCATCTCCCCGTCTCCTTGGCACTTTCCCCATGCCCAAGACTTGTCCTGGCTAAAGACAGAAGAGCAGAGAACTGCACCCACTGGGTCCTGAGGCGCACTCTCAACCCACTTTCGTTCAGTTCCCAGACATGCTCCTGTCCCAGGTGCCCTCCAAAGAAGCAGGGAGTTCATAAATCACTCTATGTTCATCTGTCCAAAACAATCCTGCCATGGAACAACAAGTCTATAAACCTTTCTACCACTCTATATAGTTCTTCTCTCAACACAATTAGAAGGAGGCACAAAGAAGGGGGGGAGGGAGGAGAAGGGAGGAGGGAAGAAGGAGAGTAGGTAGTGTGGAATGGAAGCACACTTTTCACCCATTCCCACTCACATGGGTGCTAAGCAAATATAATTAGAGATATCGGTGTCTGATTAGATTTGTAAACGACGATCAAATACTGTCAAACTTAGTTTTCAACTGTTTGCCTTTAACAAAATTGAAGGAATGCCCAATCAGATAATGTGATCGTTAAAATAATTAACCAAAAAAGAGTTTGATGGTCATTTTGTGACATACAGTGCCTAACTCAGAAGGAGTTCTGTATTAAATGATAGCCCTATAATCTTTTATCCATTACCAGCTTCTAATCCATATAAGTAACGCACCTTTGCATTTGGTACTTATGAAAACCAAAGGGTACAATTCACTGAGAGAAACATGTCCGTTCAAGTTTCTAAAACAATTTCTCAAAACAGTAATGTATTACTTACATTGTTTTAATAACTCAATCCAGAAAGACATTAACACTTAGAGCCACAGAATGAGTTTTTAAACTTTAAACATATGTGCACACAGATATGCTCAACAGATAGGATTACAGTCTCAGAGAAGACACAAAAAGTCAACCAACAAATAAGACTCTTGAACACAAAAATGCAGTATTAGGACATATCTGATAGAAACACAGAAATACAAATATGACAAGAGGAAGAAAATGAAGGTAAAGAAGTGGGGACTGCAGGGGACAGTTTGTACAACCTCTCTAAAAATTCATGACTGCAATGACTTGCCACCCTTGTCACTGTTAACCACAATGGCATACTTTGCAATTATTTAAACATACAAATAAAAATATGTCAATTTAGAAAATACATAGGAGACACAGTCCTTTATCTAGGAAACAAGGTTTGATCTAACCAACTTCCCTTTTCTTTTCCTGTCTTTCTGCCCATTTCGATGTTTTGCCAAGGCCTAGCACCCTAAAACTCTCCCCTACATCAAGTGTTCCACCTCTCTTAACTCCAATGACCATTCTTTGGCCATTTTTATATTTTAAATGCAAATTACATAATTTATCTGGCCCACTCGGTCTCTTAAATGAATAAGACACTTAACAAGTCACCCGGCTTCCTGTACTGTAGCTTAATTATCCCCACTAAAGCCCCTGATGTGGAATCTGCAACTGTCCCCATTACAGTCAGAGCTAGGAATTGCTCACGCACACTTCTGTGTGCTTCCGATCCTGGGACCAAGTATCATAGTTCAGCAAAGCACACACTCACCAGGGTGTCATTGTCCTTTCCCTGTTAGGGAGCAGTGTCTGATGCAGCAGCTATAACCAAGCTGACAGCCTGAGTCTGAATTGGTGTAACCAGAATGTACTTATGGACCTTTAAAATAACTTCTGCACGCCTGAAGGGAATGATCAAGTTCCACACATAGTGACTTATTTCAATTTTTAAAAGTTCCAATTAAGAAGAAAAAGTCCTTAGCAGGCAATTACACATTATATTCTAAAAACGTTTTAATTACCTAGGTCCGCTTAGCTGTAACTTAATGATTCTTACTCTTACACTAAATATAGAATATAGCTCTGGGGGAAAACAGGAGATTGATTGTAAGCCATTTCAACATTCTCATGAATCTTTTTATAGAAATATAATAAAACAATTTCAGTGAAGCTCTGCGATCTTGGTTACAAAGGGGTGGGCCCCAGGGATGGAGGCCCCCGACTCAGGCATCCTTAGCAGACAACTTTAGAATGAGCAGACAGGCACAGAGATCTCATATGCTTCTAAGTTTTATGAAGACTCTCTGATGGTTATTCATAGTTGGCCCTCTGCTCTTTCTACTGATTAAGAAACAGAGTTGCCAGGAGCTTAAAGGATAAATCCAAAAGGTTATGTAGCTTTCAGAGAGGTCACAGAAAGGATCTACACTAAGACTAGGTTCCCTCATCCTCAATGGGACTACCTTCCACGTTTTACCAGGGGAAGGACATGCGTCATGATGAGCCCACTGCGTTTTTATATAACATCCTCAGAGCTGCACAGAGCAAATCTGAGAACTGGGCATGCTGGCTACAGCCGTCCAGGGATACTCACTCCTCAGTCTTTGGGGTTGAAGGAGTCTTTCCTCCTGTGCTTTGGTCAGCAGTTCATTACAAGTTTACCCCAGACTGCTTGCTTTCTTCTAGTAAGACCCATTACACATATGTAGTACTGTTATAATACGTTGTTGAAAGAGAATAAAAATACTGCACTTTAGATATTTCTCCTAAGGCTGAAACATGGTTCCCACACACATTCTCACTCATTCACAAGCAGCTGTCCAAAAAAAAAAAAAAAAAAAAAAAAGCCTCCAGGCAGCGGGGAGCTGGACGGAGGACGGAGGACATTTAATGGATTTGGGACCTAAAGCTTTTGCCAGTGAAAACATACATGATGTGCTGGTAACCCATGGCAACCTAATTTTTTAAAGTGCGGTGATGTCAGAGAGTAGGGCATTAAAAAAGTCTAATAAATACAAGTGTGAAGAAGGCGTGGAGCTTTAGCTGGCTGAGTGCTACGGTGCTCCTTATGTAGGTGCTCAGTCTCAAGCAGGACACGTGCTCATCTCATACATTATCTCCTACAGAGGGAGAACACGAGGAAGCTTCAAACACCAACCTAATGAAAAGAAAAATTAATTCCTATTCTCTTGTCCGTGTTTTATCAGCAGAGAAAATGTCATTTTCCTACAAACTAATCTTTTAGAAGATGATTCCAAATGGTTTCCAGGGTATCAGATTAAATTGTGTGGGTTATAAATGGATTTCTTAGTCAACCTGATGCCCCCCCCCAAAAAAAAAAATCAAAGAATTTCTCCAGACATTGCTGAAGCAACTATGACCTTGATTTTTCAAAGTTCGTGAGCAAATGATTTCCTTTGAGATTTCTTCCAGAACCCTTCTGAATGTGACGTGTGAGAGAGAACAAAAAGACAAACATATTTGCTTTTCTTAAAATTTAGCTTTTTAGTTTGTGTGTGTGTGTGTGTGTGTGTGTGTGTGTGTGTGTGAGTGTATGGAGGCCTGTCTGTCTGTCTGCCACAGGCATGCAGTGCCTGAGGAGGTGACAAGAGAGTCCTTCCAACTGGAGTTAGGGATGCTTCGGAACCACCACGTGAGTGTTGGTCATTGAACTTGGGTCCACTGCAAGAACAGCCACTACTCTTATTTGGTGAGCCATTTCTCAAGCCCTTACACATGGTGTTTGTGAATAGCTAAGAGACTTTGAGAAACAGTGAGCCTTCAACTGAACCAGTTAGTTTCCCACTCTGTGGCAGGTGTAAACAGAAACCAGAATTCAGTACAGCAGGTGGCTGGACCAAGGCTCGCAACCCAGCTGGTCTCATAATCAATCAGTAATGACCAATTGGCCTGGGAAATCTGGGAAGTGCCTGATTTACATTCTTGACAGAAGTGACATTAGGCAAAATGCAGGTGGGACACACACCGAGAACGGAGAGGATACTTGGTCAACTCTGCATAGTGGGAAAAACTAGTTCATTAAACTGAATGTTGAACACAGACTATCAATTAAGAGACAACCTATAATATTAACTCACTTTCTATTTGTCAATGTTGCAAAACAATAATAAAATGTTGCAAAACTAACAGAAAACATAATATAGTGACGTGTAAATAAGGAAACAACATTAATAATCCCATTACTTCCCATCTCATAAATTTGGTCCTTGTATGAAATGCCATAAGGAAAACCATTACTTTGAATGCTAACTGAAAATCTTAATAAAGGGGCTAGAGACACTGTTGAGTGGTGAAGAGCATGTACTGCTCTTGCAAGGACCCAAGTGTTGTTCCGATCCTGTGACACCAGGTCCCAGGGATCTAACACCCTCTTCTGGCCTCTGTAAACACCAGTACTCATGTGTACATGTGTGCGTAGAAAACTTAAAATATTAAAAAATAAAATATTGATACAAATCTAAATGAAAAAGAAATTGGATACCAATAACAAACAGGCTTCATTCATTAACACTCATCCAGTAAACACTGGACACACTGGAGAGGGCAGTGAGTTAGCCTGGATATAGAAACAGCTCAGAAGGTTAAATTTGAGGTGTATTTTGTTATTTTAAGAACTATTAGCTCTAAGAGTCAATCCACAGAAACATACACACTGCCTACAGGTCTCATTCTCCATCAGAAACTGACCTGCTGACTGAGCATGTAGTCATCTAAATCCCTGTTTATTCGCTAAGCCAATCTGTGGCATATTCAAGAACTCATGGGTGTTTCTAAAGACCTAGAAACTTCATATTTTAAATCCCAAATATCATCCATTTGAAGACTCCACACTCCTACCTCGAGCTTTGAGTGACTTCATGAGAACGTCAGTGGATCAAAAATCCACATGAAGAGTCCTCGAAGACAATGGAAGAGCAAGTCAGATAGGAGCGGGTCACAGAGACCAAGGGGAAAAGAAAGGCTAGGTCTCTCCTGCGCGTGGCTAATCTCTTCTGAGAGGCACGCTTATTGGAAGGAGGTCAACCTGAGATGTGGGAGGTGATATGGTTTAGAAAAAAGCCTTTCTGCTGATTCATGTGTCTCGGCTCCTACGCAGCCACTTCCATGTTAGGATAAAACAAGCAACAACGCTCAGGGCTGGAAAGAGCACAAGGCTTATCCGTCACTTCAAGTCTCTCTATGCTGATGCTGGGGTTAACCCGGACAACCGGAATAAAGTTCATCCAGAAAAGCCTTCTCAGCTAACTTCACATTACCCCACTTGTCATCTTGAACTTCTACAATTTAATATTGGCACAAAAATGTGTCATCCCAAGTTTATTCTACCCATTGAGGAATCCAGACGCAAGATAGAGTTTGCATTTAAAAAAACAGCAAAAACCTATGTCAATATTGTTTGTGCCCTATTCAGAAAACTAACTAAAGTTGAAGAGTACCTCCATTCCCTGGAGGCCAGACTTCCAGAGATTTCAAAAACTGGTAAGAAATTATACTCCTAGAGTTGGAAATACTTGTGTAGCAACTACAGTGAATACTTTATGAACGCTAAGAAGAGGTGAGCCTAGGTCAAGAACCAGACCCCAGCGGCTGCTGACGTGCAAGGCTGTCAGTCTGCTCATGAGAGGAAGCTGCCCATTGGCAGCATTGCCAAGAGCTGTGCACCTGAACCAGAACAAGGAGGAGAGAGAGCACAATCCAGGAAGGAAACACTAAGAAATAAAAGGACACAAGACAGCAGAGAACAGAGAGAACTCAAGCCAGCAAATGAAAATGGACTCCGACAGAGAGCCAGCAGCTGCCAGTGTAACCTCAGAGGCACCCCAGCTCCTCCTGCCAAGCTGCCAGCCGGGCTGGACAGAGCTGCGGCCAGGAGAAGGATACAGGAAAGGTACGGGGAAAGATGACAACCACTTAGTTGTGACAGCGCGGTTTCTTGGCAGAAGGAAGCAGGCATGTCAGAGCAGGTTACTTTCCAAATCAGCTGCTGGTCTGTGACAGCAGGCAAAGCCACAGCCACCAGCAGCAGGAGAGAAGTATCTAAGTTATTCAGGCCATCCCGAAACAGGACTTCCCAGGCCCCGGAGAACCCAGGGGAGCTGCTCAGGAGATGCAGTGGTATAGAAGTGTGGGGCTAAATAAGAGCAAAGCAGCTAAGGAAATGTGTTTCAGTGAGGTTAGACTCGTCAGAGGCAACGTTCCAGTAACTATTTTGAAATGCCTTGTCTACTAATACAAGTAAGGCAGAATGGCACGGAGGTCTTGTGGAAGGAAAAGAGGGGACAGGGAGACCTAGAAGGGATGAATCTGATTAAGGTACATTATACGAGGATGGGGATGTCATCATGAAACCTTTCCTTTATACAGCTGATACATGCTAATAATCTGTATTTTCTAAGAGAACGCGAGCCTGGGGACCGAACCTAGGATCTGACACGTGCTAGTCACCATTCCACTACTCAGTCCAGCCCTAGGTTGCTTTTCTTTCTTGGAGACCAGGCCTTGGTTTAAAGTTGCAATCCCCCTGACTCAGTCTCTCAAGTAACTTGGGTTATAGTTACAAGTGTCTAGGTATCTAAGTGTATAAGTTATAAGTAAAGCAAAAGTCACACAGACACTTTTAAGCATGATATTATTTCTCACCTATAATATGAAGTAGCTGGCAGTAGTTGAAAATGTGATGCCGAAGCTTGGAGTGAATTACTAAAAATGACCAAAGTGACCCCCCCCCCACTCACCCCATGGTTCTGACTTACTGGAAGTTTTGAGAAACTCAAAATGGGGTGGGGAGGGGGGAGACTATTTCATAATTACAGGCTTTTCTGTGGTGAGCGGTCATTCTGTCACATGGAAGTCACAGTTGGGCCCAAAGTCATGCCTAGTGTTAGTTTTCCATCTCTAGGGGACTTCCATGGCTTGATTAGAAAGTGGCTTGTATTACTCCCAAGAGCTCTGGGGAGAAAAAAGTCTCACCATGACTCCTAACAGAGAAAAAAGGCAAAACTAGCAAAATATGAATCAACATCATTCAATAAAAGCAAGATTAAGTTTAGACTGTGAAATCAAGAAATTGAACATTGGGTAGCTAAGAAATTCTGTAAGCATGATGCCTTTCCCCTACGACCTAAAAACAATCCATGCTCATCAGCAGTTGGGGTCAGCTGGGGAAAGTCCATATTCCCCATGAAGAGTCAAGGGTGCAGTGTTCTCCTCCCCAGTTTGTTTCAACCTAGGAACATTAGGACATGGAAGTAGGGAATCTATAAAGACTTTTCTAAGATGGCTGAAGCTACCGGAGTCACGGGTTACTTAGTAACTATGCTAATATTCTATTTTATAAACCCACACCTAAATACTGGATTGCTTCCAGGTCTTCAGCATAAGGTTTCTGGCTGATACTTTCATGACTAAGTCAGCTGCTAAGGAAGAAGGAGGAGGTACAGAAGGATGAATGTCAGCTTAGCAGATGAGAAGGCTTCACCACTCCCACCATCCGAAGGCAAGAATGACATCGGAAGTCAGGCAGGGACAGAATCAATCCCAAAAGATCACACTGTCTCTAAAGAACTCATAGTTCAGTAAGAAAGACAGAAGAGAAGTGTAACTTCACCAGCAGGCCTGTGTGTCTGATGGCTGTGCCGTTCTCTTACCCTGTATGTTGTACAGGCGGACTTTGTGAGTTACATGTTCCAGGAAGCAGGTCACGTCTGAGTAGATCCTTCCACGCGCCACTCTGACGACGGGCGGTCTTAGGGAAACATACGGCTGAAGAGGAAAGGACAGTTTCAGCAAGAACACATGGGTTTCTCAACCTCCCCAAGAAAAGTTTAGGAATATTGTGTAAAATGACAAATTCATACAGTTCAATATTCATAACCTGACATGAAAATCTAATAACTTATCAGAATACACAGAATATAAAAAATGGATACAAGGTAAGATTTTTTTCTTACATAAAATTATAAAGCCTGTATTTGCAAATGCTTACAATGTGTTTGGCCTTAGATAATCTACAAATATTCTCCTCACAAACATTTCTAATCTATATTCTTCTATTGTCCATGTAGTTATTTATTGGAAATAAAATTATCCTAAGTAGTGACATCTCCCAAGACAGCATTTGTAAAGGTAGTGAGACAAAACTCAAAATGGGGGTATGCTCAAATGTGGAGATGCTCAAAGAAGAGAAAATCGTGTCCGGATGTGGACAGTGGTGTTCCCGGGGCTACAGACTACCGTAAATCTCACTGTTTCTGGACGTGGGCAGTGGTGTTCACGGGGCTGCAGACTACCGTAAATTTCACTGTTTCCTTACATTCGCTACATTTTCAAAATGCACCAGACTGCGTGTATTGCTTTTATAGTCAAGAGTAGGAACAACTGTTTATTAAATCCCTAAAGAATAGAGAGAGGTGATCTAGTGAACAGTTTTCCTGACAGGGCTGAGTATGTCGGGCCGCTACATACAGTGCTGTACATCCCCATGAGCCACGTTGAGAAGACTCGCTTTCTTCTTAGAGAACACACATCCTTTGGGTTTTCCTATGTGAATTCCAGCTCTGACACATCTAACTTTCCAGTACAAACTGCCAACCTTTAATATGCATAAATACAATTCCACAGTCCAGAGCTGATCCCTGTCCAAGGATAAACTAGGGCGACTGTCTCATCACCGCGCATGCCAGTAGACATGCGCAGCACCTGTGTCGAGGGCAGTTCCAGTACACATGCGTAGTAGGTCTCTGAGGCGGCACTCACCTGGCCCTGCCCGTCAGGCAGGAAGAGGTAGGCACCGCTCTTGTCCCTCTTGTTGGAGGTTCCGTACCACAGGAACTGGACTTTCAGGTCATGCTGTTTACTGTCTTCTTTCCTTCTTACTTTCTGAGGATCACAAAATAAGATACGCAAACAGCGACTTATTACCAAAGTGCCACCAGATGGAGTCGAGAATGAAAGCCAAGATATGTACAGGCAGTAAGGCAAAACTGAAGACGGGACTGTGAGTAGGCAAAAAAAAAGAAAGAAAGAAAGAAAGAAAGAAAGAAAGAAAGAAAGAGAGAGAGAGAGAGAGAGAGAGAGAGAGAGAGAGAGAAAGAAAAGAAAAGAAAAGAAAAGAAAAGAAAAGAAAAGAGACAATAAAATCTACCTGAGTTGGTTAAAAATGCTCTAGGAGGGCTAAAGAGATGGCCCAGGATTTAAGCCCAGTTGCTGCTCTTGCAGAGGACCTGGCTTTGCTCCCTGTGCCCATCTGGCAGCTCACTACCATTGACAACCCCAGTGGAAGGGCTAAGTTTAAGGGTAGCCTAAGCTTAATAATGAGTTCAAGGCAAGCCTGGGCTACATAGCCTCATCCTATCTCAGAAAAGAAAACGTGGAGTCGGAGTGAGACTAAAAATGCTGACGTAAGCCCCTCAGGTGAGAAATAGTTGGTTAGCATCATCAACATTTCATAGTTGACCTCGGATTTTAAAGCCTTAAAGTTGGAACAAAACACTGCCCTATACTTTATCAAGGAATAAAGAACTCAGACCTGTGTTCAAATCTTCTGTAGGAGACAAAATGGGTCAATTTGTTTTTAAAACACAGTAAAAGTGAACTAAAAATCGGAATTCAAATGTTAAAAAAACCCTCACTTTGCATTATACCTGACAGGTCTTTTATTCTGTTGAACTGTTCCATAGCTTCGATAAACACTTTCATCTACCACACTTAGCTAACGGGCAAGCAACACTGCTGGCCGCCATTCTGCCACAGCAGGTGACCACAGAAAGTAGGGAAAAGCAGATCAATCCTGTCTCCCAGAGCTCTGCCACCGCCCTACCAAAGGGGGCCTTCCCCCTCTGCACTGTCAAGGACACAGAGTAAATGCAGTGAGACTTACGGATGTCACAACTAATCAGAACATACCTCCATCAGCCCAGATCGGTCAAACCAAATCGCCAGGAAGGAATTCTCTATTGTTATGGCATCTCCAGCATCCACCATGCTCTCCACGTGGAATATTCCATTTTCTACTAGTCCATCATTATTATATAGGACATAACCAGCCAAGTGTGAGCTTGAACTTTGTGACTCTAAGATCTTATACACTTTCAGTCCCAGTGGTGGTATATGAGCTAGAAAAGAAACCTTTCAAGACAGAAAAAGGGATTATATAGAAAAGTTATCTCCCGAAGGTAAAAAAAAAAAAATTATATTTGTGGTAAAAACATTGATCGGGTTCTTAGAAGGAGGACATACTGTTACTCTATAAATGCTTCAGTAACTTAGTAAGGTTATTCACACCTCAGTCCAGCCAGGAATCTAATCACCCCAGGTTGGAAGGCTTCAAAGGTGTTCATGTTTGCATTCTTCCTGCGGAACTATATATGGCCATCCTTCAAATGGCCTAGACAGTGTTCTCAACAGATGTTTGGAGGGAGAAACTCTCCAGGCAGGGTAGCGCTTAAGGTAAATCATGTTTTTCTTCCTAATTTTCAAAATCCTTTTGTAAAATTATACTTCAGTATGTTAAAAGGATAGACTCAGCTAGCTATATAGCTAAGACAAAAAATGAATTTAGTCAGTACCAGCCATCAGTGCTATCTTGGAGTTAGCAGACACTGAGCAAGGCCTGAGGGAGGCACAGTGTGATCTGGCTCCTGTCTTCCAAGAGCTACTTCACTTTCGAGATAGGCTGTTTGTTGCCTGTAAGATCTGACCTGAGTTTGGACTCTACTTCCCATTTTTATTTTCAGGACAATGAGATGCACCAGCAGTAATTTTACACAGCAGACATAACTCCCTCTGAAGTTGCCAGTTTATTACTGTGTTTCTATAACTCTTTAAATAACCTCAGGACTCCAAATGCTTAACATCTCTAGTGATATGGGATTCGTTTAAAAACTGCTTATCTAACACACACACACACACACACACACAAATGCACGCACACACATGCATGCACACACACATATGCACATACACAAAGAAACACAGAGATACAACATAGAGAAAGAGAGAGAAATGGAGAGGGAGAGGGAGAGGGAGAGGGAGAGGGAGAGGGAGAGGGAGAGGGATTCTTTATTGATTCAGTCCAGTGTTCCATAATTAAAGCTCCAAAAAAAGATATTTTAATGATCTTAGTCAAAGTCTCTCTCCCAGGATGTATTAAGTCACTATCATTATAAAAAAAAAAGTCAACTAGCCAACATTATTATTAAGAACAGTGCCATTTATCTCAGTTCTATGTATGTAATTATCATTGAGTTAAACATGAAAATTCTAAAATTTATTAGTTTATTATTTTAGAATCCAGTTAAAATGTGCATACTTAAAATGATACACATACTCCACTAGTAAAATATTACCTTCTAAAAATATTACTGTTTTTTCTTGTGTCACTTAGGCACCCAGTTACATCCTCTGCTATTAGACTTCACCCTGTGATAGCTCAATGGCTGTGTTGTGGGTTATTATGAAGGTAAAAGCTATGAATCCTGTTTTCTTTTTTTCTCCCATCCGTCATACAGTATGTTACAGGAGCCTATGGCCATCACATACCTCATAGGCTGCTTGTGAGATTGTCCTCATGTCATTCCAGACTGCACTGACTTGAACCTCCACAGGTTTTCCCGAATCAGACAGCACTTTCACTGTGGCGGAGTTTACCCGGATGGACACCACTGAGTGCCGCTCTTGTTCAAAGGGATTGTAGACCACGAGGTACCTGCAGAGGCAGCTGTGTCAATACTGCAATCTCAAAATACTATTGTTTCTCTAACACTTCCTAAGGCTTCAGTTTCCAGCCATAGACAATACATGGGGAAGCCAAGCAGGGTAGCACACACCTTCAATCACAGTGCTTAGGGGGGTAGAGGCAGATGGCTCTCTGAGTTTGAGGCCAGCCTGGTCTACAGGGGGAATTCCAGGACAGCCAGGGCTACAATGAGAAACTCTGCCTTAAAAAACAAATTTCAACCAACTAACCAACAACAACAACAAAAAAAAATCCCTGAGAAGAATGAAAAGGACCATCCTGAGAGAACCCTCAAAGAAACAGAGACTACAGTATACACACAGCAAGAGAAGCATGTTCTAAGACAAGTCTATTGATGCTTCACTTTATATGCATATTAAACATGTTCCATGTGTTCCAAATGACATTTAAGGATTGTGTTAGTCATGTAAAGAACCAGTACTCTAACTCCCTGCTCCCTGGCGCCTTGTGTTGACTAAAAAAGCAAAGCAAAGCAAAACAAAACAAAATGACAACATAATTTGTCTTTGCAATTCAGGCATAATTAACTTCCAATAAAAATATGACACTCATTTTAGATGGGTAAAACATAGTAACTTGCATGATTATATATGCAAATCTCACAGTACACACACATTTTATATTGAGAGGACCCTGGTTGCTATGCTCAAGAAACTTAGTTCTGGGATAAAAACAAGTCTATTCAAAGTAAATCTACTTATAAGAAGGGCCAAATTTTTATGATAAGTATACTACTCAGAAAAAAAGGTTTGGTGGGGACTCAGCCAAACAAAGGAAAATTAAAACTGTAATGGTAGTTTCTGTCAATATCTGCAAGAACATACAATTCTTAGTATAAACAAAACTTGAACTACAATCTTGTCAGAATCTTTGACACCCAGCACAAGCACACTGTAGCTAGTTAGCATCCTACATTTCAATTGTACAGGGTGGTTTCCGACATAACTGTAGCAGGTATCTGATGCCGTCCTCCTTTGCCTGTGGCTCGTCTCTCAATCTCTGGCATTTAAATCCTCCACGAAGCACTCACATCCTTTCTCTCCTTACTACCCTAACTCCCCTAATGCTGCCTTGTGGTGTAGCAGAAATGCTGCACAGCAGCCTGACAGGACTGGCAAATTTGCCATGACGCACAATCTTGCATTACAGTCCATTTACATTGTATATCTCCAAATAAAGCAGTGTTTCCAAAAGGTTCCTGCTGTTCACTGATTCACCAGTGAATGTTTTTATGATCTAAAATATTTTATTTTCCAAAAAATGTGTCAAGTGCAGAAACATCAACAGATTAGTCAGATTGTGACCATCTCCCCATTAACGTGTGAGCTCCAGAGTGATTCTGCACTAGCTTCTATTTGTTAAGCCACATCTGAAAGTCACCATACATGCGTTTCCTACACACCTTCATTTTCATACATATTACAAGCCACTCATTAAGAAATAAAGTACATAACAGAGCAAAACAAAGAACACAGAAAAAAAATGAAATAAGGAAGATAAAGCACAAAGTCCATAAACCATTTCACATATAAACTGCTTAGCAGAAGACACATTTATGCCGTAAATATTATTTTAAAATACGGCAGGTGATACAATCAATTCTAAGAATGCCTCCAGCCCTGTAGGCCTTCCAGGTCTATGCCCAGGACACAAGGACCTCACTCGCAACCCTGCATCCACTGACTCATTGGTATTCCATGCACATGGACAAGAGCAGATGAAAGAAGCCACCAGCCACCAACATATTTACAAAGAACACCAAACATGCTAGCACTCATTAAAGCCCCATCTTGGCCTCGGAAGCAATTTTCAATGACTGTCAGTGTCGTGCCTGGAGAGAGGTGTATCACAGACTTTTCAGACAAACTTTACAACTAACTGACACCCTCTCGAGGCCCCCTGGAGGTTTTGTTTTGTCCTGACTCTCCTCTGATCATAAACACAGGAGGGCAATCATAGTGCCAGGATGTTGTGACATCAGAGGGACTACGTTAGAGTCTAAGGAGCAGTGCGGGGAGAGCTGATGGTCACATACTCCGGAGCACCCTAAATGAACAATTTACTACTAACATGTACAGTTTCAGAGGCATCCATCCAAAGCTAGAATGTGAAGAAGTGTACAGGCCTGGAGCCGACCCAAAACCGGGAGTACACAGAGCTAACAGCCAAGCACATTCCTTTCTATAGAAAACTTGAAAAAACTGACTCACACTTAATTACAGTTTTAAGCACATATTTGGTTTTGTACCGTATGAAATCACATTGTACAGTAAAGCTGTGAACTAAGTTTTGTTTTGTTTCATTTAAGTAGATAATTAGTATTTGACCAGAATATGTTTCTACTGTATTGAATGATTATGTAATTATTGTGCCAAGAATCTATTAAAGAAACTAAATATGTAGAATATTAATGAGTAAAACGCAGGGATAAGAAAGTAATCTCTAACATAATTAGAGACTCACAGCATGTTGCTCAAGGACGTCACAGGACGAACTTATCTGACAGACATACAAACTCCTATTTGACATTTTAAGTGAAATACAGAGGATGCATAATCATGAATTATATTTTCTTTTAAATAAGTAGACCCTCAAAATTAACTAAATTCTATGGCTCTGCCATGTTGTGGTGGTCAAGCAACCACTAAAATGGTAGCACCAAACTCTCAGCATGAGTGTATCTCTGAGAATTCTGTGCAATCTGTTTCTGTAAGACTGTTGCTGATGACACCAGATAACAGTCAGAGAGCATGGGAAAAGTCAAAGTAGAACTGACATGGGCGTTTCCTCCCTCTTAGATAGCTTTCACAGTACTGGGAGGGGCTGTGCAGGCTACCGGGAAAGAACAGTTAGCACCAATCTCACCCTGGAACGAACCCTGCCAACTACAATGATAACCTGGCAAGGCGTGCAGACTGTGCAATAACGGCTCGGACATCATAGGAGTAGAGTAAGCATGAGCTCTTTTAGTCCTGTTCTATGTGAACAACTTGAACAAGCTTCATTATCATATCATATCATCACCTGCACATTTATCTCTACACTAACAAGGGTATATTGATACTCTGGAAATGGGAAGGGTTTGATTCTCTTTTATGTAATTCCTAATTGAATAGGAACCTTGTTTTATTAATAACTTTTCTCCAATTCTGCTCACATTAGCATTAGGTCCTTAGACACTATCTGTCACCAAGTCATGTCTGGCCTCTCAGGGCTTTGTGACTTGGTGTCATGGGTAATTATTTCAATTCTTTACCAGAAGAGCTTATCTCAGGAAGAAAAAGCACTCATTTGTTACCTGTCAATCAAATTACAAAACAGGAGGATAACAGATTTCAGCAAGGAGAAAAATAATGAAAGGCCACTCAAATGGTTGCGTCAATCTGGGGACTAATAGAGGAGCCAGAATGTCACTGCCCAGAGGGGTCTATCCTGGAAAGCCCACTGAGAATGGGGGTCTTCAGTGCTCTTTCACCCTCTGAGTGGGATAACTGACATCATGTCAGAAGGACACCTGCAGCAACAACTGAGTCCCCCCTCCCCCCCCTCCCGCCCATGGCCCAAGTAATCAGGGCCTAGTAAGTATCGAGTGCAGTACTCCTTCTGTGTAGGACAGTCCTCAGGATGGGGTGGAGCCCTGGCCGGCTCAACGCTCCATCCTTCTTATTTTTTTTTAAAGATATTTTCTTCATTTACATTTCAAATGCTATCCCAAAAGTCCCCTATACCGTCGCCCTGCCCTGCTCCCCTACCCACCCACTCCCACTTCTTGGCCCTGGCATCGCCCCGTACTAGGGCATATAAAGTTTGCTACACCAAGGGGCCTCTCTTCCCAATGATGGCAGACTAGGCCATCTTCTGCTACATATGCAGCTAGAGACACAAGCTCTGGGGGTACTGATTAGTTCATATTGTTGTTCCACCTATAGGGTTGCAGACCCCTTCAGCTCTTGGGTACTTTCTCTAGCTCCTGTGTTCCATCCTATAGATGACTGTGAGCATCCACTTCTGTATTTGCCAGGCACTGACAAAGCCTCACAGGAGACAGCTATATCAGGGTCCTTTCAGCAAAATCTTGCTGGCATATGCAGTAGTGTCTGTGTTTGATGGCTGATTATGGGATGGACCCCCGGGTGGGGCAGTCTCTGGATAGTCCATCCTATCGTCTTAGCTCCAAACATTGTCTCTGCAACTCCTTCCATGGATATTTTATTCCCTATTCTAGGGAGGAATGAAGTATTCACGCATTGGTCTTCCTTCTTGATTTTCTTGTGTTTTGGAAGTCGTATCTTGGGTATTCTAGGTTTCTGGGCTAATATCCACTTATCAGTGAGTGCATATCATATGTGTACTTTTGTGATTGGGTTACCTCACTCAGGATGATATCCTCCAGATACATCCATTTGCCCAAGAATCTCATAAATTCATTGTTTTTAATTCCTGAGTAGTACTCCATTGTGTAAATGTACCACATTTTCTGTATCCATTCCTCTGTTGAAGGACATCTGAGTTCTTTCCAGCTTCTGGCTTGAGGGTTCCGACAGGTATGTATACCCCCAAGACCTACCCAGCTATAGAGCTGCTGTAAGCAAGCTCACGGAGACTCATTGTGGGGAAACTTGGGGTGAACAAAGAGTGAGTTACATTTCAAGTATATTACAGCTGTAAAAGAAAACATATCAACAAAAAAGTTAGAGAAGAAGAAAATCCTGACAAGATGTGCTTACCGCACTGTATGCAGTAAAGCAGGGCAGAATTGGAGGAGACAGTTTAAAAACCACACATTTTTATGGCGGTGTAAGGAAGATTAAAGTAGAAGAGTCCTCTGCACATGCAAATTAAGAATATTTTAGCAAATACATGAAGGGTCTATATGTAAAAAAAAAATTGTCAATTGTAACTTGCTATGTGTACTATAGCCTGTTTTGGAAAAATGTTTAGTAGATAGCTGATTAAATAAATAATGTAGAAAATTTTCAATCATAAGAGTTATCATTTATAAATAATACCTACTAATGTGGGGCCTTATAATTTTATCAGTGCTTTTATTTTGATTATTTTTACTCATCAAAATATACAAAGATAGGTAATCAAGTCCTCTGTGAAAATGAGGAAAATGACGGACCCATCCAGGGTCACAGAGAGCGTTAGGAACAAGCAAAGACAGGAGCTCATTTTCTGTGATTCTTAACAGCGGCAGCATGAGAACATATTCATCTTCTCTAAATCTAATTAGTGGGACATTATCTAAAGTACAGAGTTCAATATTCAGAACTCTGTATGGAAATACATCCATTAATACCTTAAGACACATGGCAAATTCTAGATGTGAACTCCTTTTACATGCTGTCGCATTTTCTAGGAGAATAAAATGTTACTAAAAAAGGAAAGATATTAAAAACAAAGGTGGTCTTATGGAGATGTCAGGCTTTAAAAACCTGTGCTGGGACTCCTAGGATCTGGGAGTCAGAAACACTTAAGGGCAAATTCCCACTGTGAGGTTAGGTGATTGCATTTCTCCAAGATATAGTAAAATGAAGAGGCAAGATTACTGTTACGAGTTAAATGGGGAAATACTTAGAAAACCACCTTGCTGACAGCTGACACAAAGTGAGCCTGATTACAACTTGTTTCTCCATCACTTTCATCCCAGCCATGGTTGCCCATCAAAGATCCTGGTCATCATCATACCCGATGGAGCAATCATCCCAACATACTGCACCTCTACAACTCGTGTGTGTGTGTGTGTGTGTGTGTCTGTGTCTGTGAGCATATGGGTCTGTTAGTGTGTAAGTATGTACACATGCGTGAGCATGTGTGTGTGTGTGTATGTGTGTGTGTGTGTGTGTGTGTGTGTATGTGTGTGCACATGTGTGCACAGGTGTGTGTGTGTGTGTGTGTGTGAGCGTGTGTGTGTATAAATCTAGACAAAAGAAGTGGTGACAAGTTGGCAGTCACTGACACACTGGTGTTGATGATTCTGGCCAGGGTGGGAGATCCATGCACTAGCACAGAAGATACGCACATGCAAAGTAACCACACAGCTTATAAATAAAGTAAGAGGGAGAGAGAGAAGGAGATGGATGGTGTATGAGTGGCTACAAACATATATATGTGAACACAGAGTCCCTCACATGGAAGAACCATCTATAAATGACGGGGGGGGG
>LR749797.1:273294-354021 GCA_902729485.2 Mus minutoides
AGGAGGAGACAGGCACAGGGAGGCTGTGAGGAGGAGGAGACAGGCGCAGGGAGGCTGTGAGGAGGAGGAGAGAGGCACAGGGAGGCTGTGGGGAGGAGAGAGGCACAGGGAGGTTGAGAGGAGGAGACAGGCACAGGGAGGCTGTGAGGAGGAGAGAGGCACAGGGAGGCTGTGAGGAGGGGCACAAGATACAGGAAGTCTCCCTCCTTTAGGGCTGTCAGAAGAAATGTCAAAAATTAAGTCTAAAAAAAAAAAGAACATGGAGGAAGTTTCCCAGAATTTTAGCAAAGCTGTGTTCAGGAGGAAGCATTACAGCCATTGGCTTTGTTTGTTTGCTAGTTGCCCTCTTGTTTTGTTTTTGTTTTATTTTCACCTTCCTTATATCTCATATTTATAAGGATGGGAATAAGAAAAGTCAGGAAAAATGTACTTTGAAAATAGTCTTTTCCTTTTAATCTAGTAAACCCTACATTTAGAAACATAAGGAGAAAAACAGGTTTAGAGATTAATAGGCATAACCAAAATTATATTATACATGGACAATGTAAATATTTTAAATGCTATCCTAAGTATTGAATTTCTTTTTTTTAAGTTGCATGATGGTTGAAATTGAGAGATGTAGTTAGTAATACACAGCATACTTATGGGTAACAGCATTATGGGTAATAGCATCAGCAAACCTAAAGTTCTTGGCGTGGAAGTTTCTGCTGTCTTTGGAAAGTCAGTAAGTATGTCAAATGATGTTCTGTTGGAGCACACAGGTGAACGGATGTTTTGCTAAAGCAGATATGTGAAAGGACACATGATGTTAAGAAGGAACATAAATATAACCCAACAGATGGTGAACAACACTGTATAGTATTGGTACGGCTTGCTATTCCTTACTGGTTATTGTTTGTTGTGACTTCATAGAAAGAAATGCACCAAAAAGCTTTATTGCTATAGACCCTTGTCTTTCACCAGTCCATGTTTGCCAAGGAATCCAAAAGTGTTCTTCAATTCATCTCTACTTCTAGTATCTTCTTATAATGGATTTGTAAAAGTAGTAATGACTAGATTAAAAGACACTATTAATTAAAAGATACTATTTAATATTTTCTGAACTTTAAAATTTGCCTAATTATAAATATTAGTTATGAGGAGATTATAAAGTATTTTAAGAATGGATCACAATGCCACCTCTGAGAAGAGCTATTGCTGACCCACACTTGCCAAGGGTCCCCAAGTTCATTCCAGTGTTTGCATTTGTCTCTGTTCAGTTTTCACCAGCCCATCTTGACATATCTGAACTATCTGTTGTGTTCTTCTTGCATCGACTTAAGGAAGAAATCCTCCCCACAAATCCTCCCATCACCTCCTCATAAGGAGAAGTCGATATTAAAAATAAAAACCTGACCTTGTTGAGGTATGGGTCATATCTCATTTGGGTAGTGTGTTTGTCTAGCATGCATAAAACTACGGATTTAGTCGTCAGCATCATTCCACTCAGGCCCGGCAGTGCACGTCTTTATCAGCTGCACTGCATCGGTGTGGAGGTGTATGGATCAGAAATTGAAGGTCCTCGTTGGTTACATAACACACTTGAGGCCAGCCTGGGATACACTAAACTTCCATTTAGTCACCATCATGTGTATAAGCCCCCTGTGAGTTCCCTGTATGCTTTATTGGTCCATCCTACCACATGGACTCTAGTGACACTGGATGCCCCTGACCTAAGAAAAAATCCTTTTCATTTATTGTGCTCTTGTTTTTACCTGGAGCAGTTACCCACTTGGTTTCACCCCTTCCTCCTCATCCTCTTTAAAACATTTACTTGTTTTTGTTACCAAAATATTAAAGTACTTGGGGGTTGTGTCCCCAGCACAGAGACACCAACTAGAGCCTCAGAATCCTGTCACTCTTCCCATCCTTCTTTAACTCCAGCCCCAGCAAAGATTCTTCAGTGCAGCAACCCCCGTGATTAGGTGTGGGACTGGGTACAGATGCCATGGGTGACATCCTGTCAACCCTACCTATTCCAAGACATGCAACAAGTGAGATGGAAGCTTGAGAAATATGACACTTGTTAGCGACCATGATGGAGCAGAATCTGCCCCTCAATGTCCTGCATGTTGCAGGCTCTGACAGTTAAGATCTGACACAGTGGTGTTATGCAAATGATGGGGACGAGAAATGTGACCACGATGTGCAGCAAAAGAATGCAATGTGAGAGTAAAGTGCATCAGCCCTCAGCCATGCAGAGCACACTGCATGGCTTCTATACATCCTAAAAAACATCTCCAAAAGGATGCATGTGAGCCAAGGAGAGCCAGCATAGAACCGTGACACTGTCATGAGTAAAAACAGACTAAAGGATGCTTATTACTTTATCCAGGGCACAGCAGTAAGAGAAAGAAAACATTAAAAGTATAAATATTCCTTCTTAAGTACTGTAACTCTTTTGATACTAAATCAATTAAAAAGAAAACAGACAGAAAAATTATTTTTAATTTAGCTGATCCCAAGAGTGTTGTCACCAATCAAGTTGCTTTTACTCTAAAGAGTTTTGCCTAAAACAAAAATACCATCTGTTTCACCTAAAACATTAAGATGTTCTATTTTCTTGTCAACTCAGAATCACATCTGTAGTCATTTCCAGAAATGACAGCAAAAGACATTATATTTATGGGTGACTGCATAAGAAATGATTTTTCAGTCAGAATGTAATTTTCATCTACTGGAAGAAAATTTCATTTCTCTGATGAGTCAATGCTGTAAGTCTGGAAGAACATACGGTACATAAACAATGATTTCGCAAATAAAAACCGCAGCAGTTAACGCAGTAAGATAAGTTGTTCTGTTGTTAAAGACAGAGTTCATAGGCACTTGTACATCTCTGTGGATGGACAAAATCCAGCATCCACAACATTCCCAGGGGAACAGAGGAGAAAAGAATGTTTTATTATCTGTCTTACTATCAGTGAGTCATCACACACCAAACACAAGGGTTTCTCACCTCAAAAACAGTATTAGAAACAACACTGGTCCTGGAAAAGAATCCTTCCCGTGTCCTCCAGGGCACTGTTGGAGGAAGACACAGGACACCAAAGACACATCCAGCACAGCAAACACACACTCAGCGTTGCAGCACATGAGAGACACATTCTGAAGAAAGACAGCACTGCCCAACTACCCAGCTGACCATGAGTGCCAGGGATGTCTGCCCAAGTGGCCCAGGTTTATATATATTATTCTTGCCTAAAAAAATAAGTCTAATAAGGATGGAATGTGTGAGTTGAATGTTCTATTTATTTAAGTTTGTTTGTTTGTTTGTTTACCTCAGAGTTGTAAAGCGCTCTGAAGTCCTAGATGGGCTTGAAGCCCTCCCTGACTCTTTCAGGACAAGGAAACCTCCACTAAACTCCTTGTTCCCATCATGGTGCATGCTTTATTAAGTGCATTTAGAAGGAAAGAGACAGACCACCTGGTTCAGAAGACCTTAAAACATGCCACATCACTTCTCTCTAAGGTCCTAACTGCTTTCTCTAACAGCTTTATGTTCCCAACTCCAGCAGGCCTGAGGGACACCCGAAGGGATCTCCAAGAAGCTAGAAACTGGATCCGAAACTAAGTGTGTGAGAAGCCAGAGAAAAATGAATGGCAGTGCGATCTGTTAGACACTCACCATTTAACTCTTACTCTCCCCTGAAGAGCACTTAAAATCATGCATATTCCATATGTTTAAAAGTACTTGAAGTACTTATACAACTAGCGAATAAAAGAAGGTCCAGGATAGCAGAAATGGAAGCATTCATCATTTAGAGCATCTGCAGACATACCAAACTCAGCGCCAGCAGCTCTGACACTCGCGACTTTCTAATATTACAAACGTCTAAGCATCTGAAAGATGGAAATGACCACAATCTTGGCTTCATTGTGTGTGGTATTTGTACTTATCTGAGTACTCAAAATATTTCATGGTACCACATAAACAGGTGGATATTTTCCCTCCATTTCTTCACTCCACTCACTGATAATGACTATTAATGGGAGGGTACCCAATGCGGCGACCCCCAACCAGCCAATTTAATTTCATCAGAACAACCACATAACTAAAACATACTGTGTACAAATTTAATTAATTATACAATAATCTGATAATAAACTAGAACTGCATGGCTAGTTAAGAAAGTTTGATTCAAAATATAATAAAGGACAATTAGGATACAGAGTAAGCAGGCTCCTTGGCAGGGAGTCTGTGAACTTAACCGCTTTGCCACCACATTTCAAGGAATGAAACTTGAAGCCACAGTTTTAATGCAATCTATCTAATTACTTCCACAAGTAAAAGCTAAATAATTTGGCCCAAGGAACAAAATCGCAGCAGACAAATTATAAAACCTCAGGGGTGAGCCTGGGAATGCAAGAGACAGTGACGAAAGGCGCAACCCAGTCGGCGTCCCACAGAAGCTCCAAGCAGGCGGTGCACACCGTACATTTCTTAAAGCCAACATGAGACAGTAGCCCACCAAGACATGCTCCCTTCATACTTTTACGTGACCGTTAAAATGTATATAATTCACAATTGCATTGTTTGAGGTGCTAGTTTATTAAACATTAAACTGCCTGATGAGAGAAGAAATGTCATTCCAGGAATTGCAATGGTGGAACAAGAAAAGAAAAACTGAACAATGAGTTCTGATAATGAATGAGCCAGCTTGAGGGCACCAAGGAGAGACGCCCGCAAGGCTTGAGGGTCAAGGCTGGCATGTCGCATGCTTATAAACATGTGGCAGAGTCGGCTCAGCTTGGCTAGCCATACCTCTGGAGTCACATAGTGTTCAATGGGTTTTAAAGGCCCCAAGTTTCAGACGGGGAGAAAAGCCCAAACAGGACATCTAGGAGCATAGTTAGAACTCAAAAGGCACAACTCACAACGGCTAAGGTGCACACTGTGGCTGTCACTGTGCTCATCAAGGTCTTAATTTCCCAAAGCCATTAAGTCTACTTGTACTGATATCTCATCTATAAAATCCAAAACACTATGGGGAAAGAAAATAGACAGAGTTTTCATAACTCATTTGGTGCAAAAACCTACAATGAACTCACACAAATGCAATGCGGCACCCTTATCATATTTGATTTGAACATTCAGAAATGTTAGCAGAATCTGCAGTTCATTCCATGGATACAAACTACTTTCCTAAACTCATCATCATCATCATCAACAACAACAACAACAAAAGTCCCTCACAAATATCTCTCTTTCTCAAGGCTCATGTAAGACAATGGGAGTCTGGCTTTCACCCACATTCCACATTGTAGAGCCAATTTCAGAGACTACAACAAAAAAGACATTGTGTAGATTCTGGGGGAGTAACACTCAAGAAACTAAAGGGTCAAGAAAACATGCTACATAAAGAATGCCAGGCAGGCTCGCCCCTGAAAGGATGACTGTGTGAGTAGAAACCCTATTTCTCCATGGTCCTAGTACTAAGAAACTGTCTACACACATTCAGTTTTCTTAATACACGAATACCCCAAGTCCCAGTAGGAGAGATTTAGTCTTATTTCACTGGCTTGCACCTTTTATCTTTACTGATTCTTAAATTTTCAGGATCCAATTATGTCTTGGTTTTGGAATAAAAATGAAATTTCTCATTTCCATTAATAAAATTTTAATACTATTTTTCTACCTAACTGATGTCTTGGGGGTCAAAGTTTTAAGATTTTTCTAGCTTACAGAAAACCTCATTTACTAAACATATCCAATGGTATACAATGGAGGATTCTAGTTAAGAGTGCTAGGGTGAAAAGAGCCAATATAGATGGCAGCTACTGTTTGATCTGGTTAACAAGCCTGAATAGCAGCAGCAGCTGCCAACCCAATGGCAATTACTGACGAATAGAAAACCAATTTGCTTGAAGTTGGCAACAGTTCTATTTGGAAAAAAAATCTAAACCATATGAAAATGTTGGTAAGAATACAGTTCAGTGGTAGATAGGACACTTGCCTGGCATATACAAATCCTTCCTCTGTGAACCTCCTTCATAGGACAAATCAACTTCTTTCAGTGATAACACTGAAGTTTCTGTTGCAGTGTCTGGACATAGTACAAAATAAAGCACTACACTAACAAGGAGAAGTATCAGGTCACAAAGGGAAACCAATAGACACCAAAACCATAATCTAAGGTGACATTGACTCCAAAATGATTGTATTACTTTAAATGTCATTGTGAAAATGTGTCTCACATTCTGAGACGAGGAACTTCTGCTGGACCTCTGGATCTCAGAGCCAGAGTTAATAATATACCTTGAGGTCACTTGGGACTTAAAACTGATGCTGCTGTGTTCTCCAGGTGTTTGTTGAATCTGCTTTGAAGAAGACAATGTAATGGAAACTGGAGGGATACTCGCTGTCATGAGTGGAAGCTGCACTTCCAGGACCAGGCTTTGATTCCCAGCACCCACATGGCGGCTCATAACCACCTGGAACTCTGGTCCCGGGGGACCTGTCAGTTCTTCTGGCCTCAGAGAGTACTGTAAGCAGGTGGTGTGCAGACATACACGCAGGGAAAACCCCATACATACAGGATAAAGAGACAAATAAAATGAAACAAAATGATTTTAAAACGAGCAAAACAACGTAACCATCAATCCTACTTGCTTTAATTTCCCATGTAATTAACATTTTCAACCTAAACTAATGCCCCTGACTCAGATATATATATATATATATATATACATATATATATATATATATATATATATATATAGAGAGAGAGAGAGAGAGAGAGTGTGTGTAATTTGCTGAAAATAGCAAATACAGAAGTTGAAAGCTACTTTCTAAAATCTACCATAAAAGCAGTCATTTATGGATACTGGTTGATAAACAATGTCTGGGTTAGTTGGGATCCTTTACAGGCAGTCACTTAGTGTCTTATAAAACTCTTAGAGATTTCTGTAAAATGTCCTGTTCCTTCCCCATGGGATGCTTTCTGTGTTGTTCAACAAAAAGAGTGAAGCCTGTGTACAGACACACAGAAACAAGCAGACAGACAGACACACACAACTCACAGACACATACAGACACACTACTCACAGACAGAGACACCCTCTACAGAACAGACACAGACAGGACTGACAGAGACACAGGGACAGACTGACAGATTCACAGAACAGCCTTCAGGAAGGCACAGATTCAGTGTTACACTGAAGTCAGATGACAGAGGAATCCAGGAGGAGGAAGCCCGGAACTCAATCTGGATTTCCTCTTTGGATAACTCCTCCAAGAGGAAGATGGTTTAGTTCACAGACAAGTTTTGCATAGTCAAATAACATGTGTAACTTTTTTCTAATATTTTACCATTCCCATTTCCAAGGTTTAGTCACTTAGTAAACATTCCCTATTTCCTAAGTAGACCTATTTACGTAGTTCACTGCTCATAGTTCCTTTAACCCAAACACATCATCTTTTCCTTCTCTAAGGAATTTTAAAGAAAAACTTGATCAAATCTTAAGTTAAAACCTCAGGATTTACTACTTTCGTATTATTCTTTTATTATAAAATGCTAGTATGGTAATTTAAAATTGTTAAGTTTCTGATACTTCTGCCCATTCTCACTGACGAATACCTTATACCTTTCAAGGTGTTTGTTCCCCTGTCACCACACAGCACTGAGAGGTAAACCCTGTCCAGTCGTAGTCAGCTCATCTCCACACCTGATATTCGGCTGGACCGATTCCCTCCAGTGCCATTCATAGATAAAAATGACCTGGCACACACTGCAGGACCACTTTCCTCATAGACTACTGGGTGCCAGGTGACAATAAGGAAACAGTTTACTTGTCAAGGCTTACACAAAGTCTCTTCAGAGGGCCATCACGACTGTGGTGCTCCACGGAGGAGGGGTGTCAGAGAAAGCTTCCACGTGATGTTAACAGCTAAGCTGCATTCTAAAAGACATGTGGCCAATGTGGTCAGGCTAGATGGGAAGGGTTTTTTTGTGATGGTGGTCTGGTTTTGTTTCTGAGCAAGGACCCAGAGGTAACCGAAAGGCTTCTCTGCAGACAAAATAAGCCAATTGGAGCCAAATTAAAAGACAGGATTTTTGGGTTAGCTCTTAGGCAAATTCACTGATCTCATAGGAGGTCAGAGAGCTTGCCTTGCAGTCAGGGAGCTAGGTGTGTGTGTGTGTGTGTGTGTGTGTGTGTGTGTGTGTGTGTGTGATACAGGAAGAAAGAAATGCAGCGAGGCAAACAGGGTGGGAGAATTTAAAATGCTTGTGGTATACACAGAAGAGCCACTGGTTGTGAGGAAACCCAGTCCCTGGGCTGGAAAATTCAGGGTAAAGGGCTGGGTATGCCAGCCATAGCAGGTAGGGACTGAGGGATGCTGGGAGAACCCTGAGGCCAGGTCCACTTTAATACATGGACCAAAATAGGCACCTTAGCCATTTGTCCTATAACAATATAGCATCTCTGAAAATTAACAGTTACTAAGAACGTGCAGCAGATAGGGCAGGATAGATTAGAGAGCAATTCTAGAAAGTGCAGACATAAGTCGTGCCAAATACTCTACAGTTTATACTTAGGGCAATGGAAAAATATAGGTTTTGAACTCAGACATTAACATACAATTACACTTACTAGTTATGTGTTAAGACTTGTGCTACTATGTTCATACATAGCATTTTATCTTGACCACTCAACAATGTGCTTCAGTCACCCAGATTGTAGCAGTGGAATAATGACATTTAATGCAGAGAAAATGAGTTAAGTGATAAGACTGAGACCCGTTTAGAGGTCTCGGGGCTACTGTGCATCTGCAGACAAGCTGAAACTGAAAGGTTGGGGTCTTGAAGACCTTTATGGTAGAAATCAATAAACATCTGAATGAGAGGAACCATCAAAACTGTGATAGATGGTGACACTGAACTTCAAAGAGCATGGAACCACAGAACACGTTCAAATGGGAAAGAGGAGTACTGTTTCAACATGTCGAGATGGTATCACACTCCAATGGCTGTGTGTGTGCATGTATGCATATGTGTATGTGTGTGTGTGTGTGTGTGTGTGTGTGTGTGTGCAAGACTCAGAGTTTTCCCAGCAGAGAAGTCAACAGTGAGCTGTGACATAAATGAAAGCAATTACACAGGGCACATTGCTCTGCCAGCAGAGTCAGGCTGTCAACTTCCTGAGGCAAACCATCACTGAAGGAACTGTACACGCTTCAGTAGGATGACCTGAAGCTGCCGGCAGACCTATGGCACAGTAAGTAAACTTGCTCAATTCATTAAAAGTTCTATGAAAAGCATACATAGACATCTACCCTCCCCCCCCAGTTTGACAACAAAATAAATATACATTAATTCTTTTTCACTTCTCAGTATTATTTCCAATGCCCTTTCAATTTATTTAATTGTGTAATTTAATTTGTACATATACATTTTATTCTTTGAGAAGTGCACACATACACACAGTATTTTTCAACTATGTATACCCTCCTCTTCCCTGACTCTTCCCTGATACAGGTGCTACTCATATATAATCATAAGTATGGGGCCTTCCACTACAGCATGGCCTACCTACTAGGGACTAACCGTTAACACCAAGGAAACTGACTCTCCTTTCTCAAACAGTCATTAACTGAGTTGATAACCAAGAACTATCCTAAAATTCCTGGTTAAAAGTGAAAGGGCATGTTTCACATTGTGATATGTGAAAGTAACTTTTTACTGCCTTCAAGTGAGAACTGTAACTTTGAGGGGCTGCTGACAGAGCTTAATGACAAGGGTGGTCTAATACGCATGAGGCCGTAGGTTTAGTCTGCATCATAGAGAAGAGGGGGAGGGAGAGATGGAAGATGGAGGAGAACAGAGGAGAGAGAAGGGGATGGAGGGGAGGAGAACAGAGGAGAGAGAAGGGGACGGAGGGGAGGCAGTCTATTTTACATATTACACTTTCTGACACAGCAGCGAAGCTGGTTCTGTGCTTCTTCAGTATTATCGCTTCACATTTAATTGAGTTGAATTACAAAAGTATTTAAAGAGAAATATTTTTTAGTACAAACATCTTTTTAAAGGAAAAAATCCTTCATTTCACACACACACACACACACACACACACACACACACTCACTGTATTCTGAAGTGTGTTTACTAAGGACCTAATACAAGTCTACAATGGAAATCAAGTACATTCCTCCTCATTCCTCTACACCCTCCCCTTCTTCTAATCCCCTGTTGGTCCTCTCTGTTTAATTTGTTTCTGTGTACTTTCAAGTCAAGTGTCATACACTTCACATATCTATGCAGTATCTAGGAACCATAAATGAAAGCACATTTGTCTTTTTGAGTGTGGCTTAATTTTCTTAGCATGGTTATCTCCAGTCTTGGACATGACACAATTGCATTCTCTATGGCTGAAAAAAAAATTCACTGTGCACATATACACCACACTTTATCTACTCCTCTGCTGATGGACACCCGGTTTTTTCTAATCTAGCTATTGTATAAGATGCTGCAGTAAACACTGATGTACTAGTATGCTAATGGTATGTTGTCTCTGGGTTCTGTAGATAAACACTCAGGAGTGGTATAGCTGGATCATACAGATCATATGGGTTTTAGTTATTAGAGGAACTGCCATACTTTTTTCTACAACGGCTAAAATAATTTACCTTCCCAGTAACAGTGTTTAAGGGCTCCCATTTGTCCACATTCTGGTCTTCATTTATTATTTGTCTTGTTAAGGCCACTGTCATTCTGACTAGAGAGAGATCAAATCTCACTGTATTAACCAGCCCTTTTCTCCTGGTGAAATTGGATTTCTTTCTTTCATAAGATTAGTGGTTATTTGTCTCTCATCTTTTGGGAACTCTGTTCATTTTGTTAGGCTTGTTTGGATGCCTGCCTAGTTTGTTTGAATTCTCTGTGTAGATGCCAATCCTCCGTCAGGTGTACAGCTACCAAAGACTTCCTTCCATTCTCTAGATTCTACAGAAACTTTAATATCACGGGGTCCAAATTTGTCAGCTGTTAGCATTCTTTCCTGAACAACTGAAGTTCTGCTGAGGAAATCTTTGCCTATGTCCACATCTTTAAGTATGTTCTCTATTTTTACCTCCAACAGTTTTGGAAACCCACTCTTACATTAACCTCTTTGATCCATGGCAAGTTGATGAAATTTTTGACATTTGAATTTTTAATAAAATTAAAATGACTACTTTAAGTTGTAGCTGAGTTTTCCAGATCAATTCATCCAAGTCCTCCCTTTGTCAACATTTCTGTTCAACGCTATATGTGTACAAGTGTTTTTCTTTGATGTCCTTCCATTTCAAAGGTGGATTCGACCTTTATGCTATAAAGTATCTCTTGGAGGGAACAAATTTATGGATCCTGGTTTTCTGTTTGTTTAAATTCAATCTACTGATCTGTGACTTTCACTTGAAAACTAAGACCATTAATATTCAGAGTTATTGGAAAGTGTGTACTGATTACTGTTTATTGATTTGGGTTTGGTGTTTTCTTATTCCTTGTTTGCTTAGTTATTAGCCTTCTAGCAGTTTAATCTTTCCTGTAGCCTCATGAAAGTGATTACATTTCTCTTCAGTATGAAGATTTTAAGTATCTTTGCAGAGATGACATAATAATCACGAATTCCTTCAGTCTGTTCTTTCTGTGGAATTTCTATTTCGCACACCATCATGTTGTTAGTTTTGCTGGGTATAACAGCTTGGTTTGGGAGTTACTGTTCTCTCAGAGCTGGAAATACATCACTCCAAGCTCTCCTTGCTTTTTTTAAGTTTCCACTGAAAAAGTTGATGTCTTGAAACCTTCAATACACTCTTTGTTGTGGTATTTAATGTTTTAATTCTAATATGGGATGGAAAGATTCCCTTTCACATTGTTTGTCTGGTATTCTATGTTTCCTGTATCTAGATGGACATTTTTTTGAGAAAGTGTCTGCTATGAGTTTTGACATGTTTTCTACAGTTTTAACATAAGATTCTTTCTTCCTCCTAGGACCATAATTCACAGATTTGGCTTTTCGATACCACCCCACAGATCTTATATGTTCTGTTCATACTTTATACATTTGTCTGTCATTGCCTGAATGCTCTGATTCATCAGCCTTGTCCTCAAGCTCTGATTTTGTTTCCCCCTTGCTTATTCTGTTAAAGGCTTTATGCTGAGTTGTTCCGTTTTCATTGTCAGTATTACTGTTGGTTTCCCCACACTATTTCCATCTCTTTATTGAATTTCAGTTTCGTCTTTTGTACTGATTTCTTTATTTCTTTCATTCAACTGTTTGTATTCTCTTGAAATTCATTCAGTTTACTTCTGTCTTTTTAAAGTTTCTTTCAACATACTTATAATCATACTTTTGAATTCTTTGTCTAGGATTGTATGTAATTTGCTATCAATGGGGTATGAATTTGTTGTGTGTGTGCATGTGTGTGTGTGTGTTGTGTGTATGTCTATGAAGATGTGAGTGTGGAAGCACATATATCAGGACACATGTATGAAGGTGTGAGGAAAACATTCAAGAGATGTTCCTCACCTTCTACCTTGTTTTCAGGATGGGTCTCTCTCATTCTATGGCCTCACATGTATTTCAGAAGATGTTCCTGCATTTGCTTTCCATCTCACCAAAGAAACATCGATTACAGATGCACTGGACTACATCTAGCTTTTCACATGGCTAACAGAGACCAGAACTCAGGTCATCAGGCTTGTATAATGGGTGTGTTTACCCTCTAAGGCATCCTTAGTGGCCCAGAATTAAGTTTTAGAAGCAGTCCTCTCACTTGGTATGAGACGTTTCTTTTATTTTTGTGTTGTAACCTGCATATCTGTGGTTACTTAGGTCATCTGTTGGATCTTTTTTAATCACTCCATCCTTTCAGCGGAAGTGTTTTCAATGTTCAACAGAGACTAAGTTATTGTTATTTTTCTCTGCTGAGCTGGTGTTTGTAATTTTGGGTTCAATCCACAGTACTAACCTGAGAATAGAACACTATCTCATAAATAGTCATTACCAAAAGGTAGGCTCAGTATGAAAATTCAAGAGTAAAGCAGGACAGAGCAGTCCTGGTCAATACAGCTGGGTATTATACAGAGGCAAATCACATGTGATGGGAAAGAACTGATGGGGATAGAACCCGAGGATCACTTCTTGTTTGCTCATGCTTCCAGTCTTGACTATGACTCCTTCCCTGGCTCTCATATACAAGCCTCTCGGCAGCCCTTGTGACATTTAGTCACAAATGCTGTCACAACTGTAGTTGATCCTCTATAGTCCAGTTTCAAATGCTGGCTCCACCACTGGACAGTCCTTCTCGACATCAGGAGGTTTACTTGCTATCTATGCCTGTGTCCATAAAAGGTTCTGGCTCTGGCCAGATTCTAATAAAAAAAAAAAATGTAGTTTAAAGGAATTCTGTTGGTCACATTTCATATCATGGTCCTATAACACTTGTTCCAGTTGTCCCCGCTGCGCCCCCCCCCCCCAAAAAAAATGTAGCTCTTGCCAGATCTAGGGCAGCCAAGATGCTTGCTCACCTAGCTCTTTTTTAAAATGGCATCTCTGCTACTCCCAGTGAGTGCCAAGGAGAGGGTTTTCTTAGCATCTTCTCCATCTGCCACATGCTACTTTTCATACCTTTCTCCACCCCACTCTCTTTCTCCCCCTCTTTAAAATGTCTCCTTCTTAGAGCCAGCTGGGTTTTCCATCTCTCTTTGCTGTAGCTTTAATCACTGGCCTGCTCTAGGGAGGGGAGAGCGCTCTAAACTACACCACTCCCTCACTAATGGACTCTGGATTTCTTCTCTGTTCTCCTTTGTAAAGTTTCCCGTTTGCTTTGCTAGAAAAAGAGTTTCCTTTTTTGGGTTTCACCTCACCTCTCTGAGAGCTGTCATTCGACTTTCTAGCTTCTAAGAGCTCTCCATCAGTCTCCTCTCTGTGATTACTGCCTGTTGTTGTGTCCCTTTTCCCAATAGGAGATCAAAACTTGGCTTGGAATCCTGCCCTCCGTGCCTACTCTCTTCCTACTCTGTGCATCTCTCAATGCTCTTTCATGTCGCCTGTAGTTTAGAATCCCCACTGAATATCCGGTCACTACCCCCCCAACAGTGCTGGTCACTGTCCCCCCAACAGTTTCCACTTTATCACCCCCTTTTTGATACTGCCTAGCCATTTAGATTTTATTTTATTTTTTAGGTTTTTCTTATTGTCTCTATTTTAATTTTCTAGCTTTTAATTTCTTTCTTTTGTTAATTCCATGTAGTATTTGAGACTGAGCTCAGGACTTGAACATACTAGGCAATCACTCTGCTACTGAGCTACATCTCCAATCAACCTTTTCCTTTTATCTTTGTACTTCAGGATGCATATCTTTGAGGTCAACGCTCAGGTTTCACAATGTCTAAGTAGCTACTTCCTCTCTTTAATGTTCTCAGAAATAAATCTTTTAAGAGGTAATTTGTTGCATGCTTTCTTGTTTCCTAGTTCTGGTCATTGTGTAATCTTCTTCTGAGTTTCCCACAGTTTTTTGTTTGTTTGTTTGTTTTGTTTTGTTTTTTGTTTTCTACTCACTTATCTTCAAGGCAGTAGACGACCTCCACCTACCCAGAATCTGTACCTGCTCAGGCTCCCTTAGTCTTTTCGGTCTTAATATTAGTTGAAGTTCTTCTAGACAGAGTTAATCTGACAAGTATTTTTGAACAAACTACAATGTGTCAGGCATCTGCCAGGAAATTTACTTCCAGAGCAAACTACTTTTTGTACCCATGGAGGTAATATTTTAGCCAGGGAAATGTATAGTAGGAAATGGAAGGAAAGAAGAAAGGAAGGAAAGGACAGAGGGAGGGAGGAAGAGGACTAAATCATTTATATAAGGAATATGAAGAATATAAAGAAGACAGAAAGGAGTACCAGCAAGCTCATAGGCAGATCTAGCCAACAGCAAGTTGCCAGAAGGTTAGCATCCAAGATGGCAGTGCCTGATTGGTATTCAGTCTTCCACCTCAGCACAGGGGCTCTGAACAAATGGAGAGCTTCTCTCTTCAGCACTGAGCATCACATCTGGCCTATGCTGCCAACAGCAGCAATTTCCTAGAGCAAACACTTCCCTCAAGCATTGATCTAACATCAGTCTCAACGTGTTTCTAACTCATTTATGTCTTGCAGATTCAGTTTTCCAATTCATTACAAAATACACTCAGTGAAAGCATTGTGATCAATGTGACCAAGGCTGGCACCAGATCTGTCAAATCAAAGAAGTAAAGAGGACCTGTAAGTGTAAGCAGCGAATCCTTAGATAATCATTCTTAGCATTTTACTTTAGCATAAAACACATGAATGTGTATCATATTCTAAACTACTGATGTTAGAGAAAAGCCTTTGCTTTGATAAGACTACTAACTGAAGTTTTATGCATTACTTTCTACACAGCCAAATATAGAAAACCAAGTATTAATCTTGGGTTTCCTATAGTGCACTAAGAACTCAGATACTGAGCAATCTGATGACAGATTGTGTCTATCTCTTTAGGATTCTTCCCATATCTTATTCAGCCATTTGGCCAATGTTCTTCATTGTGACTCTGTTTCATGGACTCGTTCCAAAACAGACAACTTAATATAAAAGAAGATCTTTTCTATAATTTATTAGTTGCATAAAATTAATTAAATCATAAAAGAAAAATATCAATGAAATGTGGTTTGTAAATAAGTGGCTGATTCATGACAATCATACAACTCAAAGCTCGATGGAAAGAAATACACTGGACTTCCAAGTACCGCAGACCCAGACAAGGGCTGGAAAGTACCATGAAATAGAGACTGCTCAATAAAGGCTTTAGGTAAGGAAGAAAGGGGTGCATCTACTTCTTAACTGCCTCAAGAAAGCAGCACTTTCCATTATACTCTTCTAAGGACAAGGTACCAAGTTTACAAAGCCAGTGGGATCAAAGTTCAGAAACAGGAAAAGGTTTAATCTCATACTTGTATCTAGTGACTCACACCTTGTGTTCACTTCCAGCTGCTAAGTGGGCAGGTTTTCTGTACAGTTCCTCCAATCTGTGCAGCACAGACTGTGGGGATGGGGTCACTGCCATTGCTCCCCGGATCTTTTTTGTTTTCATGAACACTAACAGAATTTTCAAAAGAGGAAAGTCGAATGGCTGAGAAACACTTAAAGAAATGGTCATGATCCTTAGCCACCAGGGAAATGCAAATCAAAACGACTCTGAGATTTCATCTTACACCTGTCAGAATTGGCCAGGTCAAAAACACAAGTGACATCTCATGCTGGTGAGGATGTGGAGTTACAGAAAACACTCTTCTGATGTTGGTGGGAATGCAGACTTGTCTAAGCACTACAGAAATCAGTAAGGAGCTTCCTCCAGAAGCTAGGAATCGATCTACCTCAAGATCCAGCTATATTACTCTTGAACATGTACCTAAAGGATGCTTTATCCTACCACAGAAACACTTGTTCAACCATGTTCACTGCTGTTCTCTTCACAATAGATAGGAATTGAAAACAACTTAGATAGCCTTCAACTTGAGAAAGGAAATAGAAGCTGTGGTACACTTAAAGAATGAAATATTACTCAGCTGTTAAGAAAATGAAATGGAATTTTCAGGTTAATGAATGGAACTAGAAAAAAAATCATGCTGAGTGAGATAACCCATATAATGCATATATGTGTTTATATGTGGATATTAGCTATTAGATCAATGATAACCAAGCCACAATCCATAAAAACACAGAAGCTAGGAACAGAAGATGGTGTGAGGGGATAGATGGATCTCCCTAGAAAAGAGAAATAAAACAGATGGTTATGGCTGGATGGGAAGATCAAGAGGAGATGGCAAGGGAAGAAGAGGATGAGGAAGGAAATCAAGGAGAGATAACTAAAATAAAGAGCCATATGAAGAGTAGTACGAAAACCTAACAATAGAAGCGTCATGAAATATAAGCTATGAAGGCGATCTAGACAATATCACAAAATAATGGGGAAAACAAAGCCACAACTGGCCATCTCTTGTCACCCAATAAGGCTTCCACAATAGCATTAGGTTACATCTAATTGACTGCTTGTCCAAAAGGGTCCCATGGGAAATCCCCAAACAACCAGGCTGTTGCCAACACTACAGGTTGTTCTCCACAAACTTGATAATAAGGCCCCTTGCCAAAAACAATGCCTATACAACTTACTGGACATGGAGAAGAAACTAACTACCCTACAGGAAGGCTGCAATCCCATCTGCAATAGCCAACAGAGGATTAACTCAACGGCTCCATCTTTGCAGGTTCCGTGTCTCAAAGTGTCATGTCAGGGCTCTTCCTTATTTATTTATTTATTTATTTATTTATCTATTTTTAATTTTATCTGATTGTTTTTAATTTCTATTTTATATATTTTTCTTTTATTTTTACCCTACAAGTCCCTGTTGTATATTTTATCACTTCTAGTTTAGAGGTTTCAATGGGATTCCTGAGTGTGCAAATAACTGGGTCTCCCTCGAGCATCATCAGATGGCTTTCTCTGGCAGCCGCTGGGAACCGTGACAGCATTCCCATCAACATCAGATGAATGTTTTCTCTAACTTCACATCCTCGCCTACACATGAACAAAGTTTAGAGAGTGAAAGGCTTTGAAGCTCTCAGTCCTGAATAGGATATCTTCATCAAACCTCTTCCCTCAGGGATAAGGGATCTAACAGACAGAGGGGCTGAAAGACATCAAGGAAAGAGGCCTTCTACCCACAACACACACGAACTCACAAAGTCTGGCAGAGTACACATGCCCTGTAACAGGTTCAAGACAAATAGGTTCTGGTATGGAGAGTGGAGATGTTGACACAACCTCCACTCCTAAGCAAGGAGCTATCTGCAACTTATGCCACTTCTAAAGGAAAAATTAGTCTTTTAATTTTACCAGTGGAGTCTCAGTATGTACATTACTATACCTCAGGGCAGGCCCATGCCTAGGAGAAGTTGGCCTATACAACATAAACTCAATGGCATTTTGTAAAACTACTTGCTTTGTTTGGGTAGACTTATGACTCCTTCAGGAACTCCCTCTTGGAACTAGCCACTCTGGAGAGGACATGTGTAAACGCTGGCAAACGACTGCCCCCAACTAAACCCTCAGCCACAGACAGCTGCCATTTCCAGCCATGTGAGCAAGTCTGCCAAGACATTCGGGCCTGCCAAGCTTGGTCTCGATCTCTGCCCTAAGTGGAAACCGGCCAGCAGTTCTCCAGAACCCTGAGGTATAATAAGTTATACTTAACATGACACAATTGAGATGACTTTTGTTTTCTCATTGCTTTTAAAAAAACAAATTGCTAAATCATGACTATTTGTCTTACTTCCTACAAATAGGTAATAAATTTCCTGGAGAATCTTATGAGGAATGTTTTGAGAGCACTGTTTTTGAGTAGATGCCACCAGTACTTGCAGTTAATAAATTATGTCTATAAGGGACTGAAGACAAAAGAGCTAGAAGACTACAGTCACTCAAGACAGCAAAAAAGGCAGCTAAGGACCAGAGAGCCAGACGTCAGGGAGAAGGGGTAAAGTTAGAACACTACTTTCACAAAGTACTAGAAATGAACAAAGGTGAGGTTAAAATGAATTCTGGGGTCAGAACACAGAATAAAGGAAAGCACTTGTGTAGAAAACCAGAGGATGCTACATGAGACTGTGGGAGGTGCCCAGGAGGGGTTGTCCAACCAGCAAAGGGCATGAACAATATGCGTCGTGTGCTTGGGATCTCTCTCTCTCTTTCTCCACCCTCCCTCTCTCAAGTAAAAAAGTGAAAAGGGAAGGGATGGGAGAAAAGAAAAATATGGAATAAGAGGATTATTTGCCAATCAATGTCTTACTAAAAATTAAAACCACTTCCAGGTAAATCTGTAATGGTAGTTTAAATAAATTTATCTCAAACTAAAACCATTTGCCATGGTTTGAATGTTCTTATATTAAGTAAGTAAACAGTGTGGAATGCTGAGGACCTGAAGATCTGTTTGGCAATCAGGGCTTTGTCATCATGAGTGGACTGCCTAGCATCAGAGGAATGGGTTCACTATTGGAAAGCAGTTTCTGATAAAATGATGCATTCGGCACCTCAACCACTTGTTAATCTACCATGGGATGACTGACTCAGCAAAATTGGATGACTGACTCAGCAGGACAGGATGAGTCAGCACAAGTCTATCCTAAGATGCAGCAAATCCGCCCTGGACTTTCAAACTGCCAGAGCATGAACCATTTAGATTTGTGGTCATTAAACTTCAGCCAGTCTAGTTTTCTGTTGCAACATCACAAATGAAGTAAAACAAAGCATTTACTTGAAATTTTTCCATTCTTGGGTTTATGAAGTTATTATTGCATGACTTTGATTCTTAGTGTGGTTTCAGAAAATCCACCTTATAGAAAAGCTGCCTTTATAAATGGTCATGCAATAGTGCCTGGCCTTCTGGCCTGCATGATGATGAGGTTAACTCTTGTTTTTCCTGAATAGATGAAATTCAGTCTTCAAGTCACCTGACTTACTGCACACCCTGCACTCACGTTCCTGGAGACACTAAACCTTCTATTAGGTGTACACTCCTTCCCCAGCCTGCTCCAGGCAGAGAGCAGACCTGCCACTGAGGCAGGCCACATGCAGTGTGGCCCTCCAGCTAGGCTAGCTCCTTTTGTTATGCAACTACCACCGCCCCACTCCAAGTCTCTGCTGCCAGCCTGCCCAGAGCTGCCCAGACTTCCAGGAAGAAGACAGAGGCTCCATGTGGTCTCTAAGATGGAGCCAGCCCCCCCCCCCCCCCCCCCCCCCCCGGAACTGGATGCGGGATGGCGGGGTAGATGGAGAGCCCTGCTATAACCTAAGACTCTAAGCATTTCTAAGCATTAAACCTAGGGGCCTTGAACAGAAACATGTCTTGGCCTCCATTATTTCTCTGTACTGTTCACTCCTATACAGCTCCGGCCACCTCCTCAGGAACCCAGATAGTGTAAGCCGCTGGCAGCTTACAGAACCCCACAATTAGGGGTCTTTACAGTCAGTTTTTTAGAAAATAGAGTATAGGAGAAACAGAAAGAAAAAAATCTTTCTGAACTCAAACATTCCTTGGGACAATTTATTCAAGGTTCCTACATGGTAATTCTTATGTATTTGCTGCTATACAAAATCTATGGATTCCAACTCACCAAGCCTTGGGAATTAACCCTGCACAGCAGGTTACTGATGTCACTGAAGTAAATTATGTTAGGTCACAGTCACAATTAACAACATGATCAACAACATGATCAAATTCATTTGCATGCATTATTTAAATTTATATAAGAACTCTTCCTACTGCTTTCACATGATCAACTCTCTAAGGACTCTTTTTAGAATTTATTTCCTAGTGGCCCACATAATATTAATACTACATATAACAGTTTACCTATACCAAATGAATATGAATACACACACACACATATACATATTTCATCCTCTGGATGTCATCTTCCCCACTATAAATGTTTGGTTTATTTACATTAAAAATTTGCTAAGTTCAAGAACATTCTAGAAGCTTTACAAAGAATACAAAAAACTCAGTACCTCAACTCTAACACTTTCCATTTAGAGACTCAGAATAGCTATTAACTCACAGGACCAGAGAAGGAAAACTGTCAAGTCCTTCTACTCTAAAGGCCAGTGACATTCTTTTAATTCTTTGGCAATTTTACTAGTATATTAACAACTAAAGTAATTTGTAGATACCAAGTAAAAACCAAATTTTAAAACGACAACGAGAAAGTAGGTGTGGTCATGAGGTTCTCACATACAAAACAGAGACAGAAAGAGAACCCAACAATGGAATTACAGACAAGGTGTCATGACCTATGTCAGGAAGTGTATGAAGAGAAACCATGAGTGAAAACATTGACTAAGGAGAAGCTGGCAAGATCACCTTTTACCAGAGTCTTTGTGCTAATATGTGAGTGAAAGCCCATCTCCTTCATGGGAACAGCTATGCATCTGTGTTTCTCCTTCTCATCTGCTGAGACACTAGCCTGCCTCCACCCACCACAACATACACTCAGAGAGGGCAGCAAGGGACCTGTCACAGTCACCTGGGGAAGGACTTAGGATCCTTAGGGCCAGCAAAACCAAAGATCCTCCACAGTCAAAAACAGAAAACAGGAAAAAGGTTACTGCGATGATTCCTGAAGCCAAAGGGTTTACTATTATATGATAATTAAGAAGAAGACTTCTAGCCTCAGATGCATTCAAGAATTATTTCTTTTAAAACAAAGAAAACATTTCATAGTTGATGTTTCTCCTATTCCATTATGCAGTAAAATATTTAGTGACCTTAGGGGAGTTTCTAAGCATCCATGTAGCTAAAGAACCCCCATTTCTTGTTCTCGAGTGTGAGCTGGGCAAGGCTCTGCTGATGAAGCCGTTGGACACCATGGGCTTTGTGAGCGTTTCACCACAGCCTCGACCTCACATTCACCATCAACTCTCTTCAATGGTGCTTCACTCATTTTTCATAATTTTAATAAATCGCACTCAGCTAAAAGTCATAAATTGCCTTTAAGATTCCCTTTACCCTTCAGTGTGTAAGAGTTAACAATAATTTCTCAATAAAAATTAAGTTACATTATAAAGAGATGCTGCCTGCCTAGGCTCATGGGCAGTAACTGTGGACTCCCATTCACTAAACACAGAAGCCTGGGAGGGTACCAATGCAAACAGCTACTCTTCTTTGGAAGTCAGAAGCAGCCACCCTTAATCCTGGCTTTTGTTTAATAAACAGCTTGACTGTTAGCTTCCCCGTCCACCAACAGAGCCCTGGCCTGATCAGCAGCAAGGCAGTCAGCCTATGAAAGTATAAGAGAAGGAACAGTGGTCTGCAGTAATTAAATTCCTTCTTTAGAAGAATTCACATCTGGGATTAAGGAAAATCAAGAAACTTCATGAAAGGTTACTGCAGATATCTGACAACAGTATCAGAAAGACAAGGAAATACTTGGGTCACAAGCTACACACTTTCCTTCGCTTGACTTCCATTTATAAAAATATTACAATCAGAAACACAGGAATCTCTTGTGGCAACTTCGTTCTGAACACAGAATATGACAGTCATGGAAGAAAGCCTATTTCTTCAGAAAAAAAATTTAATTGATTAGTAATTGATTTAATGAAAAGCTTCCTTGAAGTACATGCTGAGTAGGGGCCAGAAACACAAAGACCAAAGGGCCAGGGAAGGGGGAAGGAGTCAGGCACTTACCTCGGCTCCTGGGCACTCAGCTGTATTATAATTTTTTGGGGCAGAGAATCTTGTGAACTTTGCTTCGTATCCTGTTAAAAGAAAAAGCATAGTGTTTTTCAAATTTTACTTTTTAAAACTAATCATCAAAATTAGCTAGCCAATGCTACCTTGCAAAATTTTAAAAAGAGCACACCAGAGGACAAAAATTCTCTTTCAAAGTACATGGAGCAGGCTAAGACTCAAAGCAAATGATCCTGGTGTGTGTGTGTGTGTGTGTGTGTGTGTGTGTGTGTGTGCATGCGCACAAGAGAGAGAGAGAGAGAGAGAGAGAGAAAGACAGGGAGAGACACAGAGAGGCAGAGACATACAGAGAAACAGACACAGAGAGAGACAAAGAGACAGACAGAGACTGAGAGACAGAGAAAGACACAGACAGAGAGACACAGACAGTAAAGAGAGAGACAGACAGTAAGACACAGGGGGGGTGGGAGAGACAGAGACAAAAAGAGAACATCAGATTCAAGCACAATGTGCATTACTGGGCAAGAGTTCACAATGACACAGTGAGTTGCTCCATTTTAGAACCAAATAAATCTGGGTGCTCGAGAAAATCCTCCAGAAATCTTTGTGTCCTCTATATCACATCCTTAGGAAATATACATCCTCTTCTTGTGTTTTTTTTCACTTTAAAATGAAAATTTGTAATCATGACTTGATTACAAGCATCCATCTAAGAAAATCGTGAAGCTGCATCTCTAATTCCAAATGTGTAATTTCGAATTGCATATAAAATTCCAAGTCCCCAAATTCATAAAAGCTACTAATGATAACTAAGTTACAGCTTTCACTCTCCAAGTGTCAAGAGGACACGGAGAGGGTGCTAATCAGCCTCCTTCTCCATGGCTCTTCCCAGACAAGGAGCAGCAGGGCCCTTCAGTGCACTTCCTGCTGTCTTAGCTCTTCTGCTCACAACAGCACAAGACAAGGCAGGTATTCCCTGCTATGTTACAGAAAAATGAAAATTAATTAGGAAAACTCTGTCAAGGCCCCCACAGTGGGACTCTGACAGAGGCTGATCTCCTAATTCTGTGGTTCTCAACTCGTGGGTCATGACCCATTTGGGTCAGCCTCTTTTAGAGAAGTTTCCTAAGATGTTGGAAAATGCATAATTTACATTATGATTCATAACAGTAGCAAAATTATATTTCTGTTGTAGCGATGAAAATTAATGTTATGGCTGGGGGTCCACACAACCTGAGGAACTGTATTTAAGGGTCACAGCATCAGGAAGGCTGAGAACCACTGTTCTAAACTCCTTTATCTCTGCCCCATCATTGTCCATGTCTGAGCGCTGCCCACTGAGCGCAGTGGACCTATCGCCCCACCAAAAGGACCGTTAAAATCAGTTTTAGCAAAAGCAGATTAGGGGCTTAACAATATTCAAATATCAAGAGCTTTCTAATTAAAGCCAAGCAGGGTAACTGATCACAGAACCCAGAGGCTTTACAATGAGATAAATGTTCGAACGCTCATCTATTTTACCTGCTTTGAAATGAATTCACTGGGTCATTTTTGACTGAGATTTAGACAGAATGAATTGCATACAGAAATCAAATGCAAAGGCACTTATAGGAAGGAGATGTTTGAATATGTAGGCAACTTCTATAGAGGGATAAAAAGTTCTTAACTAATGGGGAGAACAATTCTTATACTTCAACGTTCTCTTAATGGAGCTTCTTGTCTCTTTTTTTAATCCAAAAAAGAAAAGAATCACATGGTTTTTATAACTGCAGAAGGGATCAACTAACCATCTCTAAGAAGGCTTTGGAAGGATCTGACTGGTACAGCTTTTTGTCCTTTAAAATGAGAAGAAATGCAGAATCTCCAATTATCTTCTCCAAAGAATTTAATGACTGAAAGAGTCTGTAAAGGAAAAAATATATATATTAGTTTGATAACTCAAAGATCTGCATATATTTTTATTTATAAGACAATGGACAAGCAATCTTATGTTCTCAAATACAAATACAAGATTTTATAATGCACTTGCTCTCTGTTTTCTACTGGACTAACTTACTGAAAGAGCTTGCAGTTCTTACAAACATCACTCCAAAGAAGAAATTCTACAGTGACTGCTCCAAAAGCTACCAAGGACTATGGACAAAGCCATGATTTATATCTTTACCCTAGGTAAAAATCAAGTGTTAATAGAATGGCAAAGGAAAATGTGTTATTAACTCTCTGTTAGCAAGAATACCCAATCGTATGTAAGCCACTTCCCTAAGAATCAGCAGTGATGTCTGGTTATTTTCATGTCATGCTATTGTTCAAGACAATTACAAAGAAAAATTTTCACAGATGGGGGTGATGGAACGGGAGTCATCCTTGTTGCTTTTCCTGAGCACTGGCATTAATAACTACTCATTTTACATTCTCCCTGAGGAAAAATACAAGGAGAGCCAAAAATCTACCGATTCCCAGCTCTGGAGCAATCCCCAGGGGGAAAGACTTGGTGTAAATTCCCTATAATTTTCCAAACCCAAGTTTGTATAAGGCTTTATGGACCAAGCATCCTTAAACAAACACTTGTGTAGAAATCTGCAAATAAACTTTGTCGACCATGTCAGCTACTGAACAGAATGACCTGCTATGCTTCTGTTACCAGCCATCATTTTCTCTAGTGCAGGAAGCAACCTGGTATCTATATGCTGAAACATTTTTGTTGGCATATAACAACAGAAGCAAAAAAAAAAAATCTATAAAAGAAGCTGGACCTACAGTATGATCTCAGCATGCAGGAGACTGAATCGGTAAGAACACCACAAATTTGATACCAGCCAGGACTGAGCTCATGCCTGAACTGCAGAGTGAGACTGCCTCACAACAAACAAAAATCTCTCAACAAATTAGACAAAACAGCAACAACAACAAAAATGACAACTTCTTTTTGTAGAATGTAAGACCTTAAGTGTATAGGATCAATATTATTAATTAAATAGATTTACATAGTAAATTTACAACATTAATAAGAAAATCTTATGGGCTTAGTTCATACCATTATCCAGATAAATTTCTCAGCATAGACACATTTGTACACAGTAATAGTGTTCTCGACAGACTAAAGACCAGACAACTGAAGGTAGTTAAGGAAAACATTCCTTCAACCCAAGCCTGCTTCTATTATCCACATAGCTATCGTTATCAGACAGCTGAACCTGTAGAATGGGAGTCATGTTCTACATCAGCTTAAGCCATACACAGATCACAGCATATTAAACAGTCCTAATTAGCGTGAGAGAAAGGCCCTGACCGACGCTTGCATCTATCCGACGCACACGCAGCGTCCTAATGAGATGAGGCGTGAACCAGAGTCAAGCATTCCCCAAACAGCTCCGTGGGATACATAAAACTGTACTGTTCAAATGAAGCACAGTGAGAAGGTCACAAAAGATGGGGCAGAACGGAATTTTAAATATTTAGACCTCTTCTCAAAGTGAGATTAACAATGCCTCCGGCATCCTAACATGAACTCATCGCATTAACGCAGAACCGGGTTCAGAGAGCAAGCACTCCGGAGTGGCAGCTTGTTCATTCATGGTCATGCATGTTGTTCAAACAGCTGGTACCCTGCCTGTTAGTCAACAGGCTCACCTGTCCACTCAGCCCCTCCTGCTCACCCTTCATCTGGCTTCCTCTCACTATTGCAACTACAACATGGGGATGACTAGAAGACTTGAGTCTTTATGTCACTGACTCTGCCCCTTCTCTATCAGCCCCAATATCTACATGTGAGGCTAAAAGTCATCATCCAGTCCCCGCCTGCGTCACCCCTTTTCATGCCATAATTAAAAGTAACTCTTAAATATCCCATGAAGCATTCTCTTTCTCCATGGTAAAGAGCCTGTTCTACAGACTGAGTTCCAGGACAGCCAGAGCTATATGAAGAAATCCTGTCTCAAAGGGGGATGGGGTTGACAGACAGGCAGGCATGCAGACAGACAGACAGACAGACAGACAAAAAAAAAAGGCAAAGGTTTAGGCTACTGTTGAGAGTAGTTCTCAGACTCAGCCCAGGAGGGAGAGGAAGAAGCTGGAAGGGTCTGGCTTCCCTCCAGCACTGTGGAGTTGACACACTGCCTGGGTGATCTACAGACTTTAAAATATGACATGAGAATAAACAGGGCAGGATTAATGCTGTTTGGAGTTGCTCTTGGCAGCCACCGATCCCTCACTCACACGACTGTTCAAAGGGACATGCCTGCCAACATCCGAATGAGCGGCAGTCGACAGCAGAGTGGGGGAGAGCAGCAGAAGGAGCAGCCTCTTTGTCTCTGACTCTCTGACGCGTGTTTGGAAATTTCCTTCTTAAAAGTGTCTGTGCTAATGACTTGATAATTGTTTACGACTTTTCTGTTGAAGTGTGAAGTACTGGCAGAGTAAATTTACAAATGTCAAGTACAATTTGAAAATTACTATGTCTTTCTGCCACCTCTACCACACAGTTCTGCACAGGCCTGGTATTAAGCTAAAAGCGTCTGGGTACTTAGTGACTGGCCTCCTACAGAGTTTCCAGAGACAGAACGTGGATGGATAATTCAATGACCTATGTCAGGTACCTTTGCTAAGGTAGCCGGATAGAGCAAGTGGGCAGGGCAGGAGAGAGGTTCCCCACTGCCCTGTGTGTCCAAGGCTTTCTTAGAAATTCTCAGTAAGTCAGAGGCAAGAACAAAGACAAGCAGGCTCTGTCCTTCCTTTCTGTGAGAGAAATAGCCGCAGCACTGCCAGTAGTGACAGTTCAACCTCTGTGCAGAATACATTGAGGAAAAACTGACAAAATATTCAAGATAAGATCTTAAATATACTTTTTGAAGGACTGAAGTCAATAGTAAAGCTTTAAGAATATGTTTCCTTTTCATTTCTTGAAATCTAGTTAAAATATTAGAACTAACAACTTCAAGGCTTAGCACAATGGAAATGCCAATTGTAAATCAATTATTTAGTATTGATTTGATACGCTCTACACTCTTTTCACTACAAGTAGTTATAAAAGTTTTAAATGTGCACACTAAGTGTCTGATAATTTTAAAATACTACAGAGTATAGCATCTTTTATGCATATTTTTAGCACAGAGGATCAAACTATAAGGTCACATACATGGTATACAAATTCTCTACTACTGGGTCCCATATCCCTACACAACAATGAAACCATAAGAAAATCTCAATGAGACAAGAGTCTAAACATAGTGAGACAGCAGGTAAAACTCTGTGGCCAATGTGAAACCCTTCCTGAGTAAATCCTCATGCCTGCTTATCAAAACTGGTAAGGACAGAGATCTTAGCCGGGACAGAGATCTTAGCCGGGACAGGTCAGCTTCTCCATTACTAAGTAGGACTGGGGACAAAGATTTCAGCCCTTGCAAGCCACGGTGTACACACAGCATCTAATTCTTAAGTAGTACTCTTTAATCTAAGAATTATTTTTAGAAACAACCGAGTCCCTGCTTCCTTGGCTGCCTGAGAGATCCTCCTGAGGAAGGTCCTTCCTGTTAACACCAGCTACCATTCGCACTTCCACCACGTTCCTCCCCACACACCTGACTTACTACAGTCCTTGCTGGTTTTCCCCTTATCTGGCTTTCTTATCAGTGTCCCTCTAAGACAAGTCAAGCATCAAGGACAACTAGGAATGAAAGAAGACAGGATTAAGCTGCTGTACTGGGGGGGGGGGGGGGGGGGGATATGGCACTCATTACCTGCCCAAATGTCAAGTATTTGATAAAGACGACAACCTCAACTGCTTAACTGCCACATTGTTTGAAGGACAGTACAAGCCTGGCTTTAAGATAACCTCAACATCTGGTGATGAGGACAGGAACTGAAGTTGAACACTGGGGCTACAATGACACTTCCACAGAGTTCCTCAAAGTTGGTGATGTTTATCTATGGCTATATATATATATATATATATATATATATATATATATATGAACAAATAACACTTGGTATGTGCTCTGCTATACAATAGCAGCTTCATCTCCAGACACGCACCAACACATTAAAAATATTGTACTTGAACCTGTGTTTCTATAGTACATTACCTGGTCCCATAGTCCACAACCACCCAGTCTTTGGCAGTTCCTGTGATGGCATCATGGTGCTGAAACAGGCCTAAGTTCCTTCTGGCTTCCGTCAGTGTCGTGTAATGAGGTGATGAAAGAAATTTATTGATCTTGTATTTCTGAGCTTGTTTCAAGGCCAAATGGTAAAGAATTTCAGCAGCCCTAAGTGCACAAATGAGTCATTAATATATTTTCTGGAAAAAAAAAGTTTAACTTACAATCACTGATAATTTTGTTGTTTTTATTTTTGAGACAGGGTCTTACTTTGTAGACCAGGCTGGCCTTAAAGACATAGAGATCCACCTGTCCCTCTCTGCCCACCCCCATTCCTCCACACTGGTGCTGGGTTGAACACATGCACTACCATACCTGGCTCACTGATGATTGCTAAATGTAGTTTTAAAAAAATGTGTGTGTGTGTGTGTGTGTGTGTGTGTGTGTGTGTGTGTATACAATTTCAATGCAAATTCTTTATATAGAAAATACCAATGATAAAATTTTCTATAAAACTAACATTGTACCTATCTAATGTATTTAAGTTCTCAATCACCAAAGACTACTGTGTTTACAGTGATGTTGGAGATATTAGTATACTGGAAAAATGCCAGAGCCTGTTGGCAGGAAGGTAGGTTTCTCTGTATGGAACACAGTGAGAAAAATGAAAGCAGGCAGAGTGAGAAACTGAGCTTGGTGTTAGCTTTGGAAATCTCAAAGTGCAGTGACACACCTCCTCCAGCAGGCCACACCTCCTGCAATAGGCCACACCTCCTAGAGCAAGCCACACCTCCTCCAATAGGCCACACCTCCTCCAATAGGCCACACCTCCTCCAATAGGCCACACTTCCTCCAATAGGCCATACCTCCTCCAGCAGGCCACACCTCCTAATCCTTCCCAAACAGTTCCATCAACTGAGGACTAAGCATTCAGATTTATGAACTTAGGTGGGCTTCCAACTCCTTCAAATCCTCCTGCATCGGCTTCTTGGTTGCTGGCATGAAGCACAATGCCTGGCTTTTTCATATGCTTTAAAGACTAGAATGTCTTTGAGACAAGAATATGAGCTTATGATCAGCAGATCATGTTTCACAATAGGTTTCTTTCAAAATGTTTCCAAAGGCAACATGGACCAAAAGGCCGAAGAAGGTCCTGCATCATAAACATGCTAGAGAAAATGGACAAAGGCATCTTAAAATTGTATCACCACTCAGGAATAAAGGAGGTATTAGAAGCGTTTTCATAAAAAATCATGAGTTCTCTAAATTGTAAAAATAAGGAAAAGAGAGAAACTTGCCCCTGCTTCAGATTTCTTGTAGAGACTCATGCCATGGGATTGAGCAGGTCAGAGTTAAATAAATCATGTATGCTCACTCACATCCATGGTGAACATTCCTGCTTTTGAGAATAGTAATACATTGTAGGGCTGGTTCTCAGCCTTCAAATGCTGATACCTCTTAATACAGTTTCTCATGCTGTAGTGGCCCAACCATAACATTATTTCATTGTTCTTCATAACTGTAATTTTGCTAGTTATGAACTGTAATATAACCTATATATACACTGTATCTGTTATGCAACTACTGTGGGGGTTAAGACCTGCTACACTATAGGAATATCTCAAAATCCATTGAAGATTTTGAAATGATTTTTTCACGTGTGTGTGTGTGTGTGTGTGTGTGTGTGTGTGTGTGTGTGTGTGAGATAAGAACTGACCAGAGGCCTCAGATATGTTGAACAAGAGCTACACCAGTATGTTAAACTACCAGACTTTCTTCCTTATACCTTTCCATCTACACTTTGCAAGTGAGAGTGGAATATTACCATCAGACAATATGTTTGTTTTATATGAAGTAATAGTCAGAAATTTAAAACTATTATATACTTTTTACTTCATCTCGCCATAATGTATAATGTAAAAATAAATTCCTAGTCATAACCACTGTAACTTGAATATATTTCATCAATATGTTAAATATATTCACAACTCTTTGTCATTAGAAAATAATTAACACTCAAAACTCACTAATCCTTTGGTATAAGTCTTTATACTATGCATTATTTATTCCATTTTATCATAAAAATTTATAATAATAAACATCACTTTATGAGCACTTCTTTAGTATATAAACATGATACATATTATAAACATATTATAAATGCACTCTTTTTTCATACCTGAAATATTTTCTTAAAGAAACTTATGATTTTTTTTTAAAAACTGTCTTCTAAAATGTATTCCCAAAACACTAACACATGAAAGAGGATGGGTAAACTCTAACTTGATTATGATATCAAGACTCAGCTTGGAAGGCCTGGAGAAACGGGTCATAAGTGGTGCAGAACACGAGCTGTTCTTCCAAGAGGACCTGGGTTCCATTCATCGTCCCCAGTTTCCAGCACCCACATGGTAGCTCACAACCATCTGGAACTCCAATCCCAAAGGATCTGATACCTTTTTTTGACTTCTGCAGGCATCATGCACACATGCATTGCTCATATACACATACATGTAAGCAAAACACACATATATAAAGTAAAAACAAATCTTTGAAAAAAAAATAAACTTCTCTACAAGGTCCAAGGTGAAAGGAAAGATTGGGGCATCTCAGGATAGTTCAATTCATAGAGTGTCTGACTTGGTTTCTTAGAAACCTGTTTCTAAACATGTTTGTATGTGGCTAGAGGCATGTGGACAAAATGGAGACTCCAGTTATTGGCCACAAGGGCCACATTTCCAGTGTTCACATGTAAAAGCTTCCACAATGGACATCACAGACAAAGCTCTCTCTGTCAGAGACTGGAAGTTCTACTGATCCGGCTGTTTATGCTACCGTGCTTCCTCCTGGCATTTCTACAGAATTATTCATCTAATCACCTGCTTGCCCATCAGTTCTCAATGCTTCCCAATTCTCAGAAGAAAAGGCAGATCTATGGAAAGGTGCTTGAAATCAGAACTGAGCTGGAGCCTCTGCAGTTCTCCCACATAGGAAATACACTCATTTTCGAGCGTGCGCCGAGAGGCCCACTTGGAGCTGCTCAGAAGCGCCGTGTACCTCTTCAACTCTAACAACTCGGCCTGCTGGGTTACCTGCCTGCAGATGCACAAGTATCATCTAATCATAACACAGGGAAGAAACAATACTGAAAATTAATTGGAAAAACACGGAGTACAAACTGAAGAAAATACAGCTCAATAAGTTGCTTTTCCCTCAGAACCCAAAGGGGGGGGGGGAGAAGCATGCTAATTCAATTACACTTTAGAGAAATATTCTGATGGCATTAAAACTCAAATGCAGGGCACCACAGAAAGGATGTTATTTCAAACTGCTATTAAAACGGTATGGTGACATAACAGAATAAACAAACCGGAAGATCCAAAGGTCTAGTACCTTATACGAGACTCCATTATTCTGTCCATTCGTTTGTAGAAAGGTCTGGATGTGAAGTAGCCACTCCAGTAATGGTCGTCTCGGTCAGCGTACGTGAAGAAGTCTCCACTCAGGGCAGGGAACACAGACTGACTACCCTTCTTCTCGGCTGCCACGGATTTCTCCAATGCATCGAAATAATCTGACAAAGTTCCAAACTGGATCTAGGAAACACAGTCATGTTTTAGTTATTCGCTAAATAATTAATACTTTGTGGTGAATTCATTAATAAAATCATTAATTATTATGCAGAAAGGAAAAATTAATAAATATTTAGAAAGAGCTCCATGTTGGCACGGGCACAAAGATGATAAGAGGGGAGTGTCTGATGCCGGTGACTTTTTCTTTGAATTGTACCGAGGCCCATATTCAAGAGGAAACACACCTATGTAGGCACTGTAAAGAACTCTTTAGAGCTCTAAGTCTATAGACTCAAAGGCTCAATGTGCTGAAAGGTTCAAACAAACAATAGTTCTGATGAATGTAGACAGGGCACCAGTAAAAATCGGAGCAAGTGCAATCTCACCAGAGATCTGGAGACGATTTTAGCCTCAAAGCATTTCAAGTATCTTCTCCACCTTCTTCCTATACATATTTGGTGTCTAATAAGGCCAATGGCGTTATAATACACCAAATATGTCAAATTCACGGTGCCTAAGAGTAACTTGCTCATCCAGAACAGCAGATGAAATACAGCTCTGACAAGACATTAAGGTTTTCAGGTTGGATGTTTGTTGTTGTTTTGTAGGTTTTTTTGTTTTTGTTCTGTTTGTTTTGTAGCAATTAAAAAGTTTACATAGACACACAGGGCTATAGTCCTGCGTATGCTCATGGAGAAGTCTGTCTTGATCGGCCTCATTCACTGTATTGTGTTCCAGATACGCTCATGGACCTAAACACGAGAAGCCGGGGACTAACCTGGAGAAACAAGGCAGTGTACCACACAGGTGCCTGTCTGTCCACGTTTGCTGAGGTGCTATTTACGGCAGCCACGTAATGGAACCCGTCTAGATGTCCATCAGTAAGTAAATGGAAAAGGGTATGTGGCACGTACACACAATGGATTATTACTCAGCCATGAGGGAAGAGGAAGAGGAAGAGGAAGAGGAAGAGGAAGAGGAAGAGGAAGAGGAAGAGGAAGAGGAAGAGGAGGATGGGAGAGGAAGGTGGAGGGACAAAAATGACCAGTATCTCACTGGCTGCAGTGAAGTGGGCAGACCTGGAGGTCATCTGGATCAATATCAAAAAGGCAGAAAAGCAAGCAGAATGTTTTCTCTCTTATGTGGACTCTAAAGGGAAAAGGAACGAAAGGGGGCTATCAAGGAGTAGAAAGAGACTCTTATGAGAAAGAAGCAGTGATTAATATGGAAAACACAAGCACCTTTTACTTGCATGCATGTGCATGCGTGTGTGACATGCATGTGGGGACAGTGGTGGGGTGGGGGCGGCGCTATCCCGAGAAGTTGCTTTGGGTGGATGATGGCTTAAGCTTGATTCTAGACGATGCTTAAAAATTCCCTGCACACTTACAGGTTGCACAACTCTATGTATACGGCATTTTATTAAACTATTTTTAAACTTGCTTTAATGAGCGTAAAAAAAAAAGGAAGAAATGGGAAAATGACAAAATTATGACCTAATTCTTTCAGGTCAAGTAAGATATATAAGATGCTTTTAGAGGGCTGGAGAAATGGCTCAGTAGCTAAAGTGCTTGCTGCAAAGAATGAGGACCTGAGTTCAGATCAGCAGTGAGCACATAAGAATGCCAGACACAGCCGGGCGTGGTGGCACACGTCTTTAATCCCAGCACTTAGGAGGCAGAGGCGGGCGGATTTCTGAGTTCAAGGCCAGCCTGGTCTACAAAGTGAGTTCCAGGACAGCCAGGGCTACACAAAGAAACCCTGTCTCGAAAAACCAAAAAAAAAAAAAAAAAAGAAAGAAAGCCAGACAAGAGGAACTCCGGAACTCACTGGTCACGCCTTCTAGCCAGGTACACAAACTCCAGCTTCAGTGAGGGACTGCCTCAGATATAAGGTGACAAACCAGCAAGGGAGGTACTTAGTATCAACCTCTGGCCTCCACACTCATGACCACTGAATGAATGAATGAATGAATGAATGAATGAATGATGTATTTGAAAAGTAAGATACCTTCACATACATATCCTTCTCTGATCATGTATGAGCTTTACTTTTGAGGGTACAGACTTCATATGCTTGAGAATTTTTAACTGTAAATATTTGGGATATATTTTTTAATTCATTTATTTGATATTATAGACATTTACTTAATAAACTTAAATTCTTACCATATAAATTATCATCCATTATGAACTGTTAAAACTTTCTACACAAAGACTGTACTTCCTTCTGCAGATCTTCTATGTGCTGTGGATGGATATGTGAGTCTAATAAATATGTTTAATAGTGAATTTCTTCACATAGGATCTCCAAGGTATATGTGAAGCAAAATTTTAAAAGTCTTTGTGTCCAGATGCAATATATGTGTCTGATCTGAAATTTGTCTCAAGTAAAACGTGTTTTTTAAAGGCCGAAGAAATATCATCCTGTTTAGACTCCTGTTACTAAATTACTGCTACTTTTTTAAGGTTATGGCTGAAACATAGCACTTGCGATTTGCTCCCACAAAAGCTAGAGGACACATCTGAGCTCTGGGACAAGGCCATGAAAAGAAGGGGCTATCCCTGCTCTTCAAACAAGCAAACAAACAAAAACAATACAACCCACAAACAAATGATGATTATTTTCAAAATCATCCCGCTTAGGAAAAGATGAAAGTGGATTCTCTAAACACAAGACATTTGTCAAAGCCATGAAACGCTCATTCCTGACAGCCAGTCACATCAGTAAACTACAGGGGACAAAAGCCAGGAAAACCAACAACCTTTACGTGCTGTAGACAAAGCAGACATCCCCAGGGAAAAGCTGAGGGTTAGTAGGTGCACCTTTTAAAAAAAATCACATAAAAAAGAATGCTTCTCTACTCCCCAGGCACTACATTTCCTCACACACACAGGAGGAAAGGATGACTTTTGGAAATGGCACCACCGGGTATGGTAAAGTTACATTTGTGTTTAATACGGGCAGGTTCCAGGGACACAGGACAGAGACACTGGATACTGTGGTCTTCAGTGAAGGATGGAGGCTCCACTTCAGAAATGTCATAAAGGTTCTTTCCTCACCTTCACTTTAAGATGGGGCTGGGAGTTCATGTAACTGAACAGTTGCTCATAGTTCCTGCACTGCAGGTCCCATTCTGTGTATTCGCTGAACCGAAAATCGTCTCCTAGTGGAGCCAGAAGAACTTTAGTGCGGAAAAGTTTTGACTTTTTCCGGTACTGATCCAATAGCATCTGAGCCCTGTGAAAGGGAAGGGGGAGAGATAAAAAATTATATCAGGAAAAGCTGACACAGCAGCTTAGAAAAAAGACAGCTTAGAAACCAAAGGTGTATTATATGAAGAAAAAAAAAAGAATTATTAATTCTTTTTAAAAATTAGGTAAAGTGAAATTTATAAGACATATTTTCTCCATCATTTATTGTCTGTTTTAAATGGCTACAAATTCTTACTGTACAGAAATTACATCGTTTTCCAATAAATATTTGAGATGTCATGGCCAATTGAGATACCAGTGTCTTCCTGGAATCCCCTTCCTTACCACAGCAGTTAGATACCAGGCAGCCCATGTTTTACAATAATCTCATACAGGAAGATGTAAGGTCTCTCAACTATGTATCAATACTGAACTTTGTTCTATTTTAATATCCCACTCTCTAACATTCAAAAATCTAATAGTCTGGTAAAATGTGGGAAAAGCATATTTAGAAAATGATTAAAAGTATAAATCATGATACCAAATATTTCCTAGGGTTTTAATATTTTCCTTCCAAAGGAACAGTCACACACTGTATAGCTGCTACCAACAGCCTGGCCACTGTCACACTGTCCTGGTCAGTGGCTCCTGCTTGGCACCTGAATTTGCTATTCTGGTTTCCACCCTCTTGGGCTCTGAACCATGACCCCCAAGGCCAGCCAAGCGTGGCATGCTGATGTTGCAACAGCTTTTATACTTCAGAGTCAGTGTTCTAGAGGAACTCCCTCTGGGGGAGACTGAGTTGGGACATCATTGAGAAAACAGGAAGACAGGCTCACAAAATGAAATTAAATAAGCAGATGAAGCCAGAGCCATTCAGGGTGGGGAGAGTCAAAGCTTGAAGAACTCGGGTTTAAATGACAAGAGTGGTTTCTCGCCTCATATTACAATCTTCACTTCAAAGATTATCCAAAAGTAAATTTCAATTCCCAATATAAAACTTATGAAAGTACCTCAAAGAACATCAATAGGGACTATTTTATGAAAAAAAAATAACATTTAATTAAACTTAGAATCCCATATGGACATTCTGAAATTTATACTCTCTGAAACTGCTTTGCAAATACAAGTTTTTAGCAATAATTTAATAGCCTCAAATTATCCTCATAGTAATTTCTTATAACATATAATTCTTAGTTTTAGTAGCATGATGAGTAAAATATAATCATAGTGATTTCAAATAATATATGATTCAGAGTTTTCTAAGATGAGCATTTGGTGAGATAGTTATTAATCTTTATTGCCAACTACCTAAATTCCACATTTTCTAAATATATTTTTAATTATTACTTGTAATTTGAAATGCACATGAAAAATGAAACAAAACTCCCTCCCCCAGTAAAAGGAATTAAAATAAAATATAAGAACAGATAAAACATGTACTATAGATGAGCATTCAACTATATTCCTGAGGTAATAATACTAGTAATAAATAATAAAAACGTTGACTAATAAATAAAACACAGCTTGTATGTGTGGCTTATACACAGAGAAGACAGTACGAGCATTCTCATGCCTTTACCTTTGGTATCCTTCATAACACCTACACACAGAACCCCCTCCTGATTTATGCACTATCATATCCATTTATTTAAAAAGTTATTCAACCATGCCCATGTAACCTCTTCCTTGCTCTCTCTCAAACTCATAGCCTATATCTATTTAATTATATATGTATGTATGCATAATTGATATATATTCCTAAAAATACCAAAGAACCCAGAATTGTTACTTTACTAAACTATTTAAAAGAACTTTTAAATACAGATGATATTATATAATTATCAATTTATTCAAATGTTGTATTCTTTTTCTAGCAGAAATTGATATTTCTATATTACAACACAATGTATTACACATTTTTCACCTTTAGTGTAGTAACTGAACTTTACAGGAACCAAAATGAGAAACTATATGCAACCTGAAATGAGAAGTTTCCTTCATTATTGCATTTTTTTTCTGAAGACGTGGTCTATCATTGCAATTTTTATTCAAATGTATTTAAGTATAAATAATTCTAATTAAAGTCTTCTGTGAGTCAAAAACATCAGAAAGATACAAAAATGTGTATTCATCCAAGCTGTGCAACTCACCATTACTGAAATTGTTATTAAGGTAAGAGATAATTATACTGTTCATGTGCTCCATTTTAATAAATGTGTTTTTGCAGTTGAGCTGCTTTTCTTACCACTTCGTACAATGAGGACCAAAAGCCTTATTATCAACAGAAGTATATGGAATCAATCAAACCCAGTAGAAAGCTCTTACAGTGAGTGCAAAGGAGATGGTAATGGCAGTGCATTGTAAGGTAGCCATTGTATATTGATCTGTCATTGTTCACTTGCCATTAAATTATAACGCGCAAAGGTGCTGATATTCCCAAATTGCATTAGATCTGGTCTGAATGAGGGTCATGCTGGCTGCCAACGCCCACTTACTCAGCCCTTCAACAACAGGGGAGTGAGTGGTCACAGTGTTCTTGATGTCTTATAAAACACACATTTTAATACCTGATTTGGACATTTCCAGGAGATATTGCTTCTGGGGGAACTCCCCAGGGACAACCGTATCTGCCTCCAGGAAGCCGTTTAAAATCAAACTGGCAGCATATTTTAGGATCAGGTCCACAGGTGTGAGGGATGTCGTAGCTGTAGAAGGGCATCATATGGCACAAAATGTCTGTGGCAGATCCAAGATCTAAAATAGAAAGTCAACATATTTCCACTCATGAAATTGTTTCTCTCCAAAACTACCCAGATGCCATCATTTTATACATATCTAGGAAATGCAAGCTGTGCCATAAATCAGCAGGCATTTTTATCCTCCAGAAGCACTTTGCAGCCACAGCTGAAGGAAGCTCTCTAGCTCACCCTCACTCCCCTCTTCTGTCTAGTAGAATTGAAATAGCAATGTCCCTGGTGAACCAGCAATTGCTGACCTCGAGGACACAACCTGAGCAAAAAGTAAGAGTTACAGCTGGCTCATGCAAAATCTCGACCTTGTCCATGCTGGGGTGCCAGCTTCTGCTACATCTGTTCCTGGGGACATACTGTGACATTTAGGTCAGCCAGGGAGGCTGGGTGAGAAGAGGAATAAGAGGGGGTCTGAGGGAACAAAGGAGGAAGGGTGGGCAGGGGAGGAAAGCCCTAGAGGAAGGCCAACTCCCCTGGTAGGAGAGAAAGTGCAACACTGGAAAGTTCATGGAGTCTCTCCTGCTGGTCCCAGGAGGGAGTCAGCGGTATTTTCCATCACAAAGGGAGCCTTAAAAAAAAACAACAAAAAAAAAAACCGGGAACTTCCAATTCAAAAATCAAAGCAAACCAAAATAGTATGGAAATTACATACAAGCCACTGAGAGAGGAATGTGCTTTAGTCAGGACCTCAGACTCAGCATGAGACTACTGCCCAGTACAGGGCAGAAAGCAGCCCACCAGGAAGACTAGAGGACTGTGGCGATGGGCTAGGCTTTTAGTAGCACCTTCCTTTCATGTATGTGTGGATCTCCAGTTTCTACAATAAGGAATGGGAATCAGTGAATTTTTTTCAACAATGAAAATAACTGTTTCATTAAGAACAAAACACACAAACAAGCTACATCTAATTTGAAAACATCTTTCAGGAAGTCATTCGCAAACCTACCGGAGAAGCCCTTAACAAGCTTTAGCCACGTCTTTGACAAAATTTTAGACTAATCAAAACCCTGTGCTGTCTCCTGCAAGTGTCAATGAACTAGACCCCCCAAGTTTGACATCAAAAGACAATAGTCACTGACACTTCAGGTATACCAGCAGGCCTGTAGGAGTCCCAAAACTGGTGGTAAGTAACCCCTACTTTCTTCTTTGACCAAGATATAGCCTGGACCTAGTATCTTTCCAAATAGCTTCCACTCTGCAGCTAATTTCATACAGTTCAATCTCCTCGATGTGTCTATATTGTGCTATATTAAAATGTAATTTTACATGGAAAATGTAATTTCTTTATACACAGAATATCTTCTAGCTATGGTAAATACAGAAGACTACTCAATAATTTCTTACCAACTGCTAATTCAAAGGAACTTTGTTTAGGCAAAGCTTCTACAAATTAATTGTTTTTCAGATTAAGATGTATTTGGTTAAACTATACATGATGTAACAAATACCACTTCAAGATCTGGGCCTCCCTGCAGGGTGAGTTTTTCCAGAATTAAATATAGATAGAAAGATGGATACAAAGGGGGGGGGGAGGAAGGGGGAGAGAGAGAGATTGTAGATAAGTGATAGATGATAAATGGATGGAAGATAGATAGATAGATGGATAGATAGATAGATAGATAGATAGGATAGACTAGATAGATATGACAGATGTTGAAGATAGATGATGTTAGAGATCGAGGATCCATAGATGTAGATAGATGATAGATAATCGTTATAAACAGATATAGATAGATGATAGGTAGATGTAGACAGATGATAGGTAGGTCAATAGTTGATAAATAGATAATATAACTAATTATGTTCCTTATTGAAACACAGGAACATATATGGGAAAGTTTTTTATATAAAACCAACTTTTTTTCTGAAACACTGGTGGTTGAATTACTCAGGAAGCAAGTATAAGGTAGTCAGTGACCTCTTTGCAGCCTGTCAGCGAGGAAGTCCTCTGCAGAGATGGAAGTAAGACTCAACCACACTGGCAGAGGCTTCAGTTTCAGAAACTATGTGACACTAAGTTCTACCTCCCGACAAATGTCCTCACAAATCTAAGCTTCCATTTCTTTGCCATAAAAAGTTAAATCAACTCAGGATGGTTAGAGAGACTGAGAAGGGGGGGGGGTCATAAAGGATTTCATGCCCTACAATAAAGAATCAACAAATAAAAACAAATATAAAATACCCCACTGGGTAGCCAGATTTAGACTTCTCACATCCTCCTCCTGGGTCTAGCTGTTGAGTACCCCTTGACTTCCACACCATAATTTTTCCAAAATCTGCCAGATCTATCTCGGGTCTCACTACCAGTGCCCTGCCCTGCCCAGTCTGTACAATCCCACCTGTGTAGTAACCAACCTCTAAACTTCTACAGAGTCTCATATCCTTTACCCAACTGGTTTGAACACCCTCATGTCTGACACAGTCAACCATTCCACTTATACTAGGACCTACCCTATCAGTAAATACCCACAGATTCTTTCTAGAAAGCTTCCAATCACCCTACTTAGTAACTAGAGTTCCTGTGTCCTCCTATATCAGGGTCTAGCCTGGTGAGATCACTTTACTTTCCTATCCATGTATTTTCCAAAATCCACCAGATAGATCTAGCCTGGGTCCCACAACCAATGAACTAGCCTATTCTGGCCTCCCCTGCCTACTCCACAAAGGGGCTTTAGACATTGGCCAGGGTCATCCTATCTATACTCCAGTACACAAGAGTCTCCCAAGTCATATACAAACTCTCATGCCAGCAAGATCTACTCCCAACTCCAGCCTTGAAGGAGGAAGCACAGTTTCTATATCAGCCTGGTCGTCTTTGTCCATTTGACTTCATTCCAACCAAGCTATACGCAACCACTAGGTCCAACATTGTTGACATAGCCTCTCTTCTGACAAAGCTGCTCTGTCTAGAACATACTCAACTAACAAAGGAAGTCCACACAACTGTTTCTCATCACAAAAATACCAGCAATATTAAAGATCAAGCCAGTTTCTTCTCTCCAGGACCTACCAGTCCTGTAGAAATGTTTATCTGTGAGAATTACCTAGATGAACCCCAAGAATTGGGATTTTTTTTTTGAATCATAAACTTCATTTAAAAATTCAAGGAATTTTTAGAAATCACACACACACACACACACACACACACACACACACACACACACACAGATCAATAAGCTTAAGGAGAAAAAGATTAAAGAAAATAAATGCCTGAGTAGTAACCAAGAAAATGTGAAAAAGAATATATGATAATATTGACAAGGACAATCCCAGACTTAGAAATAGAAATCAGTCAGGAAATACAAACAATGAAGAAGACTCAAGCTGAAATAAAGACAGATTTGGAGATCCCAACAATTCAACTAGGAAACTCAAGAAAAACCTGTCAGGGAGAATGAATCAAGCAAAAGACAGAATATAAAGACTCAAAAATAAGTATAGAATCTATGCAGAGTAAAATAAAATAAAACACAGGAAAGGAAAACAAAGGAAGTATGGGAAACTTAAAACAAACAAACAAACAAACAAAAGCAAGCCTTTCAATTATAGGTGTAGATGAGAAAGAAGAATCCCAAGTCAATGGCACAGACCAGATCTTCAACAAGATCACAGAAGAAAAGCTGTCCAAACCAAGGGAAAGCACACTTACAGTGATAACAGAAGCTCAGAGAACATCTTAAATAGAAGAAGAGAAAAGAAAATATCCATGGCATATCATAGCTAAGACACTAAGTATATAACAAAGAAAGTATATGGAAAGATGCAAGAGAAAAAAAAAAACACAAATTACATATAAAGAAAAACCCACTAGAATAACAACTGTTTTACAATTAGAAACTTTAAAAATCAAGAGTCTAAAGAAAAGAAAAGCAACCAAGTTCTAAAAGACCTAAAATAATATACCCAGCAAAGCTATCTGCCATGATTGAAAAAGAAAACAAAATACAAAAAACAAAAAGCAACCAAGTTCTAAAAGACCTAAAATAATATACCCAGCAAAACTATCTGCCATGATTGAAAAAGAAAACAAAATACAAACAAACAAACAAACAAACAGAACAACTTTCCACTATATAAACAGCCTAAACAAAAATATATCCAAGTAACTGAACAAAGAAAAATCAGGAAGCATTATTTTAGGCCAAAGAGAAAACAGAGCATCTCAGAGAGACTGTGGAAAAAAATATGGAGCTACAGTTATTAAAATACAAAATAATGAGACCATAAACAACAATACCAAATATCAACAACATCATGATCATAATTAACATACATATTTCAATACTAACATTAAATATTAATGACTCAGTTCTCCAATCAAAAGGCACAAACTGAATGAATGGGTCAATAAACAAAATCTAGGGTGGGAGAGATGACTCAGCAGTTAAGAACACTAGCTGCTCATTGCAGGACCTGAGTTTAATTCCCAGCAGTCACATGGTAGCTCATAACCATCCATAGAGGGATCTGATGCTCTCTTCTGGTATGCAGAGATATACATAAAATACATAAACAAATAATAAAAAATCTTAAAAACAAATAAACAAAATCTGTTACCTACAAGCAAAAACCACAACTCAGTTTTAAAGATAGGAACCTCCTCAGAGTAGAAGGACAGACAAGGGTTTTCCATTAAAATGTAACCACAGAACAAATAGGCATTGCTATCTGAATATCCAGCTAAGTAGACTTCAAAGTAAAGTTAATCAGAGATAGAGAGGGACACTTCATTCCAGTCAAGGGAACAGTTAATCAAACAGATATTACTATCAGAAACTAATAAACACCAAACTCTGGGGTACCCAACTTCCTAAAATATCTACTACTGGATTTAAAGAAACAGAGTAACATTACTCAATTAATAGTAGGTAACTTCCATACACTTTCTCCAATAAACTGGTCATCCAATCAAAAATTAAACAAAACATCCATCAGAATTAATTAGTATCACATGACAAATGGACTAACAGATATCTACAAAATACCCCACACAAACGGCAAAGAATACACACTCTACTCAGCAGCACATAGCTTCCCCAACAAAGATTATATCTTACACGTGTGCATGCACATGTGTGTGTGCGTGTGTATTTATATGTTAAGCACGTGCACAAAGACACACACACACACACACACACACACACAAATCTTTCTAAATTCAATAAGGTAGAAGTCTCTCCTTTTATCCTTTGAGACCTCAATGAAATAAAACTGACAGGAAACAAATCACTAATAAATAAGCAAATTCAAGGAGAGAGAATAAATAACTGAGGAATGAGTCAGAAAGGAATAAAAATCTTGCTGGAACTAAATGAAAACGAAATGCAACAAAACCCTTGAGACACTCTGAAAGCCACCCCATGAAGGAGGCTGATAGTGAGAGATGCCTACAGTAAATTTTTTTTTTAATCAGGAAGAGCATAAATAAATGGCTTATGATGCAACTCAAAGAGTTGGAAAAACATAAACAAACCAAATGCAAATCCAGCCAATGAATATAATAATAAAAATCAGAGAACTTTAAACATGCAAACAAAGAAATAAAACAAAACAAAGCAAAAGAATCAACAAATCTAGAAACTAGAAAAGATTATATTCTGAGTGAGGTACTCTTAAACCCTGAATGACAAATGTCACAGGATCTCTATGACTGAAGGCTCCTAAGCTCCCAATCTCCTGATGTGAGTTAACCTGTTAAGGAAAGCAGGACCAGCTTGGGAAGAGAGGTAGGAAGACTGTAAGAGTCAGAAGACAAGGGAGTTTGCTGAGGCTGCGCCTCCTGCTGATGTCAAAAGCTACACCCATAAAGGACAACCAACATGCTAGCCCAGAAGAGATCTGAACAGGACACCGATGGACATGCTAAAGTAGATGGGAAACAGCCAAAGGCCTCGGAACTCTATACAAAGAACTACACACAACTAAAGAATGCCAAGAGCAGGAGAAACAGGCTTCCCCAGGAAAGAGCCAATCAAGTGGTTATCCAATAGCAAAAGGTCAGCCCTCAAACATGAATACAGTAACAATACAGAAAATATATTTAATACATACATGCATGCAGTAACAATTAATGTAAAGAGAGGCCATGGATTTGAAAAAGAGCTAGCGGGGTACATGGAAGGGTCTGGAAGGAGAAAGGGGGAAGACTGGAATGTTTCACTTATAATTTAATTAAATCATATTATAATCTCAAAAATAAGTAAATAAGATGTTCTTATTTAATGTGGGCTGATAAAGGCAAGACCTCTCATATGCAGTCTCCTCCAGAGAAAAGAGGGTAAATTCTGCCTTAATTTGTGTGCATATAGGTAGGATGAGGACCTCTAGGAGGACAAAATCCATGTCATTCCAAGGACATTTCTTATAGGACACAGAGACAAGAGAGAAGGAAGGAACACAGCTGGCTCTGAGACATGAGTTCTAAGGCATGCTCCGTTTCTAAGGAAATAGTACTTTTCCCACTAGACCATGAGCCCCAACAAATCTTTCCTTTTTTAAGTTGTCTTGGTCTTGGTGTCTCATCACAGCAACAGAAAAGTCACTAAGATCTCCAGACTGCTGTAAGTTCAGAGCCCGAGACTTTACAGCTCGGTCAGTGGAGTCCACACTGTAGTTGGTACAGCTTTCATCAGATTCTACATACCCCAACTCTGTCTCCAGAAAAACTCCAGCGTTTTATGCAAAGAGAAGTGTTTTTTGATTGAATAATGGATTCTCTGGATGAGCATGTGTGAAAATCCAGCACGCTTTAGAAGATAAGCCATTGTGGGTGAATGACCAAAGGGATCTATGGCCCAGCCCGATCGAGGTTTCACTCCTGTGGATAAAGAAAGGAAGTGTTAATGTTCTTTGTTTGTTTGTTTGTTTTTCATTTTTTTGTTTTGTTTTGTTTTAGTGATAAGTGAAATAAGTTAAGCTGCACTGAGACGCATGGGAGCTCCAGTCTCCTGGGCTTGAAGGTAAAGGGCGCTCTGATTATACCACCTCACAGCTATGATCATGTGACTGCCGACTACTAGAAGTAGAACCAATACCCAGTCTGTTGTGAGGGGTTAGACAACCCAGAAACTGCTGATCTTACACCTCCAAATCCTAACAGTCTGCCACTGACACCTTCAAACAGCCCACCATCCCCATATCACACAGTGTCAGAACTGATGATGTCACAGCGTGTCACTGAGTCTCGAGGGTTTCTGGTGCTCTTCCTTTTGCTTTACCTAGAAGGAGGTTCATGGGATGCTTCAAACATGGCTCAGATCAGTTATAGGAGCCATCAGCTAAAATGGACCTCTGTTTCAGAGAACGAAATGTGGCAAACATAAATAAATGTATAGGTTAGAGTCAATGACACATGAATATTCACCTCGCATTATACAAAGCTAGTCATTCCGTTGCTAAAGATTCCCAAATAAGACTTCTACATACAGTGTAAAACTTGGCATAACTAATAGAACTCTGCAAAGGTGGTTTTTGTCTTTTTGTTTTTTTGGTTTTGTTTTGTTTTTCATTCAAGCACCTGTTTAGCACTCCCTCACATATCGACAAATATGGGAGGGGCGAGGGTTACAAAACTGAGTTGAAGCTGACCCTGGCTCTGGTAGGAAACACTATCATTCAAATAGCTATGACCCAAAGTAACTCATAAGACAGCAGAACACCCTTGTTGAATAACTCTAACATGAGGAAATGCTCAAGATCAAAGCAAACTACAGACATGAAAACCAAATGTAACACAAGGCCCTGGACTGGACACTTGACTCTGAGCAGGAATAGCAGCCTCTAACTACAGTGGTGTTGGAGTAGTTGAAGAACTCTGGATGCCTCCTATGAAATGGACTATCTCGTGGCACCACTGCTAATCCTCCTGGTTGACAACTACCTTCTTTTTCCATGTGCCCTGTTTTCTTAGGAAATACACAATTGTGTGTTTACAGATGGAGACAATACACCTCTGACTTACTGTCACATGGTTCATTAAACAAAATGCACATGAACCTGTGTATTCAGGAGGAACAGCGTCTTCCTCAAGTAAAGCCCTAGAACATTTTAGGAGTGTGAAATTTAAGAAGGACTGGGTATCATCACAAATAAAGGGAAAGGTAAGACTGGACACAGGACAGCAAGCAGATCAAATGTCAGAGTTCAGTGTCCATCAGCATCATTGATGATCTTTTCCCTATCAAAATCACTGAAGCACAGAGGGGCAATGAGGTGCAATGAGAAAAGGAAATCCAGCCAGGCGTGGTGGCGCATGCCTTTAATCCCAGCACTCGGGAGGCAGAGGCAGGCGGATTTCTGAGTTCGAGGCCAGCCTGGTCTACAAAGTGAGTTCCAGGACAGCCAGGGCTATACAGAAAAACCCTGTCTCGAAAAACCAAAAAAAAAAAAAAAAAAAGGAAATCCACCAACAAACCAACACTGGAGAGAAGAGGGAGACTGCATTTCTTAAAAACTGTGGTAGGAAGGAAGGTCAGAGCTGGGGAGAGACTTGGGGATTCTAGGACTTGCTGGTGTTTTCCCTGGCATTAGACTTTTCTCTAAATAAAAGGGTAAGAAGAAGGGGTAATATTAAAAGATCCAGACTACTATAATAGTATACATCACATATATTTACAAATCATCTACTTCCTGAATTCTGCTAAAAAGCTACTGTCCTACTTTTCTACATAGAATGCCAATTATTTCTATAAAAGTATTGTTTAATACAAAGGTTACTATATGTAACTATTATTTTGCATTACAAATAATTAAAATGTTGGTGAAGTTTGGTTTCCAATAAAACAATTTAGTTGACATTTTAGATAGAGATCAGATTATATCTATAATTATGTAAATATTTTTAACATAAATTTAAAAGAATCTGCCCTAGATCAAAAGGTTCTTTGGGCACAAACACTTTATAGTAAGTTTTTCAAATGTCCATAAAACTCTTGGAAAGTAAAGGATGAAATCTGACTAGTTATTTCATTAAATATCCTAAGCCAGTAAATAATTCACATAAATGTAGGACATTAAGAAAGAAATCTAATCCCGTTTTTGAAAACAAATATAAAAATCATAAAACAAAAAACATTAAACAGATTGAACTCCACAGCACCCACGCGAAATGGGATTTGCTCTGGAAGTCAACGACTTTTTAATCGAGCAAACTGCTATCACACTCATAGAACAAATTAGAAAAACTACATACTGGTAATAGATATCTGAAACAAATACAGTATGTACTGCAAATTGAAAAGTATTAAAAAGAATTTCTTCAACACTATTAAAAATATCTACATAAGCTAATAGATAATATACTTGGCATGTCTAAGCAATTTTATTAAATATCTGAAATAAGAAAGGCAAGTATCACTGTTAACATGTGACTACAGAAGACAAAGCTAACAGATTCATGGTCTAAACACTAACTGTATTACACAGATAATCTTTATATTTAAGGAAGTACATACTTACTAAATATAATAAATTATATAAACCATTAGTAATAAAAACATAAAGTCAACTCCCTAGTTAGATTTATACAGTTATGCATTCACACATACAAAAGATGTCTTAAATATTTGTGTTAAAACAGTTAAAAGAAACAAGACACCATCATGGCTAGTGTTCATTGTAGACGCGGAAGATTCTAAAATCACCTGAGTGATGGGTCTTGGACATGGCTGTGGGGATTGTCTTGACTATGTTAACTGATAGCTGAAAACACCTCTTAATTGCAGGCCTAGACTATGTGTGTGGGACAGTAAGCTGGGCTCTTAATTTGTCTTTACCACTCTTTGTGGTAGATTCTAAGGAGAAGCTGCTTCAAGTACCTCCTTTTGCTTCTTCATCCCAACAGGTGGGAACCCGCAGCCATGAGCGAGCATGAACCCTTTCTCCCTTAAGTTGTATTGTCAGAGTATTTTATCCCAGCAACAGAAAAATAAACTATGATGGGTATCATTAAAGACAAAAGAACACAGTCTATCTAGCAAGATGGCTCAGTGGATAAAGCACTGCCCAGACATCAGGGTGGAGGGACAGCAAACCCCTGAAAGTCGTCTTCTGACAACCATACACCCACCAGATACATACACATCTGCACAGTCACCCATACACCACACACACACACACACACACACACACACACACACACACATACACAGAGAGGGAGAGCAAAAGACCCAGACAGGGACATATAGAGTAATAAAATCTTAACAAATGAATGATCACAGGATGGTAGAAAATCTCCACACAGCACACATATGAGCAACGGCTGAGATTCTCACATAGAAAGGGAACAGCCCAACTGAATGACCAGAGTGAGAGACTTGGAAACATCCAAACAGGCAAGACCGTGGGCAATGGACACCAGCCTCACTCCCCATCCTCGGCTGAGAATGTGGCTCAAGGAGAAACGATAGTCACTTCTCTCTCCTGAAATTGTTACCTACAAAGACTAGCACAAGAAATGTTGGCTAAACTACGGAACAAATTCATTGCTGGTTGAATGTACAATAGTAAAAGCACTTTGAAAAGCTTCCTCAGCCCTACGGCAAGTCTATTCCCAGGATTTATCAATGACAATGAAACACACACCTAGAAAGAGCTGGTATGTAACTGCCATGAATGCCCATGTCGTGCAGCTAATACTCAGAAGTACCCTACGGACAGCTGACAGGAATCTAGTTTAAAAATCAAACACTACTCAGCCACGAACAGAATTGAAGTAGCAACACATACCCGAACCTATCACAAAAAGAAAGATGTAAGATCTCTATACAAAAATAAATAAATAAATAAATTCAATACGTGTAGCTAGACACAATACCAGTAATGAGTCCCAACTGAAATCAAGAAAGTAAATCCCATTTACAATGGCAGCTAACAAAATAAAGTATCTAGAACCAAATTCAACAAAGAAGCAAAACTTTCACAATAAAAGCTGTGAAAACCTCGCTGAGGGGAACTGAGGATCTGCACAAATGCAAACATGACTTATGGCTGTGGGTCAGGACTTGCCTGGTTAACATGCCACTGTTTCTTGTTGAGCCAATGGATTGCAGATATTCCCCCTGAGTTTGTTTGTTTATTTATTTATTTATTTATTATTTTGTATATATAAGTGTGGGGAGTGGGCACGGCCACATGGGCCAAAGATGGCGCCCTGGCTATGCCAAGCCCCATGACCTCGCTTGTTTATCCCAGTCTCAGTCATGCGCAGTAAAAGCAGCACGTGTAACTCGTAGGAGAGAGCGCAACATCTCCTGATACCAATCTATCAGCCAATCCCGCATGCTGCCTTGGACGTGTGCGTCTATGATTGGGTGGTGTGAGGTGACATGAGTGAATCGAAGAGGATAAATTGTGGGCAGTCCCAGGGGGAGGAGGAATAAGAGGAATAAGGAATGGGGAATAAGAGAGAGAGAATAAGGAAGAAGGGAGAAGTGGAATAAAGGAAGCTGTGGAAAGCTGCATGAGACCTGCTTTGGAGTCCGTGTTGTTTATTTCCACTCTCTGCTGGTCAGAGATGTGCGAGCAGCAACATATAAGTGTTTTGCCCTCCTGTAAAGGATGTGCACAGACAGGTTGCATGAAGTGTCCAAGGAGCTGGAAGAGGGCATCAGATCCTGTGGAACTGGAGTTAGAAGCAGTTATGAGCCAACAAGGTTCTGTGTATCCCCAGCTGACCTGGAATCTACCAGGTAGACAAGGATGACCTCAAACTCCCAAATCCCCTGCCTCCACCTCCCAAGTGCTGGGACTAGAGGTGTGCACCATCATGAACAGTTTATATGATGCTGGGAATAGATTGCAGGGCCTTGAACTGAGCCACATCTAGTTTTCTCTACACACTACATCATTTTGTTGAAGGGGCCTTGCATTTGGTATCTGTGGGGAATTCTAGAACTAATCCCCAGAGCCATGAAGGCACGGCTTGCTTACAAAAAGGGAAACAGGGAGCCTGGGACAGAAACACATCAGACTATAGATAAATGCACTTTATTATACATGAATCTGTCTCAATCAAGACAAAAGTATACTGAACAAAGAAACTAAATGCAAAGGAGTATGTGTTGAATCCATATGTGAGTTTTTCAAAAAGCAGAAACCCTCTACAGTCATAGTAACAGGGAGCATTTGGCTGGAAAGTGGAGAGGAGGGGTGAAATGAGCATGTATATCTGTCAAAACTCACCAATCCCTCAAGATTTATCCATTGAACTATGTGTAAGCTATATCTCAACAAAAGTTAAACATTAAGAAAAATGTGAAAGTCGTGTTTTTACACAGTGAATCTCTTAGCTTAGGACATATTTCAATATTTAAGGAAAGGGACTGTCCTGAGTAGGTCGGTAAGTTTCTCCCTAGTCCCACACTTGCGCTCTGGCTTGCTGAGTTGTCAAAGCTTATGAGCCCATGCTATCCCTTCCCAACATCCCTCACCACCTGTGGCAGTCAGGAGAACTGGCCCCAGGATCCCTGTCCCTCACCACCTGTAGCACTCAGGAAAACTGGCCCTGGAGTCCTGAGAGCAGGAGAGCTATCCCGGTCCCTCTCTGGCTGCAGCACTTGGGAGAGCAGCCCTGAACAGTACAGCTGGCTCTGGAGGCCCGGGTGTAGGCGAGCTGGCCCCAAGAGCTGAGAGCATGAAAGCTGATCCTGACTCCTGATGATGGCAACATTTGGCAGCCTAGCCAAAGCATCTCCCACCCAGGTTCAGACTGAAGGCTCAGAACTGCCCTACCCCAAAATCACATGAAGGGGGTGAGTCCTGCTGACCCAAAGCTGCAGGATCTCCATGACACAAGGCAACAACAGGATAACTAGGTGGAGTTCCAGTGAGGATTCAATACTGATGGTGTCACAGCAGCCAGAGGTCTCAAACCAGACCAATGACTCTTGCAATGAATATTTGCAAGTGACAATGTGTGGATAGAGGATACACAATGGGACACACTGTGACACACTACAGCTTCCATGCTGAGATATTTTCTATACATTGGTTTTTGTTGTTGTTGTTGTTGGTGGTGGTGGTGGTGGTAGTGGTATGTGTGTGTGTATGTGTGTGTGTGTGTGTAAGCATGCAGTTTGCAAAGATAAAATGTAGATATGAGGGGACGGGAGATGAATGGGACTGGGGTACATGATGTGAAACTCACAAAGAATCAATGAAAAGTTTAAAATACATAATATATGCACATAACACATGAAATAATTTTAAAAAAAACTAATTGAAACATCATCTCAATGGATACTTTCTTTGATTAGTATGAACTGTCCTCTGTCTCTTTTGATTAACTTTGGTTTGAAATCTATTTTGTTAGATATTAAAATGGTTATACCAGCTTGCTTCTTAGGTCCTTTTTCTTAAATTATCTTTATCCAACTCTTTACCCTGAGGTAATGTCTATCCTTGATGTTGAGGTGTGTTTCTCGTACGCAGCAGAAAAATGGATCCTGTTTTCACGTCCCAATCCCACACCCACCTCTGCCACCACACACATATACGCTTAGGAACTTCAGAATACTATCACACAGCTATGACTTAGGATAATGTAAGGGCACCAAATATAAAAGGAACATGGACCACATCCAGAGGAGGGCAGGTTCCAAAGAGTCGGCCCCACATGCACATGGAATTCCTCTAGCAACCAATAGGAAGAGGATGTGTGACACACCATCAACTGAGAAACGCAGCACATATTCAGTGTCTGGGACTTCCACTGGGCACTGCTCACATAAGCACACACACTCTAAGGTGCCAGGTTCCTGGAAGAAGCAAATGCTAAACACACAATGTGCTTTTAAAAGCAGTAGATCACTCTAATATAAAGAATCCAAGAGTCCAGGAGCAGCCGAGGACAGACTCACAAGTAAGGCTTTTGGTGTTTGAATCTCAGCCCAGCTGTAGCAATGCATATCTGCAGTGTATTCTCCAGGTTTCCAAAAAAACCATCGCCACCACCACAGAGGGATGGGAAGAGAAGAAAGATTGAAGCGATTGTGCCATAATACTAGGTGTGTATGGAAGTTTTCTGGGATTAATCCTCAGTAGATTTAAAATGGTGTTAAAATAAAAAGGAAAGAAATAATTGTAATAATGAGAGACTTGATTCCGAATGGAGACGAAATAAAAATTACCCAGAAATAACTTCAATAAAAATCACAGATGCTTATCATAAAGAAAAGCATAAAAGTTATACTGAGGCATGAAATATTTGCAAAGGGCTTCCTATCCAGTGGCAGGCATGGAGAAGATGCCAGTGAATGCTCGGTTTTGGTGAGTTGTGCACGATGTCTCATGCTGTCAGACAGCATCCTACCCATGGATCCAGTCACACAGAGGCCCTGCCATCACAGGTAGGTGTGATGCAGTCACTTCCCGAGGAGAGCACTGCCATTGAAACCAGTCCTGCATCTCAGAATTAAGCACCTGGCTGTTGGGCCAATGAGATAAAGTATTAAAAAAAAAAACAAAATAAACAAACAAACAAACAAAACAAAACTCATCCTGGAGCCGGGGAGGTGGGGAGGTGAGCATTTCTGCTGCCAAGAAAAAACAGGGTACAGACCAACACACAAACAAAGTGAGGTCAAGAAAACAATCTCAATAGTGTAAGTTACATCCCCTGGAAGGAACCATACCTGGAGCTACCATAATACCTCTAGCTCCAGGATTCTCCATGATATAACACATAAATGCCTTCTATTTTTTTTCTGTCCCACTGTCAATTTGAATTAAGCTAATAATAGGGTCTTGACTCTTACAAACAAGTCTTAACTAACATATAAGTAAAATAGTAAATTTCTAAACAAATAAAAGTCAATACGTAATATATAAAGCAAGATGGATAATATTCAATGAAACTATCATGTGTCTATATAATTGAGACCTAATAAATATAATTAACAAAAGATAAATTATTCAACAATTAGTTCAGATCCCCTGAGTGTAACTTCCCCAAACAGCCCAAATGAAGGGGGAGAGGAGGAACAGATATAAATACATACCTAGATTTTTTTCCAGCCATTGATGCCCTTCAATTAGTTGGTCAATTATAGCAAAATAATGTGTAGTGGCTTCATCAGCCATAACCCATCCACCAGTCACAATTTCAAGCTGACCATTCTGTAGTAAACTATAAAGGAAACAAATAGAATTAAGATAACAAAGTTCACAGAAGAAAATAAAATACATAAGCGTCTAAGATCAATCTTTACAAATGGCCAGTAGTTACATGAGGGAGGGGGAATTTTTTTTTTTTTTAACAAGTAATTGAATTTCAACTCCAGGCCCCTGGGATGAAGTACTCATATTAAAGAATCTTGGGTGATCCTTCTTTTCCTAGGACACTTCTTCCGCACAGGCACAGCACAGACTCCTCATGACAGAAGTTGTGTGGTTTATTTCTGAATCTCACAGAGCACTGTACTAAGGCCATGTGCTTGGTGTTGGCTGGAGAGCCGCCATTTCAAGGATGGTGTCTGTTCCAATATACCATATAAAAGGCAGCATTTACCTCTGTCCCTGGAACACAGTTAAGGTAATTAAGCACACTGCTCTGGTAAATATAGTAATTAACTACCATGCTTCCGTTTTACTAAATTGCGAGCTATGTCACTCTTTTTTTATGATTGGATGAAAAGCTGTATCATTACTGTTATTTGTCTGTTGAGCATTCCTTTGCAATAATATCACACAAGACAATGAGTACTAATTGTTAATTATTAGCATAACTTTCTCTAAGAAGAAAAGAAAATTATGAACTACCAGTAACTTGAAAGTATCTGAAGAAGTAGAAAAGCTGAAGACTGTATCTGCAATATCAAAGACTGTCAGGTTGTGAGGCGTGGAAGTTCCGAGAGTCAGGAGGCTTTCGTTGAGGCAGGGCCTGAAGAAGCTGGGATTTCTAAACACTGCATTTATTTAAGAATCCAACTAAGTCCATGACTACACAACCCTCCTCTCTTGTGGACAATAGGCTTTTTAAGTTACTTGTTCTGTGCTGACCTTTAGGCCCAACTTTGCCACATCCCAGAGGCCATGCAGATCTGACCGTTGTCCTCACAAGGAGAGGTTGGTACCTACCTGTAAGCGTGGACTGGTGTGCTGAGTGTAACCCCTGCCCATCAAACATGGACATGTTATTGATTTCATTATCTGACTATCCTAATCAACACGTATTTTGGAAATGCTCAGATATAATTGCTTAAAAAAGAATTATTTCCTAGGCTTGACTAGGCAGAGCCTACAGGTTAATAAGAACTAAAGCGAAATGGAAGAAAAAAATAATAATTCCAAAGACATTTTTTCCCTTTTCAACATATATCAGTTTTGTTTGACAATGAAAAACAAACAAACAAAAAAACCCTCCTATCCTAAAGACCTGAATGCTCTCCAAGAAGAGTCCAGCAAGAGAAGCCCTATATATTATGTACAGCAAGAGTTTCTCTACCTGCAGCTGTTATTAGCCAACCCCCTTCCTTGGGGAGTGGTAGAGGCTCCTCTGATCAACATCTGGGTTCTCATCTGGACACGATGGTTACCCTAATGACGAAGCCTCTTTCATACTAAACGGTACCAAGCAAGTTCACGCTGCTCCTCTTCATCAACCTGGATAATGGGTCCAGCTGCCTTGGTGTCTCCACTCAAATATAATTGATCCAGAAGTCTCCATGAGTCCCCAGGCAATTAAGCACTTCTCTGTACCTCCTCAGTATACAACACAGCCTTCATCACAAACTAAAATTGCCTGTGTGTTCCTATCTGCCTCTCCCTCCTACCCACCAACAGAAGGCAAGCACTAGGAGAGCAGGGGTTAGCTTGTGGCCTGCTTTGAAAAATAGATGCACGAGACTGTCCCTTTAATATTAGTAATTAACAAGTAGATTAAATTAAGTCAGGCTCACATATAAAATAAATCGGTAAGGATCAGGTCATTTATAATGGAGCTCCAATTATGTTGACAGTGGTAGAAAACATGGAAAGGGGGAGAGGGAGTTGATAAAAACCTATCTCTGGGGAATCTGAGTAGGACTGGAGCAAGAGGAGGTGAACGCTATGATAGCACAGAGGTGACTTGGAGTTCCCAAGTCTATGTGTTTAATGGAGAGATATTAATGAATACTGGGAGTGAGGAGGGAGACGTCGCTTTGCAGTAATGAGCATAAATGAGTCTGGGCTAGCCAGTGACAGCTGAGCTTCCAGGGGAGGGGGGAATGGAGAGCAACAGGAAGTCAGATAAGGAGTGCCTCCATCTCACTGGCTGGAAAGAAATGGTGCCTTTAAAAAGGAAGTCATAAGCCGGGCATGGTGGTGCACGCCTTTAATCCCAGCACTCAGAGGCAGAGGCAGCTGGATTTCTGAGTTCGAGGCCAGCCTGGTCTATAAAGTGAGTTCCAGGACAGCCAGGGCTATACAGAGCAACCCTGTCTCAAAACAACAACAACAAAGAAGTCATAAGGACAGCTACAGTTCAGGTAGGAAGAGAGGAGCATGACTAATGAGAAGTTTTAGGTACGTCTGAAAGAAACATCTGGAAAAGAGTAAAGACGCAAAACTGGCCCTTGCAATTGTAAAAGAAGTTACGATAACTAAGTCAGGACACAAAAGTGAATCTAACTCTAAAGCTGAGAGGTGGGCTGTTCAAATACTGCCATTCATATAGTTTGAACAGAGAGAATTTTTAAAATCACATGAAAAAGCCTAGATTGTGACATAGAAACCAAGGAACTTTTATAAAATGTGTGCATTTTTTTCCCAAAAAACAGTAGGCTCTTAAGAAAATCTGCATGAGCAGGCCAAAACCAGAACAAAAGCATGACATAAAAGAAACAACTGTAGTTATCTTAGCATGGTTTATCCAATCCGACAAGGCAGAACACTAAAAATATATTTATCTTTTTATTAGATATTTTCTTTATTTACATTTCAAATGTTATCCCCTTTCCTAGTTTCCCCTCCAAAAATCCCCTAACCCATGCCCCCTCCCCCTGCTCCCCAACCTACCCATTCCCGTTCCTGGCCCTGGCATTCCCCTATACTGGGGCAACAGGACCTAGGCGTCTCCTCCCACTGATGACCAACTAGGCCATCCTCTGCTACCTATGCAGCTAGAGCCACAAGGTCCACCATGTGTTTTCTTTGGTGGTGAATCTTAAAGAGGCAGCCACAGCCTATGTACTACGTCAGGGACAGAAATGACCAGATTAGCGAGTCTATCTATTCCATGGTGGTGTCTGTTTACCTGCCATGTGACCCTTTGAAAAGGAAAACAAAAAACAAACAAACAAAACAGATTATAAAGCCAAATGTCTCACAGGCAGGAAGGTTCAGCTTGACAGAAGTGCTTACTAACGGTGACTGAAAAACCTGCCATGCGACCATTCACCCACTCACCATGATCAACAAGAACAAAAAGGTGCACGCAAAACTATGTGAATATACAAGAGGTGTCATACTTAAAATCCCTAAGGCTGTAACTGTACTTCCTAGACTTACACAATAAAAAGAGCCAGGGGTGGGAGTCATCTGCACCTACGGAAGTGTTTACTTAAATCCTGGCACTTCTGTGTACTTAGCTTTCAGCAGCATCAGAGGAAGCGTTTCTGTGAGAAGCAGAGGGACAAGCAAACATGCAGGTCTGTCCTGTGAAGCTGGTTTCTTAAGTCGCTCTACTGGTGGGAGGCTCTCGGCTTCCTGGGAAACTTTTCAACGTACACATCATAATCTTAAGTAATAGACACGAGAGCTACATGCAAACAGGGGAAGAGAAGATACGCATGGAGCGGATTCAAGAGCCCACTTGAGAGCTGCTAAGTTTAAAACTGCCAAGGCTCACACATCACTTTCTATAATGGTGGCTAGCTGCCTGGTTGAGGACATTAACCACATCTCTACTTCAGTGCTGGGGGATTGGGTATAAAGCGCTCAGAGAAGCAACTGATCAGAAATAAGCTGAGCGAATCTGTCACTGCTCATTTTGCCCAAGACACAGATTTTACACTTCAGGATTTACTGCAGTGCTCAAGAAGCTGTAAATCATTTTTAGAGAGTGTCATGTCTTCCTCCACGAAGAGTCATCAGACATTTGGAATTTGGTCACACACAGAAGGATATACTCAAAGAGCTTTTCCTCCCTAATGGGGAAATTGTTACAGACAACTTGGTAGCAAACAATGCATCATCTAGCAAGCTTCAAAGAGTCACAAATTAATCTCACATGAGAAAGTGAGATGAATTTGTAATCATGCATTGTGGGAAATATGAAATGATAGGAGATGACACACTGGGTTCAATTCTTAAATGCAAAATTAGTTACATGGTGTCTCCCACAGAATCAATTCATGCCCAGACACCTGCGAGTCAGATCACCTGATGCACAGGCCTTCTGTGTGCAGTATCCAGGGGGAAAGCAGAAGGAAGACTTGTTTTAAACCCTTCCATACGCTAATCTGAGATCCTTATATTCTCTAATATTCTGGAATGCCAGACTTCAAAGATAGAGTATAAGAAAAACAACTGAGTCGTCTGTACTACCCCTTCCTCATCTCATTTGGGGGTGTCCCCTCCTCTTGACCTGTTGTCAGTATCTTACTAACCTAAAGCACACCCCCCCTTTCTAACACTTGTCTAACACTGGCTCTTAGGAACGCACTACCAACCGTCACATCCTACGCAAACCTCAACAAAGCTATCACCTTTCATAAAACCTAAAACCCTCTTTCATAACATTCGTAACTGACACTAATTATACACCTGCATCTCCACTGTCGTCTCCCTCCAATACAACACAAGCTCCGGAAGGGCAAGAATTCCCTGTTGATCATTTAACATTTAGGAGCCCCTAACAGCATAACAATGTAAGAAAGGGGCACCAATAACACACAAGAGAAACAGAATAAGTGTCGGCGATTTTGGAAATAACTGATCTCTAAAAAAGGAAACATAACCTCATTTGGGAAGTAGTGTGGAGAGTGGCCCTCCGACTCTCGCCCATCACCTTACCAAGATTGGAAGGTTGTACGATAGTCTGTGAAGCCGGATGTCTGTCTCAAAAAGGTATTAGCCCATGCTGCACCTACGATCTATCCAACTGAAGCCTGCATATACACCCAAAGTCACTCAGAAAAGTCAGACCAAAGACAAATGATACACAAGGGACAAGAAACAAACCACAGGGTCACCAGCTGGCAGTGACTAAGCTAAGTCCCTTTCATAAAAGACTTTCTAAAAGTTCTTCAAGAAGTGTACTTCAGGCCAGGCAGTGGTGGCACACACCTTTACTCTCCCCACTCAGGAGTCAGAGGCAGGCTGATCTCTGAGTGTGAGGCCTCGTCTACAAATTGAGCTCTAGAAAAGCCAGCGCTTGCCAGAGAAACCCTGTCTGGAAAAACCAAATGAAAGTGTGTTTCACTCATTCACCTTTTCTTGCCAAGTAGGATTCTATTGGTGTGTTAGTCTGCCATCTTGTTTGCAGACACCTGAAGCATTTCCAGTCTGCTGTGAATAATGAAAAGACTCTCTCTCAGAGTTCTAGACCATTTCTAGATCAGCTCCTCACACACAACGCCTATGATCATTTGGTAGTCTTTGGAAGTCACCCCCTTTAAGTTCCAACAGCAAGCCACTACCATATTCCATTTGCTGCACCTTCTCCCCAACCTTTGCTGCTATCAACATTAACAGCCCGGAAGGGTATCTTACATCCTCTTTGTTGAGGCTGCACCTAACCTATCTCTTTCAGTGTCTGAGGTGCCAAGTTCTTGCCCATCACAGTTTTCCCCTCAGAACCTCCAGTGTCTTCCCCGTCCTCTCACATCTTCTTGACTGGAGTCTTAGTCACCCTCAGATTCATCCTCTCTCTATACTACAGGCTTCCAAACCTCACTGAAAACAGCATGTTTTTCCAATGGTGTGCTTAACTGTGCCCTCTTTGTTCACTGAGGGCTTACCCTGGATATTAGCACAGCAAATATTTGTCCAATGAAGAACACACTCAGTAGGGGAAGGCTTCTGGGGTAAGATAATACCTTCCCTGAGTCATGGGAAAGATTAGGTATGAAATTACTCAATGCATAAAACAACAACGCGTATGAAGACAGCAGCGGGTCAGTCAGTAGGCCAGAAGTCAGGGCATTTACGGAGGCATATGTTAGGGTGAAATGTAAGGTGGGAGGCAACCAGAGACAAAGGCAGACACTTGCAGAGAGAGCTGAACAAGACATCGATGTCAAAGGCGGGGTGCACTTTGTGACCTTTGAGTGTCACTAAAGCACCCTAGAGCATAGATGTAACAAGGGGAGAAAACTGTGGTGGTCAAGCAAAGGTCAAGCCTGGCAACAGGAAGACACCTGGGAATTGAATTAGAGGTCTGAGTCCAAGAACACAGAACAGGCAGAATTGAGAGGGACTTGGGCCTAACTGGGCATGGCACTGCGTTCTAGGGAAGCATCCCTACTCTGGTCCTTCCTGCATGCCCACTAATAAGACACCTCAGGCCCTCAGGCCGTAAAGCCGGAGGTTTGCTGAGGTTTGAACATGCCTGGCACAGAGCACACACTCAATGGGTTTGGGATCTTACCAAACCATTAACCACAGAAGATGAAGGAACTCAAGACTAGGCTTTGGACTCAGAAGGACTTCCAGTGCTGGTGACAGCATCCTGGAAGCAAAGGTGGGCAGATCTCTACGTGTTCCAGGCCAGTCTCGTCTCACAAACAGTTCCAAGGCAACTAGGGCTAACACAGAGAGATTGTCTCAAAAACAAACAAACAAACAAACAAAAAAAAAAAACACAAAAAAACAAAAAACCACAGAAAATCAGTGACTGGGCATCCCAGATGGAGTGTCAGCTCACAGGTGAGGAAGCAGTCACTTCAGAGCTGCATGCTCTGATGTAAACCCTGCAGGCTCCTCACACCATCGAAATCTGCAGCTGACTTCAAACTTCACCAAACACACTGACTTCACGCTCTCTGTAAATTTTACAGCAGCCTTCGGTTAAACCCCATAAAATCTGGCCGGTATAAATGTATAATAATGAGTCTGTGTAAGAGCATGAATGGTCCATTTTTTCTGGGAAAACCCAAAGTGGGCATGAGTTAAGTCTTAGGATTTAAAGCAAGAAGCAGCAAATGTTTCTGAGCTCAGTGAAAATTTTACTTAAATACAAAGCTGAAGAAAATGTGACAGGGTGCTTAGAATATCAGATGAAAAGCCTGTGCCTTCTTGGAAAAATGGCAAGGCATATAAATACGGTAAAACTGCAGTCTACACTAACTGAGGTGCAGCACACACAAAATACATATTTCACACACACACACACACACACACACACACACACACACACACACAAAACAAAAACAAAAGGGAACACAGTGTGACTGGTCAAGACATGAACACACGATGTTTCAGGCTCCAGCCAGTCGGAGAGTTTCCGCACTAAACACTGGTCATGACAGCAGAAGGAGATGCAGCAGAGAGGCCATCCCAGTATCTTGGGGCCCAGGGCAGGGCTGTCAGCCAAAGGAAAAGCTAAGGGGCAACACTTGACAGAACCAAACATCGGTCAACCACATCACATCCCAGTGGATTAGAAACATGAAGCAGCACTTCACCACAGGCCAAAACTATCCACGTGTAAAGCCAGGAAGGTAAACAAAACAGGCGCATACAGAAAAACGTGCTGACGGCTTAATGGAGCGGAGTTTCTTTGAAATCCTCCGGACAAAGGCTCCGAGAGGGCACTGCAACTATAATTGGTTAAATTGCTCTGAATTATGGAAGGCAGCAGACAGCCCCACATGTCTGCATGGATCTCTCTGTTAGCTAACTTGAGTTTCATTTTTAAAGGTTTATAGTGCCGAGTGGTGCACCGTGATGGGGGACAGAGCACGAGTTGTCGCTGGCTGATCCTCATGGCTCGTCTGCTGTTTCTGTCAAGTCCAGCATCAATCTGTGCCCTTCCAGGGACAAGGAAGGCTTCCGTGGACTCCAGTGGAATCCAGAGGCTGCCACGCGGCAGCTAACTGGCACGTTTAGGTTTAGACATTTACTCTGTAGCTCATCTTTATAAAGAGGGAAAAAAAAATATTGTACAAACATTACAACAGGAGCCCCCAAAATACTGTCAGTTATCTATTTAGTACTAGTTAAGAATTTTAAATGACGAGAACAAAAATCTGAGGCTGTATTAAGTTTGCTGCAAAATGCACAGATGTGGCCTATTGTTTAGGCGCACTGTGGACTCTCAGTTCAAGTAAGAAAACAAACGCCACTGCCCTAGATCAGTGGTTCTCCATCTGTGGGTTGGGACCCCTGGGAGGAAGGGGTTGGGGGTCAGACCCTTTCATGGCAGTGGCCTATGACCATCGGAAAGCACAGATATTCATATTATTTTCCATAACAGTACTAAAATTACAGTTATGGAGTAGCAATGAAACTATGTTATGGTTGGGGGAGTCGCCAGAGTCACCAGAACTGTATGGAGGAAGTGTATTAAAGAGTCTCGGCATTTGGAAGGTTGAGAACCACTGAACTAGATCTACAGTCAGGTGGCATAAGTGAATGCAGGTGAGTATTTATAGCTAGAAGAAAATTTCAAAAAAAAAATTAAATAGAAGTAAAACTCAATTTTCTGAAAGTTTTATGACTTTTGCTGTTGTTGTTGTTGTTGTTGTTGTTGTTGTTGTTAAGCAAAATGGCGCCACTCACTCCACTGAGCCCTGACTTCCCGATGCCAAACAAGCAGCTTCCAAAAAGTTTTCTTAAAACGACAGACTGAGTGCCCCCATTACCATCCTGGTGTAAGTATTGAGATGAACCATAGAAAAGCGACATTTTGGCACCCATCACAAACAGGCAGGTATTAACCATTTTATATGGCGTTGCCTACATAAACTGGACAACGACAAAGAGAAAACAAAGAGAATAAAACACACCAGGGATGAGCCAAGACGGGACCATCATTTCTCTCTGAGCCCAGAGCTGACTGTCTGGAAAGCCAGACAGAGTGCTCTGCCATGAACTTGATTCTCAGAGGCTCCAGCACTGTCCCTCTTTTGTAGAGCCAAGTTCTATAAGAAAGCTGAATGTTGGACACTGACCACAATCTCTTTCCTTCCAGAATTTTCTCCCCATGGACACTGCTTTGAGCAGCTCCAAGCCATGAACCTCCTACCTTGGTTTTCCTATGTTTCAAGAGTTAGAAAATGATAATTAGTGAAGAAAAAAAAAACATGGATGAATTTATAGTTTGTCCAGAAGTGGAGAGAGGAAGCCTGCTGTACGTCCCCAGTGTGGGCAGTGTTACAGTTCTATAGAAGAGATGAGCCAAGATACACAGGACAGGCGTGTGTTGATTTACGTGTGTGGACGTTGTTAGACCTGTCTAAAGTCTCTTCTGGGATGCCAGTTCCTCATCAGCCCAGGGGATTCTGCCCTTTCCTCTACGAGCTCGGGGAATCTTAATTCCTAAAGGCCCTTTGTTTTAGGGTCCCAGCTTTGCTTCCTGCAGCAGCTGACCCGCCATGTATGGAATCCAAGCCTGCCCTCACTTTACCAAGCACAGGGGGACAGCAAGCACAGTACCCTCCCACCTCCTATCAATGCTGGTCTCCATTCAAGTCACTGATTGAGGCACAGCCCTTATCTCCTACCCTTACAGCTTACAGGTCATACACACACACACACACACACACACACACACACACACACACACACGAAAGCTAATCCAGACTCAGGGCTCCACAGCTTCACCAAAGAAAAGGGACAAATGACAGCGACAGGCAGTTCTTCTCCAGGACTTCAAAACAGCCCCGTTTCCTAATTTCCATGTCCTCTGGCCCACCTGTTAGACTCCTGACTCTCAAAAACTCTTCTAGGTTTCCTTTTTCCAACAAAGGAGCAGAGGAGGGACATCACCTAGCTTTCTCAGAAAAGAACCTGAACCGGGGGAAGATTCCAGGGCACAAGTAATCAAGGACAGGGCTAAAAGTCCAGGCTCTATGATGGGCTGGGGGAAAATGAGGTCAGCAGGCATGGTCCACAGGACCACAGGACCACAGGACAGGACAGGACAGGACAGGGAAGTACAGACTGTGCCTGACTGCTCCCCTCCCCTCCAATGTCGGAATTCAAAGTCCTGAAAATTACTACGCTGAGTGACCGAGTCTGCTCTCCTGTCTGGTGAAGGACAGAATGGCGGAGAACAGGACCTCCCTGCCTGAGAGACCACCTCCCAAGACAAACAGATGAAGTCATGTGATCAATACCACAAGAGGACTGCCAACTTGTGGACGGAGAAGCAAGAGCTGTTAAGCACTTAGCCTGGATTCGTGGACAATTTCCAGGGATGGATAACATTGTTTGCACTCAAGAAGGAGCATAAGTGCTTGGCCTTATGGACAATCATCCATAACTAAAGTTAAGGCAAAGCATTCAATGAGGGGAAGAGGTGATTCAATAGGGAATGGGGGAGGGGCGCATCCTGGAGAAAGAACTCCGAAGATGCAATAAAATACAGTGAGAAAATCAACACTGAAATGCTGGAGGAGGAGGAGAGGGAGGAGGAGGAGAGGGAGGAAGAGGAGAGGGAAGAGGAGAGGGAGGAGGAGGAGAGGGAGGAAGAGAGGGAGGAGGAGGAGAGGGAGGAGGAGAGGGAGGAGGAGGAGAGGGAGGAGCAGCAGCAGCAGCAGCAGACCCAAGAGTCAGATACTGAGATGCTAAGACAAAAAAGATAAAAGCGACCCCCAGCTGAAGACGGCAGAACACATATGTGGAAGAGGTCAGAGTGTCGATGAAAAAGAATAAGAAGTTCCAGGCTCCATAGGTAGTGGCTGGATGAAAACTTAAACAGTTTCATGTTCTTGAATACTAAAAAGCTGCTGAGCACAGGATAAAAAAAAAAAAAAAAAAAAACTTCAGTGAAGCATTATATAAGCAAGCTTTTTAAAGACAGAGCAGAAACATAGATTTATAATTAACTTCCTATTAAAAGATGAAGACTTTCAAGATGACTTCAGGGCTAAAAATTGCAGGAAGTGTCCAAGAAAAATATTCCAAGAAGAAAATAAGAGTCATAAAAATAAGAGCCACTGATATTTATTAGTAATTCTTTAATAGCCCCTGTCAGGCTAGCGTGTGGGGGGGGGGGTGTAGCAGAGGACTTAGGTTTGACTCTCAGCACCGCAAAAATAATCAATGAAATATATTAAGTAGGCATCGTGCTTATATTAATTCAGTCCTCATAAAACGCCAACAGAATAGTCTCCACTGTGGACTCCATTTGACAAATACTCTGCAATGCAGAAACCTTAAATAATTTGCCCCAAAATAATGAAATTTGTCAGGATTTGAACCCAGGCAGCCTGGCCGCCATACTCAGCCTGTCCATACTTTCCATCCCAAATAGGCAGGTCTTAAAGTTAAAAGGAGCAGCAGAAGCAGTGACGATAGCAAGACAAGTCATTAAATGGAAAGCCAATTCTTCAATGCCAAAAGAGATGATTGGTTCTTATGAAGAAGAATCAATGGCGTGGGAAAGCACAGAGCTTTGCAATCCCTGTCCTATACCTGAGTTTCAGGACTGTCTGGGGTGGTAGGGGTGGGGGGAATAGATGGACGGACAGATGGATGGATGCACAGACAGATGAAGAAAGGATGAGCAAAGGAACAGGAAGAATAGGAGACAATGAACAGAATCTGGTAAGAAAAGAACAGCTAGAATGTTGTCAGCTCTGCTATTAATGCCTGCGTTAGAAAGGAGTTTGGGCCAGAGAGATGGTTCGGTGGGTAAAAGTGCTTACCATCAAACCTGAAGGCCTAAGTTCAATCCCCAGACACCAAGTGGAGAGAACCAACTCCCACAGGTTGCTCTCTGACCTCTGCATGCCCAAATAGACACACAACTGAGCTTGCACTGTGCAACTGTGCAGAGCAGTGGGATTTAGGAAGGGAACATGGCAGCAGGAGAGCTCACTGCATACAAGGGACTGCGCTCAGCAGTCATAAAACGTTAACCCATGAAATGCATGTAAAACACCCCCCCCCTTCGGGCATCAACACAGGCTTCAACACTGCTCTCGGGAGACTGAAACTTGTAGAGGTCATACTCACAGACCACTAGGCATCCACGCTAATTATAAATAAATACAACTGGGAAACCAGCAGTCACAAGTTGCAAAGTATTCTCTTGCATGCTCAAGTCAGAAAACCAAAAGAGAGATAGAAAAAAAAAAAAAAAAACAGTAAAGTACAGCTGCCAAGAGCCGGGCGTGGTAGTGCACGCCTTTAATCCCAGCACTCTGGGGAGGCAGAGGCAGGCGGATTGCCAAATATTCCAGTATTTAGAGAAAATATAATGTGAAAACAAAACAAAACAACCCACAACACCAACTTAGTTAAAATCGTGCTGAAAGGAAAGAGGCAAGTGTCCCGTCTGAGGACAGGGGACTGCCCATTTAGCACTAGTGCAAACAGGAAGAAGGAATTAGGAAAAAATGAAGAGCTGAAAAGAGAGAGGGTGAAAGCCAGTAAACCAGAAATTCCCTCTGGATGGTCTGGGGGCCAGCAAAGACCAACAAAAATAATGAAAGGTTCTAGGCAATTTCATTTTAAAATTAAAGAAAATAAGATCAGATAAATAATTTTGAAAACAAAAATACCTACAAGTGGGATTGATTCATCAAACTTAAGCAATTTCTAACTTTGTTACTTTTTAGAAAATATGTATCAAGGAGTAGGACATAAACAACCAAAACTCTTCTCTCTCTTTTTTTTTTTTTTGTTTTTTGTTTTTTGTTTTTTGTTTTTCGAGACAGGGTTTCTCTGTATAGCCCTGGCTGTCCTGGAACTCACTTTGTAGACCAGGCTGGAGTTCTTGGCACTGAAAAGCTGGCAATAAAGCAAATACCAGCTCTATGTAACTTGGTAAGAGTTCAGAGTTTTAAATGGTAGCAAAGGGTAGGCGGGTCTAATCTATGGGTGCAGAATACTGGGAGGTACTCTCTCTTCTCTCCCTCCCGCTCTATGCTTGTGTGTATCATGTACGTCAGTCTGTTAGTCTCTGTACCTCTCTGTTCTCCCCCTCCCTCTCCTCGGTGTGTGTGTGTGTGTGTGTGTGTGTGTGTGTGTGTGTGTGAGAGAGAGAGAGAGAGAGAGAGAGAGAGAGAGAGAGAGAGAGAGAGAGAATATGATGTTAATGTAAAGCATTACTAAAGAAAGTCAGGATACATTACATAACACTTTGGAATTGCAGATTGCAGATTCTCTTGTGTGAACTGGATCCTGTCAACCCTTGTTGCTATGGCAGCACTTGTGATGGAGGGGGAGTGGCTTCTACTATGACCATGCTAGCTCCTCGGTTTATTCTCATGTCTTCAGAGTCTGTATCTCTCTCCTAGCTAACCATGCAGGACCAGCGAGGAAAGACAATCTCCAGTGGATATGGTAGCCATCAATTCTCCTCAAGTTACCCTTAAATGCTCACGTCAATCTATTAAAATCTAAAGATACTTTTGGATGAGGTAGGAAGAAACTTAAATTACTTCTAAAACCCTTTGGGAAAATTAAATTGTTACTCATGAAAAGGTTTTTCAATACAGAAAGGCAGATTCAAGCTGTCAGCTATTGAAATATTATAAAATTCCAATAATTTTAGACAAGCATCATCAAAATCCATGAAACACATCAGAAAGTTTAAGTAATTGGATATTTTAGTGGACTGAAGATGCCACTTCCTTCCTATCAGTAGAAAAGGCTGAACAGAGCAGCACCATGTGTACAAAGGGCTCAGCAGGCGGTGTCCTGAGAAGGAGGACACCCAGTACCGTCAGGTACAGCACAGGGATCCTCACTGAGCCAGGGTCTGGACTGTAAAGCGAGAGCCTATGTCACAGAACAGGGCAGAGGATTACCAGTCACGACTGGCAGTACTCGGAGCAGTGACTACATTATCAAGAGCTCTGCAGACACAATAAATGAACATCCCCTCACAAAGCCTAGCTCTTCAGAGCAAATGCACTTAGATCAGAAACCTCCCCAAATATCAACTGCTAAATGGTCAAGTGAGGATTTTAAAAAATCTCGGGATTAAAAATAAAAGTAGAAGATAAAAAATCAACTCTTTACCGTAACTGTAGATTGAGAAACACCTAGTTCTGGCAGCAACGGCAAAAGACAAAAGGCTACCATTTTGATCACATAAAAAGCTGATCTGTATATCATGAACTACACTGGGAAATAAAATCCACAGGAGAAGATATAGCCCTACAAAGGAATAAAAAGGAAGCACTGAGCCACGCACGCCACCAAAACAAAAACCAAAACCCAACAACTTTGATTATAAAAGAAAATACGCAAAATTACTGGCAAAAAATAAAAGCCAATTACTTTCAGACATGTTGGCTATGGTTTTGAAAATTCACATCGTTGAAAAGAGGCAGAGAAGCAGAGAAGCCGGGCGTGGTGGCGTATGCCTTTAATCCCAGCACTTGGGAGGCAGAGGCAGGCGGATTTCTGAGTTCGAGGCCAGCCTGGTCTACAAAGTGAGTTCCAGGGCAGCCAGGACTATACAGAGAAACCCTGTCTCAAAAAACCAAAAAAAGAAAAAAAAAGAAAAAAGAAAAGAAAAGAAAAGAAAAGAAAAGGAAAGGAAAGGAAAGGAAAGGAAAGGAAAGGAAAGGAAAGGAAAGGAAAGGAAAGGAAAGGAAAGGAAAGGAGGCAGAGACACTGGCACATTTATATTTAGAAAGCCAAGCAATGACCCTTCTGAAAAGCCCTTAAAATAACAACGCCTTTGACGTAGCACGCCCATTTCTAGGACAGAGACGAGCATAAGGATTTCAATGGAAAAGGCTTTGCTCCCTTTCCTCCAGAAGGACCTAAAATCAATACAGTGCAAGACGAGAAGAACGCTGTCAGCCATAAAGCTAAGACTTCACCTCAAAACTCCAAGTTTATTATGGATCTTTAATATCACTAAAGTAAAAAAAAAAAAAAAAGTTTGGAAACAAACCTTTTAACATCTTCCTTCTTCGGAATATCTATAATATCCCACCATTTTGCAAGGTAAGAGATCTCAGACCATATAAACTTCCTGCTTGAGTCTTCTTTCAGCTTTAGGACCATGTTATTAAAAATATACTGAGTCTTGTCTCTAAAGTAGTCATTGAAAGTCTTCAACCAACCTAAATCAAGACACAAATACACCACAAAGGTCCGATTGAGATGGCTGATTTCAACTTAATCACATTCCACCGAATTACCATTGGATACCCTTAGCTCCTTCATTCAAATATAGACCACATTTTAAAAGCTAACAATTGTGTTCAATTAGTGAAATTCTCTTTTAGGTGACAGGAAAACTACTGCCACTGAAATGATGAAATATTTAGACGTTGCACAAAAATTCAGACAGAAATGAAAGCAATTAACTAAGGCTTTTTAAAAAAAAAGGTATTTATATTTAACAATTAATTCAATTACTTATCTCTAGGTAAGGATTTTTTTTATCTAAATAGTACTAACAAGTATTACTCTCATAATATGGGATTATGTTCCCTCTCATAATACATCTGAACTCCCCACCCATCCAATAAAACTAAGACAAAGGAAGGCACATGCAAGCTAACTTGTAACGCCCGCAGCAAAGTAATGTCATGATGACAGCGCTGATATGAATCCTGAGCACAGCATCCTGCCAAAAACAGGCTTTTGTCCCCAAAAGATGTCATCATGCCATTTTCTAGGAGCAGAAAGTCACACTGAACAACAAAAGTGAACACATCAACGTTACCTGCCCCCGCATGTAGAGAACTTGGGTCCCTAATTTATCTAATTACTTCCCAAATAATCTGGAGATTAGTCCCCCAAACCATTGGCATTTGAGCTATACAAAACACTCTTAACAAGACTCACAAGTCCAAGCTCAGGTCTACCAGATGGATGACTAGGATGGCAAAGGCTCCAGGGCACACAGCCACCAACTGCACAGACAGGTGACGGGCAAAATGGACCCCACAGGGGAAGACTTGTTCTCATGTCTAAAATCTTAAGGGAAGAGCATTCCTACGTCCATGATGAACTGCTGTCATCTGCTACTGAAACTCGAGAGACCTGAAGGACAGGGAGTCCAAATGGCACTTATTTGCCTACAACTTTAACTCCGGGTCTATACTGCGTTTGCTAGTGGAAATTTTTTAAACAGTTAAAGGTCCCCAGGGAAGTGCATATAAGACACCTGCTTCCAAGGTGTATCCTGAAACTGTTGTGTCTGTAAAGAGTCTGCAGCCATGGCTACTTCTCCCAGTTGCTGGCCAACTGCAATACTCAGCTTTGACACTGGGAGCCAAATAAGAGTATGACCTCAGATTTTCTTTGTAAGGCATTCTTAATCTAGGGCTGGCTTGTTATCAAAGAATGCTTTCTGGGTGACCTTAATTTTCCCATGCTAGATTAAAAGGCCTGTACCTCGAGCAAAACTCAAGATCTCGCTTGGAAGAGTGGCGTGTAAGGAATCCCACCTTGTCTCACCAGGAGACTAACTACAAGCCTGCATCAGGCACTAGACCAGGACCTCAATCTAGATTCCCAGAGAGAATCAAAGAAATTGCTAGCTGCCCTTAAATGAGGGTGTGTCTCTCTCTCCCCATATTCAAGTTTGAAGTTATGAGTACACAAGGCCAAGCATAGGAGGAGGAGGTAACACAGAACCTAAAAAGTAAGAGAATGGCTGTTATTCTTTCCTGTCAACAGCCTGGTGGCATTGACCCTTCCCATCTAGACACTTACATTCAAGAAAGGCCAAAGTTAAAATGGCGTAGAAATCCTAGCTCCTCCTCCTCAGACTATGCCTGTATTGAAAATAAAGTTTTAGTTGGGCGTGGTGGCGCATGCCTCTAATCCCAGCACTCGGGAGGCAGAGGCAGGTGGATTTCTGAGTTTGAGGCCAGCCTGGTCTACAAAGTAAGTTCCAGGACAGCCAGAGCTATACAGAGAAACCCTATCTCAAAAAAATAAAATTAAATTAAATTTTAAAAGTCTTAATAAATTAAAAATAATGTAATGAAAGAGGATCTTAATCTAAGATAATACTAGGACCCAGGGTCCAGGTACAGAGAAACCTGCCAGGGCAAGGGCAGAGAAGGAAAAAAAAAAGTCATTAAAAGCCAAAAGCCAAGGAGAAAGGGAAAAACAAAAAACAAAAAACCCAGCCCGCCAGTGCTGAATCCTTGACTTACAGCCTCTGACCTTGAGTTGCACTGAAGCCTTGAGTTGCACTGAAGCCTTGACTTACAGCCTCTGACCTTGAGTTGCACTGAATCCTTGACTTACAGCCTCTGACCTTGAGTTGCACTGAAGCCTTGACTTACAGCCTCTGACCTTGAGTTGCACTGAAGCCTTGAGTTGCACTGAATCCTTGACTTACAGCCTCTGACCTTGAGTTGCACTGAAGCCTCAGTCCGTGGTGCTTCGTTACACAGGCAGGGAGACTAATGCAGCCTGAGAACTGCTAATGGTACCTCTTTTTAACAGCTCAATTCCTATATTGATTTATCAGCCCCCATCACACTGTTTGACTTAATATTCTGTGTCTGCCTACACAGTGCAAGATCAAGCTGAATCCACAGATGTAAAAGCAAACACTACCACCCCATGTATGGGACCAGGACCACTGAAACTCCTGAAGGGCTCCATTAGAAATGTCACCTTTAAAATATCACATATACTTCTTGTGTGAATTCTAGCAAATGCCAATGTTAATCCTCTGGACAAAATTAAGGAACTCTGGGCAGCAGAAAGCCTGCAAAATAAAAACAAAAAACCTCCCAAAATCCAGCATAAGAGGCAAAGTAAGAGGACTGCTTTTGTCAAAGACCTTTGTGAAAGTGTAAATATGTATTCCAACAGCAGAAACTTGTTCCTGACAGAGATCACTGCATTTCCAAGGCCCTTTATCACAAGAGTTTTCAGGGAGAAACTACAATGCCTGATTCACCCACTCCGCCTTCCATACTTCATTTGCCCTTCAACAATCAGGCAGAAAATATGTCAAAGATATTTACGTGAGGCAAAATACAAGCTCAGAGACGTCAACTAAAAAGCCTTCCATAAAACTCATCTATAATTGACACTAATACTGCTTCAATATAGCATGATACTAATACTGCTACAATGTAGCACGATTAATGAATAAAGAACTGAGAGTTTCTTGCAGCTTTCAATATTGAGTAATATAACAGTAAATTAGCTTTTATTGCTCTTATACAATAGACTAATCAAGTATTCCCTTTTACCCTGAATTGGTTCTTTCTTCCTCTAAATTACTGGAAAAACTACAATTGCATATTAACGTGAGACCAATCAGAAAGATAATACTTTATGCAAAGGTGCATGGGATGAATTTTTGTGATATGAAATTATATTCCTACCTCTAGATTTAATAGTCTTAAGACATTGCATTGCAAACCGATTTACTTAAATGGTCAATTCATAGCTCTTCTCTCTCCCTTGAATACACTCAGACATTTGAAGCAGGACCAGAACGGCAGCTAGGATACCTCTCAGCTTAGCCCTTCTCATGGCAGTGATGCTGTCACCAGTAGAGAACTAACAGCTATTTTAAATACGTCAGAAAGCTGAGCTGAGTAAGTAATCACGAGTGAGTCCTACAGAGATGGTGTAAATCCCATTCCGCTGGCACTGAGACTCCACCTGTCTGTTCTCTATGTGCACTTAAGCAACCTCACACTTATGAACTGGCAAAGCATGCGTTGTATTTTTGTATTTTGAATTCTGGATTCAACATGGAAGTGTAGAAATCCAAACCTCTTAAGGAACACTTCCTTTCTTTCTTTTTTTTTTTTTTTCAACTTTTATTAGATATTTTCTTCATTTACATTTCAAGTGTTATCCAGAAAGTTCCCTATATCCTNGGAACCCTGTGTTCCATCTAATAGCTGACCGTGAGCTTCCACCTCCATGTTTGCCAGGCATTGGTATATTTTCCCCTGAGACAGCTATATCCGGGCCCTTTCAGCACCATCTTGCTGGCATATGCTATAGTGTCTATGTTTGGTGACTGATTGTGGGATGGATCCCTGGCAGCCGCAGTCGTTGGGTCCATCCTTTGGAATGAGCTGCACAAATGCTCTCTTTAACTCTTTCAATGTGTGCTTTGTTCTTAATTCTAGGAAGGGGTGAAGTGTCCACATTTTGATCTTCCTTCTTCTTGAGTATCATGTGTTTAGTAAATTGTATCTTGGGTAGTCTAAGTTTCTGGGCTAATATCCACATATCAGTGAGTACATGTTATGTGAGTTCTTTTGTGAATGGGTTACTTCACTCAGGATGATGGCCTCCAGATCCATCCATTTGCCTAGAAATTTCACTTCCTTTCAAACAAAGCACCACACCTCAGAACCTGGGCAGAAGGCACCTAGCCAGAGAACAGAGAGCTCCAGGAGTATTTCCTCATTATTCCACGCACCATAGCCCTTTCTACAACAGTACCTATTTGCCCAATCAGAGTGTGGCTTGCCCATTAAGTCGGACAGCCTAGAAATCAGAGTCCAAAAGCCCCAAGCTGACTTTCAAACCCTTCTAGGTCCCTCCTTACAAAGCCTTCATTAGTACACTCAGCCCTACCGTAGGACCTTCAGACCTGAGAGTATCCAAGAAGCCACCATTCAACAGTAGATAAATAATGTTATACTGTCTGCATGCTCAGCTCTCATTGGCTGGGGACATGCCCAGTTCAGGGAATAAACAGAGTTTGGGTTATCCCACAAGGAGGTATCTCTTCCAAAATATGCCATGCCATTTGTGTGAGAAACTGAGGCCTGAGAAGTCTAAACCCACATTTGCTCTATCAGATCACCGGGCTACCCCAATGTCTTCAGGTGAGAGGGAAGCCTCCCTCGCCTCATCTCTCCAACTCAGATCTTTGCAATCAGTTTCTTTGATTTATGATTTCAAATATCTAGAAGCAAAGAATATATATCTATATCTATATATATATATATCTATAGATAGATAGATAGATATAGATAGATAGATAGATAGATAGATAGATAGATAGATAGATTGATTAAAGGTCATTAGTAGGCCAGCCTAAATAGTGCACACCTTTAATCTGAGCACTTGGGAGGCAGAGGCAGGAAGATCTCTGTGAGTTTGAGGTCAACCTGGTCTACAGAGTGAAGTCCAAGACAGCCAGGGCTACACAGAGAGACCCTATTATAAAGGGGGAAAAGTCTCTAGTGGGCTCATTCATTCTAAAAGGAACCTCTCTTGAAAGCATTGTTGTCCTGTGAGGGTCACGGCTACTGCAATCACATTTTTAAAGTAACATTAATTCCACTCAAAAGTTAAATAATCAGTAAGTTTTAGGAATTCATAAATTCTAACTCGACTTTCATTAATATAAGTCCATTTGCCGTGTGACCACTAGAGTATTTTTTTTGTCTTTGAATTTGAGACTTAATAAAGATGACGGGACAATGTCATAGGACGTCAAATTTCTATTTATGTTTCCCCCAAAAGATCAAAATTTTCTTTCGTAGAAATGGAACCATTATTTCAAAAAGAGATAGTCGTTTAGATCATCAGGTTTCTCCCATCACTTGTTAATCCTTCAATATCAAACTGCAACATCCAACCTTATACTTAAGGGACAGCATCTAATCTTAATTGTTATTACCATTATTTGATTATGCCGCTGATTAATTTTAATTCCAATGTTTCTATTATATGCTAGGCCCTCCTGTCCCCCTAATAAACTGGAAGAGCTTTAATTAACATTCCCGTTTACTCAAACATGTATTGAGTATCTAATAAGGGCTAAGTAAGTAATAAGGCAAAGCTAAATGAAAACAGAGTCTAAAGAGAATCTTGGAACAAAATGCTGTGGGAGAAGAGGAATAGTGGAGTCCTAGCAGGATAGCAGAAGAGTCTTAGGATTCACATCATCAGACAGAAGCACGAACACGTGAGAAACATGAACAACTACGTTCGTCAGGGCGCAGCCGACGGTGGGTACAGCTGCACTGCCAGATCCAGGACTAGAATATGGTGAACGGTCAATAAAAATAGAAGTGGGGTACTAAAAATCTCCTAAACACTGTCTTTTCTTCAGAGGACACAGGAAGAAGGAAGCTAAGGTTTTCCCCCATCGCGTGACCACACCTACACTAAGACTGGGAGTCAAAAACTCCACGGTAAAGGGGAAGACGGCTACAGTTCTGTTTTAAATGGTTCAGTGGGAACGGGCTGAAGGAGACAAGATGATCATAAGGCAAAGGGAAGAGAACTCTGGGGCTGACTAAAAAGTTTTCAGGATGTGAAGGGTGCAAAGAAGGAGGCTGAGGCTCTTTGCAAACCTGCAAACCTGCTGAGTCCTCTAAAACTAAATGCTTTGAACTCCAGGTTCCAAAAGCAGATAACCTTCGTCCCCGGTGGCTCCGGGTCATCTAACAGTCTTCAAGAGCCTATCAGCTTCACTCCTGTAAAGCTGTTTGAAGTATGGTGAGTTTTAATGCATCTGAGAAGCCAGCACTGGAAATTTCATCCCACACCACAGAATTGATCTGCATTCTCCCTAAGAATAGCTGAAGGCAGCTCCTCTTGCAGCTGGGCTGTGCTCAACTGAGCTCCTCACACATACTGCTTGCCTAAGTCCTGTAGGACACCACATACCTTGATATCTGATATTAAAAATTATGAGATCAGGCTTATTCCTCTTCCCTGGAAAGGGGACTTTATGAACATCTCCTACCACCACCTAGCCAGAGAAGTCCTCCCCAACACAGCTGCTTAAAATAATGGGTGGAAGGGTTTCATATTATAGACCTCGGTGGGTTATTCTTTGGTAAATAACAGAGTTATCCAGACTTAAGGTCAAGCTGTGCAAAGTATCTCAGTTTCACTTTAAAATCTGGGAAATATTGCTTCTAAATCACTTCTAGTCATAAAGGAAAATGTAGCAACACGGAAGGCCACTCACCACCCACCTATCAACGACAGGCCATCATTGCAATATGAATACATCAGAAGGAAAAAGAACAGGAAAGAGCATGGTGATGTGTGCACTTCTGCAAGACAGTTAATAAAATTATGTTTATGTTTAATAAAACCAGCATAGATGATATTAGCCATGACAGTACCTAATTTCCTCATAGACGCTCTCTCTGTGGCTTCAGTAATGATACCCAGGAGTGCTGTCTTATATTTAAGAGCAAATCTCAAGTCGAGGTTCAGAAGCCAGGATTGTGTGCCAAGTGCACTCTGCCAGAGGCAGATCCCTTACCGTCTCTCTCCTGCCATTTTTCTATGAAACAAGCATATAAGATTACCACAGTGCCAGTGAGTGGAGTAATGGTTCTAATATCTGCAAAATGCCAGCATGGTGGGAACTGCCTGGGACAAGAGCCTAAGAGTCAGTACTAACCTTTATTACCAGCACATTAGTGAGTTCTCACATGTTCAGACTAGGAGAACAGAGGGAAGCAGAAATGAGAGACATCAGGAGATAGACTAGGATCACCCGCATCTCTCAAGAGCAACTGACATGTGTGTTCCTCAAGAATGAAGTCCACAGATGGCCCCAATCACCCAAGCTTTCCTCCTCTGCAAAGGAACCGCAATACTCAAGGCTTGGCTATCTCTTAGAAAACAGAATCCCCAAAGCTATGTGTTACTTAATTCTCAAAGGCTATCATTCAGATAGAATTCAAGATACCAACTTACATCTGAATTTCAAATGAACAGCAATATAAATAGGACCAGATTAAATTTGAAACATACAAACTAAAAAAAAAAAAAAAAAAAACTATCCATCATTCAAGTTTGACTGGGTGTCCTGAATTTTTATTTGCTAATTTAACTAACAATCCAGAAATGGAGATAAACGTGCTAAATTGGCCAATCTCTACAAAATATGATATAGAACCTATTTGGATTAAATAAATATCCTCAGCAACAGGATAACTCATTGCAAGACCATGGATTTTAGAGTCAGACATCTGAGAACTTACTCACTGCCTGCCGAAAAAGTACTACACCATTAAATGTGGCTTAACTGACTTCTTTCCCCTTCCTTGGTGCAAGACCAAAGAACCCTACGCCTCCATCCTTCTCAGGCTCAGGCTATGTGGGGTGAGGGAAGTCAAGTTTCCTAGGATGGCTATCAAAAACCAAAGAACATGGAACCCAGGTTTGCCTCCACTAGCTAAACAGAGTCAACTTCCTCCCCAAACTGACACCCCCACCATCCCTACTGCTGCGCGCCTCACTGCCCCCCTCCTCCGCTTTGATCTATACAGACAACAACAGCTGGCCAAACACTTTTAAATTCCAACAGTGCAACAGCTGACCAAAACTGAAAATTCACACTGCGGTTTCATGTGTTTACTCTTTGAACTTTAGACAACACATGGATAGACAAATCTATTTCTAATTATTACGTAATACTACAGACAAAAAAATGTATTTTCTTTCTTTTAAGAATGGGCAAAATTCCATCACTCATTAAGTCAATATTTTTTTTTCTAAAGAGCTATAAATGTTCTGCATATAAAAGAAAATTGTTATACAGTTTTACCAGAGGCACTAGTTCTCCCGCCACACCACGAGGGGTTACTGTCTAATGTTCATTTTATAAACTGCTTCATTGACAATATGCTGTTCAGCCTCCCATTCAGTGTTCCTTATCTTTCCTCCTCACACTGTGATTTCTTTGAAGTAAAATCAACTAAATATTTTGGCAGGTTAGCTAGTGGGAAAGTGAAGAATTAAGATTGTAGATACAAAGGTGCTGTAATTGTGTTCTAATCAGCTTATTAAATATAACATGAACATATATCCATCAACTCATATTTAATTTCATGGTCTATGATTCGAAACTTTTCAAATCCATAACCGTACAAAGTTATCAGCATATGCCTAACAATTTCTTTCCTATTTTTGTTTTAATTCATGTAAACCATTTCAATATTGTATGACATATATCCTTGTGGCCTGGAAGGAGACTTAATTAAGAAATGTATTAAAATACTGTTTTGGTCTTTTTTAAAATTTACCTTGTCTTATCTACTAATACTAACTCAGCCTGAAAAGAAACGAATCTGCGTGTGTGTGTGTGTCTAAGTATGCACGTATATATAAACACCATAAATTCTTTCTTAGGGGACAAATATAGGACTTGTTTTAAAACCTTATTTCAAATATTTCTATTCCCAACAGACATAAATCCACTGATGAAACAAACTACTGAGCCAAAGCTTGTTTTAAATTGTTGCTGCAGAAAATGCAAACAACTCTCTATAAATCTCATTTAGAAAGTAAATTGCCTAATTGCACATTCATTTGGGAGTATTCTACAAAGATTTCCCATTACAGTCATATTTTGACTTAGAATACACATGCACATATTTTTCTGTTTTCTCCCTATTAAGACAGTGATTTCTTTCATGACTGAATGTTTCCATTTTTCACAGGATAATCTAGGTTATCAATATTCTACTTTTGTTAAGGAATAGTGAAAAATCACTCAAAAAGTCAGTGGGTTCTTTTCTGTGTGGTTTTGCTTCATGGCAAAAACTGCCTTAGGTTTAATGGATCTGTTTCTGACCACTATTTTTAACTTAAGTGGAGAGAACCCTAAGGGTAAGGGTCATTAACATCTCCTACTAAGACAAAAGATTCCACTCTGGTTGCTAGGATACCAAAAGACAGATTCATTTATTGCAGTCAGAAACAGTTATTAAGGATGTCCTCTAACAAAACAACATACTACAACAGGAACCATAAAGCAAATAAACAGGGATCTAAGAAATTCCTGCTCGAAGAGCTTAATATTGCTGCTACTCTAAAAAGTGCCAAGTATATTTTAAATAAGATGCTTATTACAGGAGGAGGAATAAGGAGACAGAAGAGATGGGAGTTAGTGGGAAACCCGAGACAGGCAAGTGTTTAACCCTAACCTAGAGAGTCCGTTATTACTGCAGTGACTTGTGAGCAGAAGTGAATGATGGGCTTAGGTGCTGCTAGTTGGTCTGTTCCACAGAGGGCAGTCTGTGAGACAAAGCCCTGGCCCTTAGTGAGCTTAACCTCAGTGACTGGGCTCAGTTAAAAAAACACTGCATATTTCTACATGCAAACATGCAAGTGTGGGTGCGAGTACGGTGTGAACCTGTCATAAAGGACTAGGTAGACAGGTCAGAAAAGACCTGAAGTACTGACACACTATCATATGGCAAGTATTAGGCTAAGCATAAGCAACATGCAAGAGGGGACACATGTTCCTTGTCACTCAGGTTTGCTCTCTAGAGAGAAATTCAGGTGGCCTTGACATGGGGGATTCCGGTACCCTCCCTGCCCGTGTCACCTTGACAAGATAATGCCTTTGCAGTGAACAGTACCATCAGCCCTTTTTAAGCATTAGATGTTTGCAAACCATTCAAGCATCCTGCCTAGTAAACTCCATCTTTTAATGTTACAGCTGAGTGCTAAGAATAACAAGAAAAGGAGCCTTTGGGATCTGAGCATCCCGGGGAAGGGAAATGCACAGGAAAAGACTTCAGTCTCTCATGTCCTGTTTTTTTTTTTTTTTTTTTTAATTTTTACACGTATTTTACTTTATAGGTAGGACTGCTTTGCTCACATGTCCATGTGCATACCTCACTCCTGCTGAGGTCAGAAGAGGGTGAGATAGCTCCTAGAACTGACTGGAATTGTGAGTGGTTGGGAACCACCCTGTGGGCTTTGGGAATTGAACTTGGGTTCCTCTAAGAGTGGAAAGTGCCTTAACTTATAAGGATCTCTCCAGCTTTCCGTCAAAGATTTCACCAGAAACAAGTAAAGGAAACAATGGGTACCCTAAAATACATGGCTATTATCGTTTCCTGCTCTATACATCCGAGCCTGTAATGGTACAAACAGGTAAACTGAGGATGTGACATAAAAAGACATCATGGTGAAGTCTGAGAGACATGAGCTGTCCCAGCCTCTCATCACAGTCCGTGGGTGCTGGGCGAGCTAGCTGGAGCTCCCGGGAAGTGACGCTTTTACCTGGGTCATTATGGGAGTGAGGCACCACGAACACTTGCAGGGGCTCATGGTCCCACTCATCGGCTTCATATTTAATGTCAAATCCTTGCTTCCAAACCCCACCGTCTGGATTATCAAAAGGAATCAGATCGTAAACATCCAACATCTAAAAATACGAAAGAAAAAAAGTTAAACTTTAACCACTGTTAATTTCTACTAAATTCTGGACAACATTCCCTCAAAGATAGTCTTTGCTGTTTTGTTTTGTTTTGTTTTGTTTTGTCAATATATAAAAACTCTGCAAAATATCAATGGAAACTTTTTAGGTCAAAGGCATCTGATGATCATTCAAAGGCTTGGAAGGCTATTTGTGCCAAGTAACTATCGGATAAATGAGGCCTCCCCATCTGCTCTGGATAAACATGATTTCAGAATTCCTTCTTCTCTTGCTTTAAGGGGCAGTGTGCTTTAATATGAAAACAGAAACACAATAAGGCATCCAAAGTGGCGGTGCTCAGGAGGAATCACACAGAGGTGGGAGTGTGAATCGTATCACTAACAAACTAAAACAATGAGGAGACCAGACAAATCATGGCCAAAGGCACCGCTGGAGCCCAGAGCTTAGAAACGTATGGAGTAGAGCAGAGCCAGAGGCAAACCTGAAAACAAGGAAACAAACAGGCCATGGATGACCAGCGGCTGCCCGTTACCTGCACATCCCGGGGCTGGCTCCCACTCTGGGAGGCAAACGAACAGTCTCTGGGGTCAGCCTGAAGGGCGACCTGTGACGAGTGGAGGCGGATGGAGCCTTGGCTGGCATTGCCCGGTGAGCCTCGCGGGCCGTCCTCCACAGACTCGCTCAGGTTGATGACTGAGTCTCTGATATTTGAGATGATCTCGTTGTTCTCAGCGAGCAAACGCTCCAAATGATCAATCTTTTCTTGCAATATTGAAAGCTGGCCCTGAAATAAAAGGAAGAGGTGGCTATGTAAACCATAACTGTGGCTCTGCCAACGTACACAGGGGACCAGCCAGCAGTCACCCTCCTCTGCCCATTTGTGTATGCACAAACACACAGCATATGGGCAGCTAGGACTGAAATACCTTCTTATAGCATAAGACCTTTCCGTAACCACCGTCTTTATCTAACCTTATTTTTAAAGTGTAAGACAATGACCAAGATATTTACAGATGATTTCCCAGTCTCCCCAAATCCAGGCCTAACCGATCTTAGGGTCTCTAGAACTACTAATGGAGATACATGTTATATTCAAGAGTGAAGTTTGAAATTTAAGCAAAATAGACTGGGGTTAATTTGCAGGGTCAAAAACCATACAAGCTGAATGAGAATGTCCCGCCTCCCTTTGTTAACACATACTGGACAGTCTAAAGAAAAATCAATTCATCAGCTCTTAACTGCAACAGACATAAGCATGCCCTAATAAGCCAGTCAGAGGGCTTTTATTATGCTGTGTGACATGCAGGGCATTTTTGTTTTTAATTGATCCCCACATTAAGAAGCTTGGCATCTTTACAACCTCGTTTTACCGATTTCTGCAGCTAATGGCAGGAAGAACCATCTCTGACTTGTTCAACCCTGGATGCTCAGTTCCAAGTATAGGAAAGATATTCATGCGTTTGTAATATGTTTCTCAATAACTGCTCTGAACTGAAAGCCTAGAGTTGGGAAGAATGCCACACGGTGGGAAGACAAAAATACCTAAGATATATACTGCCATACATGTGTGTGTGTGTGTGTCTTTGAATATACAAGATAACATTTTATATATATATAT
>LR749797.1:354121-410326 GCA_902729485.2 Mus minutoides
AGACACATGTGCAGTTAAAACACCCATCATAGAATTTGTTCTGTTTTGCTTGGATTTTTTTAGACAGGATTTCTCTGTGTAGCCCTGGCTGTCCTGGAACTCACTCTGTAGACCAGGCTGACCTTGAACTCAGAACTGCCTGCCTCTGCCTCCCGAGTGCTGGGATTAGAGATGTGCAGCACATGCCCAGCTTCTAAGTAATTTTTTAATGACTAACAAAATCTGAAGACCTTAAACAAACTTATCTATATAGAATATTGCTGAAAATTGACAACCTGGAGGAAGCAAAAGGAAAAACATAGTAATATCTACGATGGCACAATTTTGACAAAATATCTAACTAAAACCTGGTTGGGATGTCTACATCATTTTTAACCTACTATGAATATTTGTTGGTTTAACAGTGAGTAAAAGATTTAATTATACTCATAAAGTTGGGTGGGCTTAACAAGGGAGGCAGATAAAGGGCAAAGAGGACACAGCATAGCCAAGGAGACCTGGGGTCTCAACACAGGACCGACTCTCTGATCATACCTAGAAGCGAGAGAAATCATGTGGGCTCCAGATCAACAGAGCCCTTTAGGGAGAGGCTAGCCAGAAGCCTCCAGCCTGCAGCCCAGAACTATATATGTGGCCCAACACAAAAAGCTTATTTGTTTAAACTGACTCTAACAATGACAAGCTTTCCTGTATGGCTGTTTTTATAACTAGAGTGTACAATTCAAGAGTATAAACATGTAGATTGTAATACCATGGCCTTGCCAGTACACCGTAAAAAGGCTGGCTGGGCCCACCATACCAACGAAGGCCACATCAGTGTTGGCTATGAGGGCCAGCAGTTCTTTGCTATGCAAAGACTGAAAGTGCTCTTCTGCTGCGGCTCCCCATCCAACCCAAAAGAATAAAAAGGCTTAAGAGTCAAACGCATGCTGTCTCTGTCCTTACTTCCATAGTTGCAGGGAACAAATGGGGAGGGATTCTCCACACATTACTGCAGCAGAACAGCCTGGAGCTTCCGGAATTATTCTGACTCATCCTGCTGAGGAGTTCCAGTATCTAAACCAAAACTCCCTCCAGAGGCCGTCTTGCCACCGAGGTCACAGTCAAGCAAGTCCCCATTCTGTGCAGAATCAGACCTTCAGAGCGGTCGCATGCATCTCCCTAAAATGAAGCTGTGGTGTGCTCCTCTCGGAGCTTTTAACGATACTATGTGAGGCTGCCAGAGCATGATACACCTCTCTCAGGTTCTCTGGGCTTGGAGGAGGTTCCCCCTGGGCCCACATCCATAGCCAAGCTGCCCTCTGTAGCTCACCATTCACAGCGAGGAAGTCCAGGAGCACTCGAGGGAAAGCTTCTGCTATGGGCCTTGCTCCCAAACCCTCCGTGCCAGAGAGATACTCAGTGTAAACATCACCTTCGATGGTTTGTGAAGAGGGAGCCAACAGACATTAAAGAGAGCTTTCACTTTCATGATAGCTCTGAACATACAATTAACCACCAGTGCCCAGGATTCTATAGCAACTTAAGTACGGGTAGAAGAGTGTGGCCTGGGGCTCTGTCGGCATTAACGGTCTAATGAAAACCATTTTTAAATTATATTACGCACCGGAATAAGGTCTCCCTGCAAACAGCCAAAAGTCCTTACCGTAAACCTCGTAGGCAAACTCCACCCACGTGGCTGGGAGGAATGGTGTGGTCTGAAGGGATGCACCCGTGGTGTGCATTAAAGAAACAGAAATGATAGGTAATGTTTCAATTATGCTGACAGGCCAAAGAATGCTGATAGGAATACTGAAAAAGACAGTTTTCTGTAGGGCAAGAAACCCACTGGTGAGAAAAGCACGTTATCCTTTGATTTGCTAATCAGTTCTATAGGGAGGCATCTTCAGCGCTGTTCTGCCGGGGAGGGGGAAGAAGGTCATACTTGATTTTTCTCTGCTAGTGGTGAAAGAGAAGAGCTGAGGGAAAAGCTGGCACGTATCAGAGACTTTGGGCAGAGCTAATTTAGAGTCTACGACGAGGTAGACCAGGATGGGTGCCCACTCCATCCTAGGAAGGAGATCCATCACTGCCCACAGCCAACTCAGAACACATTACATAATGATCTGCCCCAGGGAGGACACGGGCGGCCGGCAGCGAGAGTTACTGTGACCACTCAAGCACGGCTGATTATGTGTCTTCTTCCTTCAGGCTCCACCTGCAAAGATGGCTGTCTTTCCCTCCGGCGCTCAGAGGCCTCCCACGTAGAGGCCAGGGCCCTCCCAACGTCCAAGCCCATCTCTGTCATCTGCTCCAAGGCTTCACTCCTGGGGAAGTCCTCTCGAGGCTGCAGGTTCAAACTCCCCTTCCCAGTGGTGTGGCAGTTCTCCTACACCCACCAACAAGAAGCAGTCAGTCTCATAGGCTTATGGCATAATGCAGTCTGATATGTCTAAATTTTAAATCAATTTATTATTATGTGTATGGGGCTTTTGACTATGTGTATGACTCTGCCCCACATGTGTGTAATGCCCAGGGGAGACAGATGAGGGCATCAGGTCCCCTGGAACTGGAGGTACGCACAGCTGTGTCACCATGTGGGTGCTGGGAGAAGAAGCCAGGGTGAGCAGTCTCTCCAGCCCCACTATCTGCATCTTTAAAGGTCAGCCACACCCGTGTGCCTCCCTTACCTACAAGACATGGCTGACTGGGATACCCTGGAACTGGACTACCTAGGGATCTTGAAAAAGGGCAAAGTCCAGCCATCGGTGCTTCTTAGCTTGATTAGCTTCTGCTAATTGGTGCTGGGCCCCTCCCTTCTTCTGTCAAAAGGGACAATCCAAGCATGTCGCCCTGAGTGGCATCACAGGACTGGCTCTGTGTCTGGAAGGCATTTTTATAGAACCTTGGGCCAGTGGGCTAAGAGGGGAAAATCGGCTCTCATGTGGAGGAGCATCTGTCACCAAGGGCCTGATGAGGTAAAAATGTAGGCAGAGCAAATCCTTGCATTGTCATCTAGATAACAGCAACAGGGTCCTTCTAGCTTTTTATCTCTGGGACTCTCTGCAGTGGATTCCCAGGTCGGCCTGAGACTGGCAGCAGGGCTTCCCAGGGCCTGGGCTTGTGTGCTTAGAGGGAGCCGGAAAATGTTTCCATGACTCTGTTATCTGCCAGCCCACGCTTCTCAGACACATGAGGATTTTCAAAGCGTGGGCTCTGCACTCTTCCTGACTTACGCTCCCAGCTCACTCACAGGCCCATTGCATTCAGATTTTGTCCATCTCACTAAAGACTACCCACATCAATTCCCCCGATGCACATACGCCCAGCCTGATGCAAAGCATGCTGGGACCTCATCATCTCCAGGAACACACCACAGAGCACCTTCATCCTGGAAACTGCAGTGACTGACCTGATTTGCGGTTCCATGTGCCCTTTCTTCCTGTGGCCTACTTCTGTCGGCTCCTTCTCTCTCTGACCTCTGAATGTCAGCCTCCGGGTCAGCTCCTATGGCTACCACGTCTCTATACTGGATAATCTCATCCACTCAGAGACTTATTTTCCACGTTGTACTCATATACATATTCTGCGGAAACCTCTGAAAGGTAAATCCAGATATTCAAGCACCTACTGATTGCTCTATTTGACATCAACCTTACCTGCTGAACACACCCTTCTCCCAGAGCTACAACATTCTCCTATCTCCAGAAAGCAGCTCTGGTCTCCCCAGGCAGCTCCTTCAAAATGTTGGTGTCCTGATTCTTCCTCTGTCCTTAGGATGCCTCCATACCTAATTCCTTTCTAACTCCAACATACTTGTTGAATCAATAAACCTCTCCCCGCCCCCAACCCTCCCAACACCCTGACTACAAGGCACTAGTAATTTTCCAAATCAACTGTCTCCCTACATGCATGTTTAGCTATCCGTTCCTTGCCCAGATAACAGCCTGCTGTAATAGCCACTGTAGCTTCTTACTGCAATTGGAGCGTTCTTCATCACAGTCAAAGCACATAGTGACCCCACTCCGTTAACACCGGGATGCACGCAGCACTCTTTCCCAACTTAGCTTTGCCCTAATTGTATATCCCAGCTCCAAGTCAGCTCGTTCTCGCCGACTCTCTTGACTTACTGCATATTTTTTTTCCCTTTGTACAATGCTTCAACTCTCCCCCTAAAAGACACCTTAAATGCCCTCTCAGCTATTCTATCTAAAATAGCCTTCGGTATAGTACTCTCTCCACATCACTTCATTTTCTCCACAGCATTACCACAGTCACCCAGTGAACGACGCATGCGTGACATCCCTCTTTCCCCACTAAGTGGACAGCTGTTTTGCTCCCCATGCCTGATGGCTGGCACAATGCCTGACTCCCAGGAGCACCTCCATTATGCATTACAAGAGAAAACCAAGGATCGCGTGAAAAGCTGTTGCCCACCATGCTCTAGGACATGAAAGTATTGGGCATATAATCCACAACCCATGATACAAAACACTCATGATCTCTTATGAAAAAAAATTAATCTTTGTTGTATCACAAAAATAAATTATAAAGTAAGAAAGAGTAGAAATGTCAGGACTGGAAAGATAGCTCAACAGTTAAGTTGCTGCTATTACAAGAGCTGGATTCAATTCCCAGCACTGACATCAGGCAACTCACAACTGTCTATAATTCCAGCTCCAGAGGGATCCAACACCTCTGGCCTCTGTGGTACCTGAATTCATGCACGCACAGACAGACAGACAGACAGACAGACAGACAGACAGACACACACACACACACACACACACACACACACTTAAAAATAATAAAATATTTTTAAAAGAATGGAAAGCCTTCATTAATAGAGTGGTCTCTATGGTCCAGTTGAAAATGAGTGTGACCTAGGGTTGGCCACAGGTTGACAATGATGACCTCTGACCAGGACAGTATGTGTGGGTTCCTTCTAAGGGCAAAGATTCTGAGTCTGTCCAGTTCCACCACAAGCCTTCAGTGTTTGCTACAACTCGAGAAGCTGGTTTTCACATGCTGTGGAGAATGCAGAAGAAGGCTAAGGAGAAACTCAAAACAATGCTTTGTCCCATCTGCACAATACATTGTGCACCTAAGTTTCTAATTAGACCAATTTTAGAAAAAAAAAAAAAAAAATGATTGCCTGGTATGTATAAGCACCAAAGGAGAGAAAGCCTAAGGTAAGTTCATGAGCTGAAACTCTTGATCAATTTCACCCTTTCCTTTTATATCTTTCTTTTCCACTCTACTGCTGTGGGAATCCGAGTGTCACTCCAGTCCATCAAGACCTTCTGATAGGGGTTCGAGAGGCAGCTCATCACTAAAGAGCACCTACTGCTGGTCCCGGGGACCAGAGTTGCATTCCCAACACCCACATCCTGAAGCTCCAGGGATCACATGTCCCATGAGTCTGGGATTGAACGTGCCCATAACATAACACTAAATGATGGTTAATCATTTTCTAAACAGGTCCTCATCAGGTTAAGCCCCTTTAGCAAAAACAATGAAGCAAGCTGGCCCTGGTTCAGATCACGGGTTGCAATGTTAGCACTTGCTATCTGTGTGACCTTGAGGAGGGAACACTGTGAGAGTGCGGATGCTTACTCCCATTGCCTGAAACAATTATGTGAGGACTTAACACACAGCAGCCAAGCACTCGAGGAGGCATGGTGATAACCACTGTATGGTTTTAAACCATCACTCTGAAGGATACATTAGAGGCCTGCAAAAATAGTGAGCACCCTGCCCTGATTAGAGAAGGCTAAAGGGAAGCGACTTGTGAACTCCAACATCACTACCTAGTGGTGGAGAAACCTGGACATGTTACAGAACCTCCCTGTGCCTTTATTTTCCCCACCTATAAAATAGGGGCAGTGAATAATACCCAAACAGATCCAGCTGCTGAATATCAGTTAATACATACAAAGAAATGTCAATTGTGTTTACTCAAAGATGCTTATGTCTCAATTCCAGAAGTTAGAATACGGTACACATATGGCAAGCTTTGCTGATGAAATTCAAGATTCTAAGATGGTGAGATTATCCTAGAATATCCAGAGAGGGCTCTTAAGGGCAAAAGGATCTCAAGGAGAAAAGAAAACAGTTAGAGCAAGGCCCACAAAGGGAGCCTGAGGACAGAGAGGATGAAACAATGCACCCATCCTGGCCTGAACCACAGAACTCGCAACTTCTAGAAGCTGGAGAAGAAACAGACTCTTCCCTAGAGCCCTGGGATGCCACGTGGCTCTGAGCCCTCTGAGCTCCCACCCAGCTCCACCTGCTTCCACACTTCCAAACTCCAGAACAACCAGATCACATTTCTTTCTTTGTGTCTGGTACGGTTACAACAGCACACCAGGTAAAGGGCTGGCCCTGCATGAGCAAACCTGAGAGAGCTGTCCAACTGCAGACCGTCTCAGCAGAGACGGTCTGCAGCATCCCCAGACCTGGAGAGACTCAATCAAGCTCCTTGCCTGGAAGGAGGATGAGCGGCCACGCTGCAGCGGCCTGTCCCCAGGGCACAGTTGGGTCAGACGTCTGCCGTGTGCTTCTGCATACAGGAAATGAGCAACTAGTGACTGTCCAGGAGCCTGGAGCTAGATCAGCAGTCAAGAAAGTGCTTACTGCTCATACAGAGGACCCAGAGTCAATTCCCATCACCCACACAGTGACTCAGAACTGCCTACGACTCCAGCTTCAGGGGATCAATTGTACTTTTCTGGCCTCTGCAGGCTCCTGTATACACCTGGCACACAAAAACTCAACTCGGGCACACATACATACACATAAAAGTCATTAGAAATATCTTTAATTGATTTCCAAGAAAAGAAACACCAGCGTACTCATCCTAACATTGTCTCAAAGTTGAGGGATTTAAAATGTATTCAAGCGACTCTAAAGCTCTGAAGGGACAGATCCAGTTCAGAAGGGACCCCAGCTTGTCCAAGAAAAGCCATGTGGCTTAGCCCAGGCTGATACAAGCAGGGGGATAGTAAAGAACGTGGCAGGAAAGAGGCCAAACAATGAGAAGAATAAAGGCAGAAGGATGTTCTCTTGGTGTTTTAGTAGGGCAACTGGATGGATATGACGACATCGCTCAGGAAAAAACAGGATGCTGAACGGGGGAGAAAATGGATGGAAAACTGATGCACCCAGCAGCTAACAGGCTTCTACATGACGGTTATGAGTGTCGATGCTAGTCTGGAGCTAAGAGGAGAAGTCAAAGCCGAATATACACATACCCAGTACAGACAGGAATTTCAAGCATTGGAAATAAGTGCGGTTTGCCTGGAGAGCACGCACAGGTCCACCTTTCTATATGGGAAATGGCTTACCAGGCAGTTCTCACACATCCTCAATTAGGAACCACTGCAATCAAGCTAAATATAGGAACTGCAACTTGGCCGAGGAGGGAGTCTTCCCAGCCCACAGGAGTCATGGTTACTTAGCAGTGTCTAGTCAGTAGTCGACACTATTCCTCATCTCCGGGAAAATACTGCCAGTCAATCTGATGGCAGGTAACTTCACAGGAAGACATTGGGGTTTTATAACATGACAAGTAATGCTTCAAATGTCCACTTCACCCCCAGAGGCCAAAAGGAGGGAGAGTGACCTGGCCTGTGGTCACAGTCGTCAAGTCACAGGCCACTGCACCAAGGGACTTCCTGATGGCACTTGTCTGGATCTGGAGGGTAACACACCTGATCTCTTCAAGGGTTCTGTCATGATACAGCCATTCAGTCAGTCAGAGAAGGAAGGGGCATCACCGTGTGACTGTGAAGAGTGTGGAATTGTATAGTGTCCTCCCAAAACTCAGGAGTAACACACACGGTCACTCTTCATAAACCCCACTCCCTAGGTAAGACAGAAACAGAAGCCCCTCATAGACACAGAGAAGACAAGAGTGCCAAGTGGCTGAGGTGAAGAGCCCAGGTTTCTGGCATGCTCTGGCTGGCTACTCGAGGGTCTTGGGAGTCCCTGGCAGCTGCTGGTGTCACCAGGCAGGATCCCAGCCCTGACCAGGGAGAACACCTTCCCACTGCTACACGCCAAACCGGAGGCTGGGCCTCCAGCTCTGGCACCTTCTGCAGTCACATGTCAGAACACTGCCCCACACCGCACCGCCACACTATCAGTGCCCAGATGTACGTTCAGATGAAAACCAAAACCACCTATGCACACCCAGGACAGCTGCATGAAGCCACCTCCTCTTTACTAAGGTGACAATTTAGGCACCTAGGTATCATAGGAAGTGAAATTTTGCAAAACAGACCCTCTTCCAAAGAAACCATTACTGGAGGAGGGGTAAGCCAGACAAATATCTGGATTATAAAACATTTTAATAAAATGTAGTTTTATTACTTACAAATCCACTTGACAACTACAATTAATCGCACTGTGCAAATTATCTAGCACCTAATAATAGGTTTTAAACTCAACACTTTCAAATCTGTTCAACAGATAAATCTCCCCATGCCCCTGCCCACCCACCCACCCAAAATGTTTAAGAATCACACTACTGGTGTTTCTCCCAAGACTTACTTTTAATATACTTACATTCTTTTTAACACGTTTTTATTTTTATTGTAGATGTTTATTGGGAGGACATGCACCTGCGAGAGAGCTCGTGTAGAAGTTAGGGGACAACCTTCAGAAGTTGGTTCTCGGCCTCCTCCATGTGGGACCCTGGGATCACACTCAGCTTTTCAGGCTTAGCAGCAAGCATCTTTATCTATTACGCCAGCCCTGATATATTTATATGCTTATACTAGCATTCTGAGATAATCTATCAAGAGTAGATCTACTCCCCACCCAAGAACTTACAAGTAAGCTCACACGGTATACTTGAGGTAGCAACAGTTCACACATAACCCAGCTCTGTTGGTAGATATCACCCATCAAGAATGGCTGGTCTATTCTGGTTTCTGACTCCTATCTATGCCATCTGCTTATCTCTTTATCCACAAGGTAATTATGGATGTATATTTATACTAAACTCACTTTGCAGAGATGAAGGGCCTATACAGTAACTTAGAATATGCTGGCAAAAGTTCTGTCAACATAGCAATTTTGAGAAAATACAATTTCAACGTAAAAAGAGAATAAATGTCTGTAATGGGAAAAGCCAATCAAACTGAACAGTCTTAGCTTAATAAAAATAAATGCAACTGACATGCCTAATATCATTTCTCATTCAGAAGTGGTTTGGGAAAGTCTTTAAAAATGGGGTTGTATTAAGTTGATTATCAGTCTCCCCTATGATCTTACTAATAGGAATCATTTCCCAAATAGGTTCCTTCTAATCTTTACTAAAAGAAACCATGTATTTAGGCAAGAGTCATTTCTGTTCATATAAACTCTGAATTGCCTAAGCATCGAAGATTCTAAAGGGTTACAGTATTCCTTCCAAGGACTTGTATTTAACAATGAGCTGAACCAACTGGCCACAGGCAGAATAGGAAAGTGAGCACCTGCAACGGCCAGCATTGTTATGAATGCCACGGTGAGCTGGAGAGTAAGGTGCGCCGTGGCTAAGAATACACACCGCTCATGCAAGAGGGCCCAAGGTCAGCTCCCAGCTCCCTGGCCAGCAGCTCCCAGCCACCTGGAATTACAGCTCCAGGGCACCAAGTGTTCTCTTCTCCGCTCTGTAGGCACCTCACACACACACACACACACACACACACACACACACACACACACACACGGGCACACACATATTTAATTAAAAATAAGATGAATTGTTTTTGAAAAGCATAGTAACCAATGTTTAAGAACACATCAGCTCTAAACAACACATTAAGGACGAACTTCTTGGCTCTCACACCTTATGTTTCAATAGTTGCTGGTTAGCTCTTCTTACCCTGGAAGTTCCGAGAAATATTTTGCATTTCAAGTCTTGTAGCTTTTTGGCCCTGCAAGTTTTCAAGAGTTGGTTCTGGGCCAAAAAACAATTTTTAGTTCTTCCACATGTGGGCCAGCCAAAGAGGAGAGGCTCTTCATCAGTAACAGGCCATTTGGCAGGTGTCTTCAGCAACATGACTGACCTCCAATCCAACCAGAGCTATGAACCATCGAGCTGGAGTAACTGCCTTTTGACTCTTTATGGATTTCTCTCTTCATCTCCCTCAACCATACACACAAAATAACCCAGGTTCTGTCTTACAAATTAGAAAAAATAATAATAATAAAAACTTAGTCCCATCAGGTACAAGAGTCCTTTTGGTTTCCCATTGAAAAACATGTCTGAAATGCTTCCTCCTGATGACGTGTTTTCATAGGCATGTTCCTCCGTGTGCTAGTTTCTGACAAACTGAACACGGCTGCTTTATGTTATTAACATCTGCTGCATGGGAATCTTAATGTAAAAAGTGCAGATTTTGGCTAGAAGAAATGCACTTGGCCCAGGGCTCTCCTCTTCAGGCACAGTCTCAGAGTGAGCTCATTCTTCCTCTGCTCTGATGAGGCCTCGGCTGACGGCACCTTCCTTGATCTCTTAGCCCACTTGGCTATTTCCACCAACGTCCACTCTGTCATAAATAAAACTGAACTTGGCTTCCCAGACTAGCGTGTCTTTCAAACTATTTGTCTGCAAAGAGTATAATTTGCCTCCAATATCCCAAAGGAGAAAAAGTCAAGGGAAAACATGTGACTCCAACCACCCATCTTTGTCCTTTGCCATCTACCAGAAGAGCCTGGCGTTCTCCTCACAAAATGTCTGTACACTTTTTCTCCTGTTTTTGATTGCAACCAATTCAATCCTGGAACAAAGATTTACTGCCTCATGTCTGTTTGTTCATTACCTCACACAGATTCTCAGCTGCCTTCCTGTTTCTGGGTCTTCCTACACACAGCTACCAGAATAATCGAGATTGAATATTCTCTTCACTCCCTTCCAGGTCTAAAATTTTCTACGAGATGAATTCTCTAATACTGTCTCTCTCAGGCATCTTCCTAGTACACAGTGACTCTGAGAAGATTGCCTCTGCCTGACTCCCAGCTGGAGCCTGACTCCAAGCAACTCACCATTTCATCCCAAACTGTTCTTTTTACTCGTTTTGTTTGTTTGTTTTTGAGACAGAGTCTTTCTATGCAGCCCTCTCTGTCCTAGATGGAACTCATGGTGTAGACTAGGCTGCCCTTGAACTCCAGGAGATCTGCCTGCCTCTGCCTCTGGACTGCTGGGACAAAAGGCGTGTGCCACCACACCAGGCTCAAAACTAAATACCAAAAGTCTTCTCTAGATCCAGCCAGTCTCCTCGTCCCTTCTCAAATGCCCAAGTTCAAGACCGCAAGACTGGAGAAGTGTTGTACTTGAGTCTAGCAAGGATGCTATTGTTGCCAAGGTCAATTACACACACTCAACTCCTCCCCTTCTTTCCAAGTCCAGTGATCCAGGCCATCAACAGAATGCAGCTGTGTTTCCGAGATCCCTTTTAAGTCCAGGTCTTAAGAAATAAGGACATGGACAACTGCACGCATGTCCAATATACGGTCCAGCAACCTACACGAAGCCAGGATAGGCAGAACATAAATGAAGGCCAACATCTCTAGACATCTACATCATATCACAAGGTCAAAAAGTTAGATGCCAGAGACTACTCTTTGATTCTTCACTCCTGTATCCCCAGAATCTGCAACAGTCTGCAGGGCACATAATCTGTGGACTGTATGTTTAAGTGAGAAGCACATCTAGGATGCCCACTGAAATCTCTGAAAGATCTGTCATCCTTCTAAGTTTGAAAACCTAGGCTCCTGATGGTACATCAGAAAGGCCACTAAGCATGTCCAGGTATGTGTTGGCAATGACTACTGGCATATTTCCAAGGTCAAATTTATGTCACCTAGTGCCCATAGTGGAAAATAGAAAACAAAACAAAACCAAAAAAACCCCAATTAACTAACCTACGAACCATTTCTCCCCTCGAATTCTATATCTACTTTTTATGCACAACTTATCTGGGATGCAGATGATTGTTTAAACAACAAGTTTTCCTGTGAAACCGAAAATTGTGAAAGAGAAAAGTTGGTCATAAGGCCCCACCCTCGCATTCTACATGAGTGGCACAAAGGAACTCAGAGTTGTACCACATCTACGCTGGCATGTCAACTGGTGTCGTCACTAGTTCAAGTCTTCAATCAGCCATATTGTTGAGATTTTACGGGGGTAGGTTCCCTGTCATATCTAAAAGACACATCATCTCAACACACATACTGCCATGTTCCCTGCGCTCAGTGTAGGGTTGTCATGTTGTAAGTACAGCAACCCCACTGGTCAGTTGTTCTCCATATGCTGACCAGCTGTGGCTTTCTGTAATGGGCTCCATCTGCTGCCAAAAGAAGCTTGCTTGAGAGGTGTGGATATAAGCTATACATACAAGCTACACTGAACACACCCAGGAGATTGCATTTATATATTTACACGCATGCTTACACACACACTCACACACACACACACACACACACACACACACACACACACGCACTCACGAGTGCGAGCATGCACTAGCGTGCACATACACATAAACACCTGTGCACACCAATAATAATTAAAGAAAAAGAAGCTATGATTTTTGAAAGCAAGTTGGGGTGATGGGAAGGGTTAAAGGGGGGGAGAGGAAACAATGTAATTATATTTTAGTTTTTAAAAACTTTTTTTTAATGTAAACGCTCATTTTAATTTTTATGCAAGTGTTCCATGGCAAACAAAATTTATTTAAGTCAAATTTTAAAAAAAGCAAACAAATCAATCAATCAATCAATAAAAGAACTCAGAGGGAACACAGCCAAGGATGCAGGAACCCAAGTGCCCACACTGACAGAAAGGGGCTTCTCATGGGAAAGGAGACAAAACAGAACCCCCCCCCCCTCAGAGCTAACTGTGAACAACAATCTGAAAGGGCAGCCCTTCTTTCTTTTGATCCCACTAAACCCTGAGAGCCTTAAGTACTGACACATGCTGAGCTGGAAAACTACTTTTAGCCAAACGAGATGCAAGAGACAGTATTCAATGGCTTCTATTTCCTCTGTCAGTAATATAGAGGGAAAATGAATTAGAAATAGACATAGAAAACAATAAGCTACCCAAGGAAGTCACAGTCCAGATGTGAAGGAGATGGAAACAGCATGCTTCTAACAGCTGGAATCTAAGATACAAGAATTCACTTGCCCAGATGCCAAGAGAAGCATATTTAAGAATGCAGCGCCACGCTTCCTTCCCAAGAGGGAAAGTTACCTGACATAGTGAACAACACCATGCTATCAATATTTACAATGTTCATTATGTTCAAACACTCTGGTGTATTTTGATTGGTAAACAAAAATCATACACATTTACCAGGCACAACATGTTGCTTTGAAATGCCTATACATTTTGGAACTTTCAGTCAAGTTAACATATGTATAACTTTTCAAAATTAGCACCTCTGTGACAAGAACCCTTAGAATCTACTCTGAACAGTTTTGAAGAGTGCTCTCAACCAGTTACCACAGTATACAATAAATCTCTTGGGCTTTTTCCTCTATAGGAAATTCAGTATCCTTTGTTCATTGGTTCCCAACCTCTGTAGCTGATGGGTAGATCAGAGACAGGAAGTCCTGGAATGAGAAGCAAGTGACTTAAAGCTGATGGGAGGGGGGGGGTGTAAAAGAGAACAACAAACTGCTGCTTCCAGGAATATGGAGAACGAAGAGAAGACAGAATCAACCGGAAGACGATTGAAAACACCACTTTCCCCATCTGACCCGTAGTAGGAGTTGGGAGCTCATATCTAAGGGTGACAGATCAGGAAGGCAAATAGAGTTATAGCCTTCTAAGTTATTAAGGATATCAAGCAGAAGAATTAAGTACCAAACTAATATGTATACAGCGGGGAGGAGAAGAGTCCCTCATCTTTTATAAAAGGAAGCATGGGTTCAAGATGGAACGACGTGTTTTCCAGGAGTGCAGGCGAATGTTAGTGTGAGGAACAGAGCCCTCATTGAACTGAAGCCTCCCCGGAAGCAGGGCGGAAACTGGACCGGGTTGGCCGGCAAAAAAGAAAGAGCTGTCAATGCACACCTCTGTGTTTGTGAGGGGGGATTGTTTCTTTTATTATTTACCTTCACTAAAGGAGTTAAAAGACAGATAGATCACTGTTAAGACTGCCAGTTCTCAGCACCAGGTGTGGTGGCACATGCCTTTAATCCCAGCACTTGGGAGGCAGAGGCAGGCAAATTTCTGAGTTCGAAGTCAAGGCCAGCCTGGTCTACAGAGTGAGTTCAACGACAGCCAGGGCTACACAGAGAAACTCTGTCTAGGAAAAAAAAAAAAAAAGACTGCCAGTTCTCCTGATCCAAGATGAAGTGGTTCACTAGAAAGAGTACAGCATAAGGTCTGGTTCAGGATCTGTTTTGCCGAGGAGGGGAGGGGAGGGAAAAATATTCCTAGACTGGAGAAGAAAGCCCTCTGACAAATACACACAGCACACACTGAAGGGGGAAGGAAAATAAAGGAAGAGAAAAAGACTTAAAAACACCAGCCATAAGCAGTGAGAGATGCCACGCCCATTTAGATCATACCAAGTGTACTATGGTTTAAAGACGATGGTACAACCTCTAGAGACACAACCAAGAAGAAAGCTATACATAAGCTTTAGGAGCAATCATTAAAAGAGAAAAACAAATTATTCTTTAGTGAATAGAACAGCAGTCTAGATCCTGGGCAACCCTCCGGACAACAGAGAGAATTGCCCTGTTCTGTACAAATAGGTTATGAAAGATACCCAACGTGTGGTCTCTGCTTCAGCCTTACTGACTTAACCCAAATATTCAGATTGCTCTCTGTACTCCACCTAGGGGTCACAGCAAGCAGCAAGACTCAACAGAGTTATAGGTTCCAGTCTTGAAGGTATAGGCTCATTCTGCCTGGTGCGCGGTCCGGAACACTCACACACAGGGCAGTCCTCTAGCGGAAAAAACTTTCAAAGTTTAGGGTCTGGTAGTGCAGGCTGTCATCCTGGCTACTTTAGAGCCTGAGGCAGGAAGAAAACAAGTTGAAGGCCTGCCTAAACTACAGGGAGTTCTAGGCCAGGCTATACAACTCTTTAAAGACTTTGCCTCAAAATAAAAATGGGGAAAGGAGAAGGATGGGGAGGGGAGGTGGTGGATTGTGATTCTGTGGGAGAACAGTTACCTAAGGTGTGAGGCCCAAGGTTCAATTCCTACCACACTAGCGATGCTAGTTAGTAAGTAAATAAATAAATAAATAATCTTAAATTTCAGGTGAAACTTAAGTCTCTGTGCTCTAGCACAGATGTGCCCACAGAAACCTGGAAATCTATGAGGCATGTAGATAAACACAAGATTTGAACCCTGCCTTTAAGATACAAATTTTGACCAGTGCTTATTTAATAGCCAATTTATACGAATTTTATCTTCAAGGATTCTACCTTTACCTCATCACCCTGTCTGCTTCCAACAACAGAGAAGAACGGTTTAGACCCAGGATTATCTAATCTTCTGAGAAACATCAGGTAATAAATGTTGTGGGTTTTGTGGCCCAGAAGGTTTCTGCCCAGCCATTTGACTGTTCTAAGAGGATTCACACACAAGTAGCTATGGATATGAAATGAAATTAACTATTCAAAGATGTAAAAATCCTTTTTAGCTGTGGCCCTACAAAGATACGAAGCCAATTGTCAACCTCACAGCTAGCTGGTTTAGGCGTAAAGACAACAACCTCAATGCTTCCTGCTCATCTCCCATTCGGTCTCTAAAGATGTTGTTTGTAAGGCAAGCCACAGTGAACACTTCCAGGTTTTCCCACCCTACCGGCTTCTATCCATCTCAAGAAGGCACTCGAAATACATCAGCTAGATCATCACACTGAACACAAAGAAATCCAAGCTGAGAAAACTTCAGACTTTCAAGTAACGCTCACAAATGATCTGTATATCTTACCTCTAAACAGCAAGGAGAGTAAATTGTAGCTTCTGCCAACTGCCTATGAGCTTGGAGAAAGCAAAATCACCTAGTAGCTATGATGTGAACAGGCTGCTTTTATCAGAATGTGTACATCCAGGTGGCAAAGGTAAGTTAACCTTCCCTGTTTTTCTTTACCTTGTACACGAACATGATGTACAATATGTTTTCTGTAACATATTGCGGTCCTAGATATGTAACTGAATTTTATGTATCCAGAGAAAAAAATACAGTATGAACATCTAAATATACCTCTTATCCTTCTGAGAATTAGAACCAGGGCTTTTCAGTCTCACTTTCCTAAAGTGCAAAATACCCAGAAACACTGTGTTAAAAAAAAAAAAAATGCCTTTGTTCAGACCACAGCCAAACTGATTTTCAGTAGGGACAGTTGTCCCCTCAACCCCCCAACAGAGGCTATTTATATCTAGCCAATGTCTGGGAAGATTTTTCTGATTGCTTCAATGGGGGCAAGAAAGGAGATAAGTGGCTGGCTGCTGGCATATACCAGGACAAGAACAGGGTACTGCCAGATACCCTACCACACAGACGTAAGCCTCAACACCCAAGAATTAACTGACCCAAATATCAACAGAAAAGATAAAGCCCTGGAGCAGAGGAGGAAAGATAGAATATGCAGTTGTAACCTCTAGCACCTCTCCACAGGGCTTTCCTTAGGAGATACTATTAGACTTAGGATACTTTCTTAGATACTTGTTATCTGTATAAAAGTATAAATGATATTACCTTAAACACACACTCTCTCCAATATTTCATCTAGTCTTACTCAACAATTTGTTCAAAATAAATTACTACTTCTGTATCAGGAGGCAACACCAACAGCATTCATTAAAGGGCAGGGTGTGAGTTCCACTTCAATGCTGTCAATTCTCAAAGTCTGAACTGAAACATGGTTTCAACTGCAAAACTAGGAAGGGCTTAGGGAGGGCAATTAAAACCTGTTTGGATTCAAGTGTTCTACTTCTTCCCTTGATCAATCTTCTATCAACTACTATAAAAGGAGGTGAAGGTCTCCACGTTACAGCATCCCTCAATGTAGTTCTGGAGAAACACTTACAATCGAGAGGCTGCCACATCAGGCGCTTGACCCCAAAGGAACAAGGTCCAAAAATATAACGAAACCTTCAGAAATCAGAAACCACAGCTCACCAGAGCAGATGAATTAAAGGGTTTTCTATGGAGAAACTGAGGTCTCTGAATAGAGAAAACTGGAGAATGGAAGGGGCCAGCAAGAACCACCCCTCAGTTTCTAGGTGGATGTTTTTAACATTAGAAAACCAACAGCAAGCTCAGAATAAAAACCTAAACAGAAGTGGTCACTTCATCAGTGTTCTGTCCAGAGCACAGAAATCCCTTATGGCTAATGAATGAACAGTCCCCTTTCAGTGAATACAATCCTGACACCTGTGATCAGACATACATACCTTTGTATCAGACATAGCCAGGGCATCTCGTCCAGCTGATTTCCAGAAGCTCAAGTCTGAGACCTGTGCTTTGCAGAGGAGTCCCAGAGACTACTAACCTAGGGAGGGGATGGAGAGGGCCCACCTCACAATACTTGAACTTCTAATCATGATTGCAATCAGAGCTCCATCCCTTCCCAAATGTCCCAGATCTCAACCATTACAGCCCAGGAACCAGGGAAACTCCCCTACTGTGCTCCCTAAACAAACCCAAGCAGCGAGGGCTGTTGTCCTAAATACAGTGCATCACTGCCCCGAGGGGGTCAGGGTAGGAGATCACTTTTATTAGATACGCTTCAGACTAAACAATTTATAAGAAACAAGGAAACAACAGCCAGGCGATGAAGATCTCATCACACTTACTGCTGTGGATCAATTTTTATTAACACGTTCTTTGTTGGACTCAGAAATCATGGGTGCAGTTTTTGCTTGGTGTTGGCTTATGTCTACACAGCTTAGGCTGGCCCCAGGACATGCACCAATACTCCTGCCTCAGTTTCCCAAGTGCTAAAAGATGCCAGTGAGATGTCTATATATACATCTAGCTGCAGGAGTCTTTGTTTTGTTTTTCTACGGCGCCCAAGTTCTCATCATAACGGCTTTCAAATCAACTACTTCAACACGCTTTCACTTTTCTCACTTGATAAATGTTCTCTGAGCCCAAAGATCAAGTCTGAACCTGGGTTGTACATTTTCATGACTTTCCAACTTCTGAAGAGATGTTCAAAAGCAACATCAGCCCCTACATCATGTGATACAGTAGTTAAAGACCGACTCTTTGTTATTAAAAAAAAGTCCTAATTCCTTGTCTTAATACTCTAGATAGCATCATGACCCTAGTGGTTTTTCCTATTGTGCACCCTAGAGTGGCTGTTGGAATGACCTGCCTTTCCAGGGAGATAGAAACATTTCTCCACCCAGTCTGCTGACTTTCTCATAGCTAGCATAAAGTATTTTCAAGGCATTAGGTCTGGCCCACCTCTCAGGCAGAGCGGAGGTTTGTTTTGGCTTGTTTTTACTTTTTTTTTTTTTAACTAAGATCAAATAACCCTAAAAATGTAGGCTACCTGCTGCCTTGGCCATAAGGAATTCTTAAAGTAACACTCATGAGAAAGCCCCCTAAAGGTTTTCCTTAGGCGGGCCACACTGGGGGCCAGGGGAGTGCCGTGAGGGGCAGGGGGCGGGACATGGCTGGGGTGGCGCCTACCCTTGCCCCAGAACTGAACAGGTGGCAGGAAACAAGAGTTGCTAAAGAAGGTAAATGAACAAAAGTCCAAAGAACAGCTTGCTCTCACCCTGGGGATGGCCTAAAGCTACAGTTTGCAAACCAAATGGACCGCATACCTAAATGAAGTTTCTACATCAAGAGAGAGAGTAACTAGAATGGACAAGATAACCTTTCTGGTTGAGTGGGATATAGGACACCCAACCTCCGCATACACTGACCAAATTAGCTCTACTGAAACTCAAGAATCCCACCAAAACCTGTTCAAGAAACAGAGGGCAACATAGTTTGGTGATGCTGGGGATTGTTGTGAAATTAAGGTTAACATATAGTGTAGACATAGAAATAAAATGAAAGAACGTGCACGTTTGGATGCTCTGCTTCATAATGGTTTGCATCCTAATGATGTTTGGTTGTAAAAGTAAATTAGAAGACTCTCCGGGAAAGCGTAAATCTGAAGCCCTGAAAAGGACCACATTCATTCTGTCTTCATAATAAAGCTTACTTTTCCGGGGGATGGGGGGGGGGGGGTAGATCATAAGCTAAGTCACCACCAGCAAGCCTATTTCTGTTCTACACAATTCTGGCAACAGGCAGGTTGTTCTAGCGAGACAACTTTGTGACTCTGAGACTACACTCTGAGAGCTGCCTGTTCAAGTCCGAGACTTTGCCTGTGTGACCTTGGGCTGAGGAAGCTCCTCTGCGCCTCAGTTCCACACCAACTGAAAAATAGCTGGGGAGATAAGTTCATCGTATGAAGTTAACGGTCAAACACATGAGACTTACTAAAAGGGCTTATAGAGTTCAGCTACTGGGAGATTCAGTGGCCCACCTATTCTAAACCTTCTCTCTACAACGGGGTCCAGATTTAAAAAAATACAGAGGATGCCACTCCCAACACCCCCCTCCCCGCCTCTCCCCCCCCCTCCTCTCTCTCTGAATAGGTAACACACCACTTCTGAAGCCCACCACCACCGCTCTGCCAAATGATGTACACTCTAGGCAAACCTTCAACTTCTCAGTGAGCTGGGTGGGTTCATACAAAAATAGGAGGACCAACTGCCTGAGATGTCTCAGTAACGGAATGAGTCACTCACTGCTTTAGAAACAGAGGGAAATGTCAAGGTTGCCAGAGAACCCCATGCAGATGTTCGCATAAATCAAATCATGTTCAAGCGATCACCCAGCCAAAGCCAGAGGACACTTATTAAGATATCACTGGGTAAGAGGAGTTCCACTTATAAATTTCATGCAAAGAGAAAACTCTGGAAATGGGGTGGGGAGGAGAAAGATGCATTTAACTCCAAAATTAGAGAGCATGTGGAACAAAGCTCAGACCTCCCGGGCCCTGGCTGCCAGGTTTTACCTGTTATCAAACTGTTTATTCCAGCCTCATCCCTAAGGCCGGTGCAAATTCCAAGTTCAAAATTTAAAGGCAGCTGAGAGCACTCGTTATATATTTTCTCTCTGTACTCTATAGGGGAAGCAGAAGCTGTAAACATTTGGAAGCATCTGTCTGTGGCCAGCTTTTTAATCCCACACTTCTAAAAAAAAAAAAACAAAACAAACAAACAAAAAAAAACCTTCTAGTGCTGTGTACTAATGACAGAAATCCCCAAGTCCTCGTTTCGATTTCATAATTCTTCAAGTAAAGCTTTCAAGTTACATTCCCACCAAGCCATTGACCCTAGTATATCAGAAGAAATGGCGAGGGCAATTTTCAGTCATTTAAGTTGTCATATTTAAAAAAAAAAAAAAAGGCAAGACATCAGCCTTATTCGGGTAGGTTGTAGATTTCTCTGGTCGACTAGTTGTTAGCTTGTCAACACTTGGATTCTTCAGATTTCTCCACACATCTGCTTCTACTAAAATGTATGTGTGTCAACAGCGAAGAGCCGTAAAGGCCACTCGCAATTGCTATGTGGTCACCTCCCAAACAGAACCTATTGTATCCATTTCTTTATTTTTAGTAACTTTTCCTGAAAGACTTCGGGTGGGTCGTTTGTTCAACTCCTCTGCCAGTTGGACCACCCCGCAGAGAACTGAGCGCCGCACAGCTTCCAGTAAGAGAATAACAGGCGCTTCCCCAATCTGCTCCAAACCAACCCGAGGTAATAGCTGAAGCATGACGACACTAAAATGAACCCTACTATCCATATCTCAAAGGGCTGCAACAGGAAATAAACTTTTTATCTCTTAAGAGACATTGAAAGGGGAAGGGGTCAGACACAGAAATCTGCCTAGGTGGGCTGTGTTTAATCAATTTCCGCGCCTCGGTGCGTTCAGGGATCTGGGCGGCCTCTGGCAGCTTTAACCCTGAACTAGCTTAGGGGCGACACTCACGCCGGTTCCCCACCAGCAGGTGGCCGAGCCCACTTCCACAGGCCCGGGTGCAAATGTGGAAACATGTTCTCTTCTGCCCGGTGCCAAGGCTGCCACCGCATGACGCCCAGCACTTTGCAAACTCAGCGGTCCAAGCGCAGCAGAACCTCAGCAAGCCGGATGAGGCTCCGCCGGGTCGTCGGGTGCGGCCTCACCCTGCCCCGGCGCCAAGAAGTGCGAGCCCCCCGGGCTGGCCCTCCAGTTAGCGCCCGCCACCAGGTGCTTACCTGCGGAAAGGAGCCCTCCTGGCGCGGGCCCCGAGGGTAGTCCAAGTGACCCCTGTCCAGCATCAGGTAGAGTGAGAAGATTACGACGCAGAAGATCGCGCTGCCGAACACGGTGAACTGGCGACTTAACTTCATTTTCCTCGATGGACTCGGGGCCAGGACGCGGTCCTCACCCGAAGGAGGCAGAAGACTGAGGACTCCAGCCGGCGATCGCCGAGGGCTCCCTGCTCCGGGCCGCACACCCTTCGCGCGCTACGGCGCGGGTCCCAGCTGCGCTCCGCACCTCGTCTCTGGAGCCACCACGCGCCCTCGGCCTACGCCCTGGCCCGCTGCCCTCCCCGGGGCCGGTCGTCCCTGCAAGGCGGACTCCTGGAGAGCAAGGCAAAGGTCCCCACAAACTTGCTCTCCTGCAGGGTAGCGCTACCCGGTAGGGCGGGCGGAGCAGTCAGAGGAGAGGTCCCTGCCCGACTTCCTGCCACCGGCCGCCACAACTGAGTCGGCAGGAAAAGTTTTCTCGACAAGGGCAGGCGTGTCCTCCGCGCCCAGAGAACGCGCGGGTTCCGCGGCTCCGGGGCCGAGCGTGCGGCGCTGGGAGCGAGGAGCGCGCGGAAGAAGGAACTGGACCTGGAGGCGCCGTTCCCCACAACTTAGCGCCGGGACACCCAGGCCCACCCCCGCCACACCGCCCCCGCGTGCCCGCCGGAGAGCCCCTTCCTGCCGCGGCTACTGCGGGGGCCCGACCGGGGTGCACCCAGTGCACCGGAGCGCTGCAATCCAGGACTTTCCTCGGCGTGTGTGTCCGATCCCCAGCCTCTCCCGGCCCCCGCCGCCCCTACCTTCGCCCCTCGCGGGCCCGGGCTGCACGCGGAGGGCGCAGGGGGCGGGCAGCGCCGGGAGGAGGCAGGCAGAGCGAGGAGGAGAGGACCGTCCCCGGAGAGGAGCCCGCTCCAGCTGCAGCCGTGGAGCACCCCCTCCTTCCCGCCCCGAGAACGCGGAGATGGCGGCGGCAGCCGCGAAAGGAAGAGCCGGTTCCCCAGCGCCACTCGGCGCTCCTGTACCGCCCGCCACGAGCCGGAGGAGACGGCGGCAGCGGCGGCGGCGGCGCAGCGGCCGTTGGGTCAATAGGCGCCCGCAGCCCTGGAGCTGGGCAGCCGGCTGGCCCCGCCCCCTCCCGACGCGCCGGGATGAGGGGGCGGGCCCCCTGGCGCCCAATCACAGCGCGCCGCCCGCCAGGCCCGCCCAGCGCCTGCCTCACTGGGCCCTGACAGTAGGAAGACCTCAAGAGGCTTCAGTGACAAGGGAGGTGGCTTTGCAGGAATTGAGGCCAGCAGAGAGGTGCCTCCAGGGCTCCAGCAGCCTAAGGTCCAGAGCGACAGTGGTTCATTCCCCAGATTCCATCCTCTTGTCGCGTCTTCTATCCTGGAACGCCCAGATCAGCTTGCCTTGGAAGGGTCTGTGAAGGGCTGTAAGGAGAGGTAGATATGAAATCTGAGGAGCCTAAAAAGGACTCATCTTTTCCTCTTGCTTTTGGCGACATCCTGGTGAAACCAGAGGGAAAAGGAGGCTGACAGAGCCTCTTGTAGGCAGATGTAGACATCTGGCGACAAAATCTAGTAAGAGGGAGTTCTGAGAAATGCCTGTACCCACTATTGAATTATGGTTTCTAGCTCCAAATTCGCCCTTTTCCACTATACTGTGAAAATGAATCTGGGCCTTTTAAGGAGGTTTCTCTTCACCCTTCTGGGAGACTGTGTCAGTAGAGGGTGCTGAAGAGACATTACAGGAAATAAAGGAACTTGCTTCCTGGTTCTACTACATCTGATAAGCAGTTTCTCCTAGCATTCCTGACTTTTTCAAGTACAGAGCTCCTCCATGGCCAACAGTTCTATAATGGTGTTGGGCGTGGATACTTTCCTGGCACCCTGTTAACAATGTATATAGGAAATTCCGGGACAATATCACAGTGATGTCTCTGCTATTCAATTAACCATACTGCCGTCTCCATAAAGTCTTTATCTTAGCACTTGATTGGATGGGAAGCCCATCTTTGGGGGGTCCTTTATCAGTTCAAGGGGTAATTATAAGCCCTGCTCTCCACAGTTGCTATCTAGGAAATCCTTGATTATTTAACTCCCTATTAAAGTTAAGAATTAGTTTTATTAAGCCCTCCGTATCCAGGAAGTAGTCCCAAGAGAGACCCCATAAAGACGGATTTAAAGGTCAGACTGGTTGACTTTTGCCTCAAGCTCCTTGCCAAAGGAAAACAGGATGATAATTTGGGTCATGAAGAGCATCACAGTTAATTAAGCAGTCACCTGTGGTTGATTCTGATGACGTGCCAATAGAGTGAGTACATGGGGAACTGGGGTACAGCTACTAAAGTAACTAAATAATGATGGGGGTGGTAGGCATTGGAGTGCTTTTGAATGCTCATAAGAAAAATGGCAAGTCCCTGACCATCAGCTATCCTAAGGTATGAGGATCAAAGAGATCCCTCTTGTAGCAAGGAGAATTATATAACTGAAGATCAAATGTTCTATTTTGGTTCTGGAGTCACTGACTTATTGTTATTATCGAATTCTCAAACATGGCAAGTTTTTTTTTTTCTTCCTCTAAAAAGTTGATGGATTAACTTGTGAATGATAAAATCCTAAAATTTGGAATGAGTTAGCTAAGGCTAGGACTAGCAGTTCCTCTCTGACCTATCCCATCCCCGACACAGACCTATGCAATCAGACTAAGCCTTCCCTTGCCAAGAGGAGCAGGGTTATCATTCTGGGGCTAAGCAGACTGGGTTTCCTTTGCTTAAAAACATTGTCATTTTGGACTGGAGAGATGGCTTAGTGGTTAAGGACATTGGCTATTTGTCTAGAACAGTTGTTCACCATCTGTGGGTCTCCACCCCTTTGGAAGCTCATTGACCCTTTCACAGGAGTCACCTAAGAGTCTCAGAAAACACAGATATTTTACATTATGATTCATAACAGTAATAAAATTATAGTTATGAAGTAGCAGCAAAAACAAACAAACAAAAAAAAAAAAATGTGTCTCGGGGGTGACCACAACAGGAGGCACTGAATTAAAGGGTGGAAGTTTTCGGAAGGTTGAGAACCACTGATCTAAAGAAAGGACCTGGGGTCTGTACCCACATACAGTCAGCTCAGCAAGCCATTCCTCAGTTCATAGGAATCTGGTACCTTCTGGTCTCTTTGGACACTAGTACCGCATGTTGTACCCAGACATACATGCAAGTAAAACATCAATATACTGAAATTTAAAAAATAAATAAATAAACGTATCATCTTTCAGGTTTGGGGGCTGTATGCATACTTTTCTTTTTCCTAAAATACTCATCTGTTCAAGAAAGTCTAGCAGAAGTGGTTGTCCTTATCTGGGCAGATTCCTTGACACAGAATTCACATCTCTCCCCAAACCACCACAACCAACTACCTGAGAATACGATTGCATCGGACTGTGTGTTCTTGTGGAATGAAATGAAGCAATGATTCACACAACAAAATAACTACAACTGTATCTAATATATGTCAGCAAAAAAAATCTGGAAACAATGATTAGAAATGAAAGATATGAGGCCATGAGATATAGACTGTAACACAATGTAGCAAACATGTATTCCTACTCTGGGCTGGAAGGATGGCTCAGTGGTTAAGAGCACTCGCTGCTCCTGCAGAGGGCTCAGGTTGTGTTCCCAGCACCAATATGACAACCTGGAACACTGACCCCAGCTCCAGAGGACCTGATGCCCTCCTATGGCCTCCTGGGATACTGCATGCCTATGATACACAGCTATACCTGCAAGCAAATGCACCGACGTGCAGAAAATGAGAGTCAGTCAACTCAAGAATGTATTTCTACTCTCAAGCATTCAGATCCTACAGCTCGAGGTGACTTGGCTGGTGGATAGTGTATGAGATTGAGATGCCAGAGCTTTATGGCATGGAGTGGAAAAGGAAATTTAACAATTTAGAGGAAAACAAATACTGTTACTAGATTTATCACATGCAGCTTGCAAGCCCATGCCCCAGCTGTGCTCCATGCAGTGACACAGAAGATAACTCCCGTTATTGAAGTTTTGAGAAGGATCAGGGGTGGGGGGTTGGGGGAGAGGTACTCCCAAGGGATTCTCCCATGGGCCGGGCATGGCCATAGATAATGGTTCAGCTGACCTACCTGATTTTCATGGAGATGAGAGGAGTTCAGAATAGCAGAGTCCAAGCAGTGCTCAAGCAACAGACAGAGCAGACTCCTTTGTCTTCAGAGCAGCAACCTACGTGGGCCCACAAGAGATGTCCTAAGAAAGTATCATATAGGCAGCCAAAGTAGGATATCACTTCCTTCCAACAGGCAGGGCTCTAGATCACTTAGCTAAACTCCGACTTGAGTGGCCACAGTAGCGAGGCATAGACTTTCAGTCAGCTTTCAGACCTAAGTCAGCCCACAGACCTGGAATCATTTGGTTGCCCTCTCAGGAAAGGCCTTGGTGCCGTAGCCACAACACACAAACAAAACGGCATTTCACTATGCAGGAGGAGAACTTGTTTATTTGGTGTAGGGAGTGTACATTGACAAACTTCAAAGGAAGTTGTAAACTCGGAGCCCTAATCTAATCTAATCGATGTCCTTATAAGGGAGAAGCACTCTATAACATACCCGATGCACACCATGGCCATCTGATGACGTGATTTTAAGCGGTGAGAGACACGACAGCTCTGCTGACACTTTGGTTTTAGACCGCTGGCCTCAGGACTCTGAGAAAATAAATTTAGGTTATCTGTGGCACCCTATCTCATTGTGACCGCCTTAATATGTGTGGACTGGTACAGAGAGCAGCCACCCAGCTAGGACATAATATATATTAAAAAAAAAAATCATACAATTCATAGGAAAAATAACAATTTTAAATAAGTAAGGGGCCTAAATAAATATTTTCCATAGAAGACATATAAATAGCCAACAGCCATACTTAAAAAAAAAAGTAGTGTTCAACAACATTAATCATCAGGGGCTTACATATTAAAATCATAATAGATACCACTTCATACTTGCTCTGATGGTTTTGGAAAGGAGTAAAATAATATTATTGAGGGTATGGTATAAAGGGGGCCCTTGTAAACTGTTGGAGGGCTTACAAACTGCCACATCAATAGACAGAAATCGTAGTACAGTTTTAGATCCACTGTAGAAATCAGTACAGCTTATGGAAAACACTAGGAACAATTCCCTGCATACCGAAAATAGAACTGCCCTACGACCCAGTAATATTACTGTGTGTATGTGTGACTATGTGTATGTGTGAATATATGAGTATATGTATGTGTGTGTGTTAATGAGTATGTGTGTGTGAGAGTGTGTGTGTGTGAGAGTGTATGTGTGTGTGTGTGTTTACAATCTACAACCTATAAGCAGCTTCTCTTTTCTAGAAAATTAATTTATATCATATCACTTGTGATCTATTCCACTCAGGCCTTTTACTATGGTATCTTGGGAGTCATGCTGCAACAACATCGGAGAGCAAGCAGTATCTAGTAAGACACTGCCTTGCTCAGGCTGGAGAAAAGTTCAGTAGTAAACTACTTGTTGGGCAAGCATGAAGAGGACAGGTTTGAACCCCCAGACAAAGCTCGACAGTGTGCAGTGCATCAGTAACTCCAGCCCTCCTCTAACATCATGGGAGGTGGAGACAGGAGGGTCCCTCAGAGCTATTGGCCAACTAGTGGAGCACACACAGCGCAGCCATGAACAAGAGACCCCGCCTGAAAAAAGGTGAAAGTGAGGACCCGTACTCAAGGCTGGCCTCAACCACAAAACGGTTACACTTTTCTAAAGATGCCATTTCACAACTGCTCAGCTTGTGCCTTAGTAATGAGGAAAAAAAATGTTTTTAATGTATGAGTCAGTGTCTCCCTAGAGTTGATAATAACCATTCTAATGAGGGAAGTGATACCTCATTAGATACATGCTCTCTCTGGTGCTCACTGAACTTTTGAAAATTCTATAGTTATGATTATAGAAAACCAAAAGACATATAGAAGGTTCAGCCCTTTGCTTTCCTGGCTGTTGGAAAATTCTGTCTGCTGAGGGTTTACATTCTTTCTGGTTAGCCTGACCACACTGCAGGTGGGGGCCATTTCTCAGGGCTGCCTTTGTCAAAAATAACCGAATAACCAAATAATAGCTCCTCCCAAAAGCGAGTTTGCTTACCACATACCACAGAAATAGGAAATACTCCAATTCTTTATTCCTTGACTATGGCTATAAACCGTAAACCATAAGCTATAAACTGTCCACCATACACTATACCTGTGATTTCCACCCGAACCCTCTACCTTAGACATAGTAGGACTCCAAAGACATGGAAAACCAGAGCAAACTTGGACATGTTCCTTTGTCTCTATCTTGGCTATCTCCTACTTCTACTGGTATCTATGAAGCAGTAGCTGACTACAGATCCTTCCTGAGTCCTGAAACCACCAACCTACGAAAGACAACCTCAGCCTTGACCTTGTGGTGTGTTCTTTCTCTAGCTGAACTTTATATCCATGACAGAAACTTGGGGAAGGGGTGAGTGGAGAGGACGCAGGCCCCTGAAGAGAGCAGCAGCAGAAGACAGAAGCTGGAGGGCGACGGCCTTGTCTGCAGAATTCTTCCCATCATTGATTGACATGGCTTCCATCTGTCTTTCCCAGTAGGATATGAGCTCCTGGAAGTCTTATGGTTTGCCACTGTATCCCATTCAGTAGAATAATACCTATCAATAGTGAGGTTTAATAGATACCTTCTCAATTAATTATTGGTTGTTGTCTAGGCTCTGAGGCACCAGTTGGGGTGGGCTCACTAGTGCTAGGAATAGATTAGTTGCCCTGACCTATAATAGAGGTCTGTTTGCTAGTCTATATTTAAAGCTGTTCTTATGACTGGAGAGACATGGCTCATTGGATAAGGGCACTGGCTGCTCTTCCAAAGTCCTCCATATGCCAGCTCACACCCATCTATCGTTCTAATTCCAGGAGATTCAGCACCCTCTTCTGGCCTATGTGAGCACCAGCCATGCACATGGTACACAGACACACAGAAATAGGAAAAACTCCCCTACACATAAAATGAAAATAAAATTTCAAAAGATAGTCTTAGCTTTATGAATCAGCACTATTTTTCCCCCACAGTATTTTCTTCAATGCCCTTTAAAGAGGATTACTGAAATCTTCCTCATCTAAACCACTACAGGAAAGCCAATATTTTGATAGAAAGACATGAAGCAAGTAAGTCTATGCTGAGTGTTGGACACATTTCCTCGTTTAGCTTTTATAATTAATGTGTTGATAGCTGTTTCATCTGTAATGAAACTCGGATGATGAAAAATGAAATAACTTGGTTTAAAGTATATAACTATTAAATGCACAGCTTGGTTCTTTCATTTTAAAAAGTCTCTGTTTCCTCTAGCATTCTAAAGAATTGAGTTCACTATCTCAGCACTCAGGAGACAGAGGCAGGTACATCTCTGAGTTCAAAGCTAGCCTGGTCTACAGAGTCAATTTCAGGGCAGTCAGGACCCTGAAACCCTGTTTCAAAAACAAACACACAAGCAAACAAACAAAAAATAGAATTGAATATAATTAGCTTTTGCAAAGTGGATAGATTTTCCATGATTACACTTGGGACTGTGTTGTTCAGATTCAGGGTAAACTGCATTTTTAGGTTCTTTAGGTTATTTAACAAGGGACATTGCAAAATGAATGTCCAGATTGTCGAGGTGGGATACAGAAGATCCTCCAAGAATGATTGACAGAACAGTACAGAGCTGACCTATCCATGCGGCTAATAGCTCTCACGGCTACTGGAACAAGGTCAGAGCTCTGTGGGTTCAGAGCCATCACCCTACAAAATACATGAGCGCCCAAACACTGTGCTGTTCCCTGCCACTGCCTATTGCTCCTCGGTGTCTGAGTAATGAGCTGAGGTGCATGGATACAGAAAGGAAAGTCACTGACTGGCCAGGAGGGTGCTCACACTGCTGCCTTCCAAATCTACAGTGAGTATCCCCAATGGACAAGCATGATTCAGATCTACAACTCTGGGTACAGAGAAGTCTAGGAGAGGCAAGCCTCTAGTCTCTGCAGTGTAAAAGAACTAGGAAAGGCCAGTGGAGGCATATTGAGGGAGCGAACCTAAGGCCTTCATCATAGGCATCAGTTGTACGAAATGGTGCTTCTACAGGGTGAATGGATTGTGTTTTAAAAAACAAACAAACAAAACAAACTCTCTCTCCAGGAAGACCTGTAATATATAATGCATGATAAGTTATTCAAAACTCCCAACTCTTTTGACAACACCATCTTTATAATTTACTCTGAAGAAAAAATGTCTTCTATTCACATGATAATTAAGGTCAATAATATACCTAAATACGTACACATCAGAGGCAAGAAAGCTGTTTGTGATGTAAGATCATCCTTCCATTTTCAACAGCCCTTTGCTCTCTGTCACAGATACTGGCAAAATGTGAAATCAGGCTGGCTTCCAGCAGCCCTAAGCTGTTTTCTCTGGATCCTCTCTGGCTCTTAGTTCTCATATGCCGTATTCAACAAGGAACAGATTAGTGACTGAGTACTCTAAAAGCTTCCATGACAGTACATCCAGCTTCAAGGAACAAAATCCTTACTCAGGGTTTCAGAAAGAGTGGGTAAGCTTCCTAGCCAAGCTCTCTAGTTTCCTGGCCAAAGCTTTCTTCATCACAACAAAAAGCAGCCTGAGATTGTATTCCGTCTAGATACCAACTTAGTGGTATGTGTACTTGTGCGAATAAATGTGTGTGTGTGTGTGTGTGTGTGTGTGTGTGTGTGTGTGTGTGTGTGTGTATGTGCGCGCGCGTGCACACACGGTTGTATGCGCACACATTTGTGTGTGTGTACTTATGTGTTCCTATCTATATCAAGTTCAATGGCAAGCAAAACGCAAATATCTCTTTACATAAGTGTTCTTGTATGTAAGTTATGACCCAAAAAATAGCATAAAGTAACAAGCTAAAGGGAAGGAGGTGCTGTCCCTGGGAAAGGGGAAGGAAGGTGCTGTCACTTAGAAAGGGGGACACACAAAGTTTCAAGATGATGACAAGTTCCCAGAAAAGATAGTTTTCTCCATAATTTTAAAATCCAATACAATTAACTTTTTTTTTGCCTAAATTTTTTGGGTAAAGTCAAGTATTTCCTATAGATCCTTTGACTCTTGACAGGAACACTCAAGGAGAGGAACTCCTATTATCCCTATTAGCAGGTAAGAAACTGAGGCACACCCTGTGTAGTTTAATATGCTGCTTTGCAGTAAAACTAGTGTGTTATGTCTAACAACAATCTCTCTATGCCTAACAACAATGTTGTTCTGCTCCGCTGGCCCCAAGAAACTTCCTGGGGGACTATATTATGGAGCCCTAATTTTACTATTAGTTTATAATCAGAAAAGTTAAGAAAAACAGGAGTCAAAATTAAATACACATATAATTAAGATTATAGCTGTTCAAAATACACATGCATAAGTATAAGAGACCAGAACATAGAACGCTGTCTTTGAGATTTATTATAAAGAGACCATATCAAATAACTGGAAAAATATAGATGGTCCAAGATTAACTTCCAATTTACCTGAGAATGCAGAAGTTCATTTCTGCTCTCTCCTTTCCTACAGCCTGAGAAGCCTCTCCCACTCAGTGAGTGACTTTATTACCAAATAGACAGCATGGATCATTCCAGCTATGCAAATCACAGGGCCACAGTCAGCTGAGGAAAAGCAGATAAAAAGATTACATTAAAAATTAAAGCCATGCGTGGAGACATAGAGATAATGTGCTTACAATTATTTCTACATATTTAATATTCATGCAATTACAAAGTCAGTCACGGCAAATATTAACTCTTGAATCTGATTCCTTTTGCCCTCTGAGATCTCGACCTTGAACTGCAATTGCCAAATAATATACAAGCAAGGGATGCCAGAGAAGCATCTCTTCAGACTATAAATGATAGACGCCTTTTCCTTTAAGCGTGATTGCAGCTCATCCTGGCTTCTGTTTATTGTCAACGCCTTGTGTCTCCTCACTCTGGTGTATTTTGATCCCTCTGAAAGGCCTAGTTTTCTGCCTTTCGCTGTGTTTGGCTGTATGGTTTGCTGCTGCTCCTCTGATGTGATGTGTTTTCTGTCAGAAGAAATTTACAGGCACATTAGCCCACCTGACAGGCACAATGAGCCACCAGGCTCTCCCAAAGAGAAGCTTCCACAGTCTGGAGTCTGCTCTGTCTCTGCACCTCACCTTCATTCTCAAGCCCCACTACAGACCACAATAGCACAAGGACAGACCCCAGCCTCCTGGCCTGTGTGGATTGCCTTGAATCCTGATTTTAATTTTCCTGTGCCCAGTGCACAGCGTTAAAGTGATTCTGCAGTAATTAATTCATATTTCCAGAGCAATCCGATGACTTCAGCCTTTGATAAAAGCTAATGTCTTTCTTTCCTTACAAGTCATATAGAGATCAAGGAGGGGATAGGTAGAAAAAAAAAAAAAAAGTCCCGGACACCAAGGAAGACAGGTAGCATTCAAGAGACATATAAACAAAAAGCAATGTAATCAACTCTTACAGAGATTATTTCAAGAGAAAATTCCAGAACAATTTTCTCAGTTTGTCTAGAAAAAAATTCAATGAGGAAAAAGTTATTAAAATTTTAAAAATATAAAGTGAGACAGTTAAAAAAAGGTAAATTATTTTCTTAGAATATTTCAACTAAATGAGAATATTTTTCTCAAGGTTGTTGGGGAACTGAAAGCCCCCATTTCAGTTTCAGTTTCTTGAATATTATTTCTGCGCCTTGGGGAGCTTGCTAAGATGGAGCGATTCTGGTTCTGGTACACTCATATGATAGCTGACGGTAAGGCATGCGTACTGTGTGAAAGCCTTCAAACTAGTCACTGGGGGAGCTGTCTGTTTTGAGAGTGTGACCTTTGTCCTCCTTACATTTGTGTCCTCTGCTTGTAACTGTGTAACCCACAGAAGCTATTTACAATAGTCTGAAGTCACAGGCATCTTCTGTGAGCCTGGTATTTACCAAGCCAATCTATAATATTGGTCTGAGCTACTCACTGCGTGCTTAAATAAAACAAGGAACCTGGCACAATTTGCAAACCAGGAATGGGTGGCTTTCTTGGGACTCACTCTTTAGGGAAGTGTCTGGGAAGATCCTTGATTGTAGTCCTTATCTTTCTGTCTCAGCCCATGATCCCCGGGTTTTTCAGAAGAGCCAACTCCAGATGTGTTCTTGCCCATGGCCACTGTCCCTTCCATCTTCAGAGTTCCAACGAGAACTCTCCCTTGTTTCTAGTAGCGTGTTAGTTCGTAAAAGAGACTGCCTCGTTCTAGCTTTTCACCTGTAATCTAGCTCTTCCCTAGTCTGTTTTTCCACAATGACAGGAAATCTCTGAGTCTTTCGCAGTCTGGAAAAACTGAGGCTCTAGACTGGGATGGCCGTTTCTAAACTGCTTCCGGTCATCCACTCCATAGCTGCAGTGGCAGCAGGTCCTCAGTCCAGCTAGCCACTAAGGAGACACAGAAACCTGAAGACAGAGAATCATCTACCCCAACACTTTGCAAAAGAGGGCACCAACCACTAGATTTTGGGGTATGGCTATTCTACATTGAAGGGTATTCAGACCCATTTGTCTAGGGAAGTTTGAGTAGCAGTCTTTCCAAAACTCAATTTAGACGACCACTGAAGGTGTCCTAAGTTTACTTTCCTGCTGTTTTGTTTAACTCACGGGATTTTAAAACAGCAACTAAACATTCATTTCACAAACAATGTACATTTGTCTTTATATATAAACCGCTGGGATGGGTTTTCTAATTTTCACATTTGAATGTTTTGAACAAATAACTGTCAGCTGCTGACCATGTGCCAGGGAGCGCCTGCCGTAGGCACTTGAAGGACATTGGAGAGGACATACTAAACCTGCTGTGTACACACTGTATCTGGATGCCAGGGATTCCTGCTGACACACCCGCCCACCATTCCTGGACCAGCCAATCCTCTGTATCCTCCAAACCCACACCCGCCCACCATTCCTGGACCAGCCAATCCTCTGTATCCTTCAAACGATGAGTCTCACTGTCCACAGACGTCGTCTAGCACTAGGCCTGGGACTCTCCAGCGTGGCGGAGCCATTTTCACTGAGATGAGACCCTCCAGGAGTTGTGTATATCGTCTTTATCAAAGTCTTGAAGACCTGTTGGCTTTACCGCTGAGAGCGCTCCTGAAACTCTGTCCTGGGCAGATAAACTGAGAAGGGGAGCATGGAAGCCTTTGGCAGCCTGCATGGCCACAGGCATCTGGGGAACACTGGGTATGGGATGCATACAGAGGGAGAATCATTCACTCACAAGCCTGGCTGTCAAGAGAAAAATCCAAACCCAGGAGCTTTTCTCCTCAGAGCCCCCGTGACATTTTATTCTTTAAATAAATCTTTTCTTCCTCTCTTTAGGTGAGAGATTGACATTTTACGATCAATCATCCTCTCCTTTGCAGGTTTGAGACCGAGAGCGAGATAAATGGAAATTAAGCACAATTTCCATCTTTTGAATAAAAGTGCCCCAAAATAGGTGCCTCCTCAACTCAGCACAAAAGAAGAGATGCCATTTCCCTCAACAGCCTTTCTGTGTGGTGGTTAGCCAGTGTGTTTGGATGTCAAACTCATGGCCTGTTTTTCTCTAAGATTCATCCTGGAGTGGGGAGAAGGGAGAAAAAAAAAGATTCGTCCTGAACATACATATATATGTGTGTATGTATATATGTATATACATGTATACATGTATACATGTATATATGTATATGTATACACACACATACACACACACACTCACACACACCTACCTGCTGCTTGTACATCCTCTGATAGCAAAGCACATTATGCCAAGTTTTTAAGACTCCATTATGCCAAGGATGCTCCAAGCCTCCATATGCTCTCCGTCTTTCTGGATTTCTCAACACCCCCCCCCCCCCGACAGATAAATTGAACTTTTTACTATAAAGCAGAGCTTCTTATGCTTTTTCCACAGGTGGCTCCTTTTCACCAGAGAAATTCTTTTCTGAAACTCTAGATATCTGAGTTCAGTATATATGTTGAGTTCAGTATATATGCTGAGGTCAGTATATATGTTGCAGCAATTTTCAACCCCAATAAGCCCATATAAAACTGCACACAATCTAGTTATTATAAGCTATGTGCCTAGATTAGGCAGACCTAACACTATACTAACTTATTCCCCAGTTATAAGACCCCTTGCTACGTGTGGTTCTTCCTGACCACCTGGTTCTACTCTATCATGGCTTCCTCCTCTCCTCTCCTCTCCTCTCCTCTCCTCTCCTCTCCTCTCCTCCCTTCCCCTCCCATACTCTCCCCTCCCCTCCTCTCTACCTGCCCCCCACTCTCAAAAACCTCCCATCCCACCTTTCCCCTCCACTGCCCAATCACCGTCCCTACCCTTTATTGACCAGTTAAAATGGGGAGAAGGTTCACATGCGATCACCTGAGTTTGTGACTGACTGCTCATCTGGGGCAACCCCTCTTGAGGAATCAGAATTAACATCAAAATTCAAACAGCGTCAGGACAACCCACAACCTATATATAGTAGGTATATGAATCAGACTTAGATCATAAATAAATGTGTTTCAAACCAATTCTTTGCTATATTCACTAAGGACAAAAACAAATTCTTTACACAAATGAGATAGGTGTGATAATTTCCTTTTACATAAAAAAATTGTATATTGGCTGAATATTTAATACTGGAGGACATACAGCATCTTCAATATTTTTCAACATTATTTGAACATTTTTTGGATCTTATAATTTTCCATGCTGAGGCTGCTACTCCTCACACAAAATCACAGATGTATGTTTAGGGCCTTTTAGAAAGTAAGGGAAAGTCTGTCTGAATTCCCAAGACAAAATTCATTAATGATTTTGTGTGTGAGAGAGAGAAAGAGAGAAAGAGAGAGAGACTTGGATCAGTATCTTAAAAACATCCTATAACCAAACACTCTCTCAGAGCACAATCTAAAACCAACCTAGTCTTATACATGCTGAGAAATGACAATAGGAGAGTATTGTAAGTCTTCATTCTCCATGACTGTACCATTATGTTTCCATAGGAGCAACACATTATTCATGCACAGTGAAAACACTGCGCATTCATGACACACAGTAATCGAATCTGAGCTGCCGTGTTTCTGTCAACACCGTGAGGCGTGGCAGCATGACTGCAGAAAGGACACGTGTGTGTCGGAACCCAAGGCTGCGGTGGCGTGATGCCATGCTACACAGATGAACACTCCCTCGGGACCTCAGGTACAGTTTTGCAGATGGTATCCAATTCATTGTCGGTTGTTGCGTGTTCAGAAGCCTCTTGGCTTTGTCAAAGTTTTCACAGCCTCCATACTCAGTCACACAACCCACACTTTAACAAGCCAGATTGATTATTACCTGATGCCGAATTCCACCCCTCCCCTATCCCCTTGCCGCCACACCTGGTTCATAGTAGTCAATAGCAAGGACTTGTCTCTTTACTGTGACAAACTATCTTTGATAGAGGTAACTCAAGGAAGGCAGGGTTCATTAGGGTCTTCATTTGAGGGGTTACAGTACCTCCCTGCAGAGAAGGCAGGATGTAGCAGGAGCGGGACGTAGCCAGTCACATTGTGTGTACAGGCAGGAAGCAGAAGGAAATAAATACAGGCATAGTTTGTGCTCTATATTCCCTTTTTATTCATTCTACAACCCCAGCCAAAGAAGACAGTCAGTCTCTCTCTCTCTCTCTCTCTCTCTCTCTCTCTCTCTCTCACACACACACACACACACACACACACACACACATACACACACACACACACATACACACACACACAAAATGAGGGATGAGATCAGGACCTCAGTTAATCCTCTGTGAAAATACCCTCGCAGACACACACATATCTATAGGTGTGTCTCTGTAATGCCATAGGGATCTCTTTACTCTAATCAAACATCACAATAGAAATCAACTGTGTCTCTCCTCTTATTATATGCAGTAGGTCTATTAGTAGTTGCCTGGCTTCTCTCAAAGGCCAGGTTTCTTTAGTGGCTTGGCTTGTTCTAAATCATCTTAAAAGTATAATGGATCTTCTTTCGTTGAGCCGGCCAGCAGGTATTTCTTACAAACGTACTGTTTAGTAGGCATTGGGTAAGTGCTGGATGCCAGAGAATCTTGGGCGGGTTCTTGTGGTGGTGAGAGGCACTGGCTGAGGTCAGTCAGGGCCCTTCTGTGAGTGTCTTCTCTCTGACTAGGATGTTGCCCGAGTAAAGATCAGTCACTAACACTTTCCCACTGCTACTGCGGGGGGGGGGGGGGGGAGCGGCCTCACAAAGGCCAATGTTCTCTCAAGGCCCCTAAGAAGTCCTAATTCTAATCCACAGGGATGCTAAGGCCTACACCTTCAAAGGCCCTAAAAGGTGTTTTAAGGGAACACGTATGTAACAGCAGTTACTCTATTATATATTAAAGTATATTCTTCTGCCCTGGGCTTGTGATATTTCCAGGACTTGGCATCACATAGAGAGCAATCACAGTATGTCCATTAGTTTTGCAAGCACCGTGATCTCACCCCAACAGGACACTAACTGATAGCACACGGGATGACAAAAATCAGACTATAAACCCAGATAGTAACCAGACCTACCCTGGTGACAGCTGATCCACACCACTCCTTCCTTCTGGGGCACTTCAGGATTGCCAACCACTGAGTGCCAAGTATCTGCATCTCTGCTGATACGTTTGTATCAGTTAAACGAGCATCTTTGGTTTGCACAATACTGCATTTTTGCTTATGTGCAAGCCACTAGATAGTCTTTTCAATATCACAAGAGAATTGTCTTCTCCCCCCCCTTCTGTCTTCTCACTGACCGAAAAGGTGTTTTATAAAAAAATGTTTTCTACAGTTCAACCAGACTTGAAAAGTAGGCGACAGTTGGTACTGAGGCCAGGCAGATTACGGAAATTCAGTACAATTCTCCAATTTCTAACATTAAAAAAGAAAAAAAAAAAGGAGCAAGCAAAAGAGAGAGAGATAGAGAAGAAAAGCTAGAGTTCCTTTATACATCTTATCTGTGTACATTTCTGTTTAGTACATTTCAATGTCTTGTATCAAAAATCTATAGCAGAGCCAGGCATGGTGGTGAACACCTTTAATCCTAGCACTTGGGAGGCAGAGGCAGGTGGATTTCTGAGTTTGAGGCCAGCCTGGTCTACAGAGCGAGTTCCAAAACAGCCAGGACTACACAGAGAAACCCTGTCTCAAAAAACAAACAAAAACAAGCAAAATCAAAAAACCTATAGCAGCTAACTATCTGCCATTGGTTGGAAAGGGCAGATTCTAGACTCAGTTTCTAGAAGTGAATCCCACCAGTGTATCATACATTTGAAAAGTCAAGTAGTACGGTGTGAGTTATAGTGAGGTACTCTCTCCATTTCCCCGGCTTCCTAATAACATTTCATGGCTTGCTCTTCTGTCTCTCCTCAGACTTACTATAAATATCAGAGCCAATGACTGACTTTTATTACTGCCTTTCGTGCAAGCTCCTCAGGCTTGCAAATCAGCCACAGATTCCAGGAACTGTCTCCCAGTCTCCTGCCCTCCTTCCTTCCCTCTTTCCCTCTCCCTCTTGTCCTCCCCCACACAGTTTCCTGGTGGACCTTTGGGACAAGAAAGAACACACACACACAAATACTGTACAGAGCATTGATATGAATAGCAACACTCAGGTGGATTCTTGATTGCTTCAGCCTCTCAGGCCTCCTTGGGCGCTTGGAACAGGGAAGCTGCCCCCTGAGATACTTTCCCTATTGAGGGGACAGTGGGACATCAGTTTAGATAGACAACGTCCTTGGGAATGGAGAACCAAGACACAAGGACAAAACAGAAATGGGGACAGACAGAATTATAACAGCAGGTTTCCTGCAAGCCCGAGTTCTACTACTGCTCTGAGCCCTGCTGCTCTTTCAACAAGGGAGCTCAGTTTTGTGAGGCGAGTTGCCATTAACTAGTAACGGTCCAGTTTAACACTTAACTGCGGTCTTCCAGAGTCCCCTTAGCACCCTGTACTCATCTCTCATTCCGCCTCACTGAGACTGGCCATGCCGAAACTCGGAAGAGTGGAGAAGAGGATCCTAATGATCAACATTTTTAAGGATGTAGTTCTGAGCACGTTATTTACCCACGTGCCTACTCTCACTTATCAGAATTATTCGACACACAGAGCAACACAAGGTCAGTTTTATAAATGAGAAAGATGAGACACCAAGACGCCAAATGACTTATGAAGGACAAATCTAAGATGGTGTCAGAGCAGACATGTCGCCCCTCTCTAAAGCAGATGCCCAGCAGCGCTCAAAAGTGGCACTTGCGGATGCTGTTTGGGGGGGACTCAGCTCAAACATCACCTCAACTCGAGTGTCACTGCACAATTTCTAGGTTAGGTGACAGTTCCATCCTCTCCGAGAATCTTACTGGGCTGTATGCGGGTTACTAACCACATCCATATAACAATGAAATTAATACTATCACTGATGTTTCTATAGAAAAGGGCTACACATAACCTTCACTGCTCCACAAGGCTGATTAATGTATTAGAACTTCAGTGACTGAAGTGTTAAACTGATACAGGTGCAGACCCAAGTACCTTGGCTTATGTTAGTCCCTTAAATAGATAGACATTTATTGCCCACTTCTGTTTGGCCTAACGTCCTTCCCATGATTAGCTGAAACCTTTTGAAATGTACAAACAGACCCCTGACCTCCACCTACTCAACCAAAAGTTAAGAATGCCATCAGACGGCATCTGAAGCCCAAAGCAGAGCCTCCCTGCTGGGCTGTAACGGGGCCATGGTCATTCAGTGTTGGCTCCATAGTAAATACTTTCTTCTTTCCTTAGAGATAGGAGCGTGTTTGGAGCATCAAGACTACAATACCCAAGCTCTCCCAGCCATACTCCAGTTGCTAGCTTATATACTACAAGTTCTCCCAGCCATACTCCAGTTGCTAGCTTATATACTACAAGTTCTCCCAGCCATACTCCAGTTGCTAGCTCATATACTACAAGTTCTCCCAGCCATACTCCAGTTGCTAGCTCATATACTACAAGTTCTCCCAGCCATACTCCAGTTGCTAGCTCATATACTACAAGTTCTCCCAGCCATACTCCAGTTGCTAGCTCATATACTACAAGTTCTCCCAGCCATACTCCAGTTGCTAGCTTATATACTACAAGTTCTCCCAGCCATACTCCAGTTGCTAGCTTATATACTACAAGTTCTCCCAGCCATACTCCAGTTGCTAGCTTATATACTACAAAAGTCAACAAACCGCTTCAGGATAGGTTCTGGCATGCACTTCCCTGGAAGGACATTTAGGGAGAACCTGCACCTGACTGAGGCATGCTCAACAGTTGTCAGTAAGGAGCAATAAAACAGACACTGTCTCCACCCACCTTGGGGCTCTCTCTGACACTGCCAGGGCTAGACCACCTACAGGGAGTACCGCTTTGATGAGGCAGATTCAGGGAGCAAGGGACTCCAGGGACTAGAAGATGCACATCAAAGTTGACTTTGGGACAAGATTCAAGCAAGACTTTCTGAGGAAGAAGGAATCTAAACTGGGGCCTTTATCATAAGAAGCTATAAGCATATATGACCAGGGGGACTGTCCCTGAAAAAGAAGTAGTCTGCCTGAAGCCCCTGGGTGAGCAGGGAGCATATCAGGTTTAAGGAAATGTAAAAAAGGACAGTAAAATTGCTTTCTCTACCCTTTCTGTCTCTTAGGTTTTGAAGCAAAATTTCCTCTTCCTCTTCCTCTTCCTCCTCCTCTTCCTCCTCTTCCTCTTCCTCTTCCTCTTCCTTAAACATTTTATCTAAGATGCTGAGCATTGGAGAAGAAAGAAGCAAGGAGTCATTTGAGCAGAGTTCCAGAAGCCAGCTATAACTAGTAATTCCCACGCTCCATATCCCACACACTCCCTTACAAAGAATGTCTGTAGACAGTATCCTTTGACTGACAGCAGCCAAGCGGCTGCCCTGCAGGAGAGGCAGGCACTGGGCACCGGGCACTGGGCACCAGGCAGGGGTTACATCAGCATCATTTGACTCAGCCCCTGCACAAGCCTATGCCTTCCCTCCCATTCATACACACACGACAGAGATTTGCTAGATCTGCCTGAGATGATGAGTTTTGTCCATCTGCTTGAGGGCCAGGCTTTAAAGAGCCCCGGTGTTGTTACTACCAGACAATAAATTATGAAAGCCCTTTTTAGTAAGAAAATAAAAGTCCCCCAGTGATTGCTACCCCTGCCCCTGGCTAGCATTACCTAATGTGGCATTAGGTAATAGAAGGATAATTCAACTGAATGAAGTCATGGTACAAAAGCCAAATAAAAGAGCTAAGAAGAAATGCACTTCAGAGAGATGCAATACACCAGTTATGTGTTGCCCCTCATACAGCAAGTGACTTGGGCAAGGCCCCACCATATATTTCTTTCAGAAGCTGAAATAAGCCAAAGATATTCACTAACCACAGAAGAATTTCTCTTCGGGGGCCCCAAGTTTTTCCAGAAAATTATTCAAGTAGGAGCATTTGCGGTGGTTGTTGTTTTCTGCAATAGGGACCAAGCTAACTGAAAACATGGATGCCCTCCAGCGAGATACCCCAAGCAAACCATCTCCACGAACCCCCCCCCCCCACCGCGCGCACCCCCCAAAAATCACCTTGATATGTTGAAAGAGATTTTCTGACTGAACACAGGTAAGCTCTCTGTGGCTCAGATCTCTAGATAATAATGCTCCATTCACATCGAGCAGCGATTAGATACGCGGGGCATGAAATAAGCAGCAAGCTTGGCTTCGAAGCCATCTTGCAAACTGTACGCCATCCAAGTCAGACCATATGCCTTTAAATCTAGCCGGCTCCTCCAAGGGAAATCTAGCTGCTGCTTCAGCACCGGCACCGCAGGAGCCTTCAGCTGAGGGAGAGAGGCAGTTCAAGGCAGCCTGAGAAATGCCTGCTAACAGGTGTGCCCGCATAACAACTAACAACTCAGAGCCATCTCATTTGGGATGAGTATTCTGTTCCATCAACAAAAACCTTCAAACTGGCAGTTCAAACCAACATTGCCCTTAAGTAGCTCACTGTGACATCTGTGGGAATCCTTGTCTAGGAAGCTTCACCACCACTTTCCCCCCTGACCTCCTCAAANCGTCTCTTCTCTCTTCTCTCTTCTCTCTCCTCTCTCCTCTCTTCTCTCTTCCTCTCTCCCTCTCTCCCTCTCTCCCTTTCTCTCAGCTCCCCTCCCCATACCCTGAATAAACTCAATTCCGGAAGGGATGCCTCAGCATGGGCCGGCAGAGGCACCCCCTTCCCCTACACCTTACCGCACCTCCACCAAACATATTCCTTCTCTGCTTATCTTTTTATAAAACACAACACCTCCCCTACTCCACAGAGGGACGGGCCAACCCCTGTGCCTGACCCCTGAGCAGAGGGTGCAGGTCAGTCATGAACATGTGACAGGAAGACCAATCTGAGCCCAGACACGAGAGGGAGTCTTTCACCCTTGGGGTTAACTGAGCTAGGAGAGTGGGACCAGGAGTGTTCTGGTGCTCTTCTTCTTCCCATCAGATGAGGCGTTTCAGTGGACAAACATCAAGAATGGAAAGGAAAAAAACGACTGGGAGGGAGGGGGGTGGGGGTGCAAAACAGTTTCCCAAGAGCACTGCTGGAGCTCGCAAGCCTGTTAGTAGCTCAAGTATCTAGAGGAGCTGAAGATGAGTTTAACTGCTCCTGGCAACACAGGAGAAGCTCAAGAAATGTTACCAATAGTCCACGGTTTGTTCTCCTTGTTTGATACATTAAAGCCATCCTTGCTTGTCTCTCTCTTAGCAAAGCCAGTGAGACAGAAGGGAAGTAGATAGGCCTGCTGACCTACCTCAAACCAGAACTCCCCCGAGTCTCATAGATGGCAGCTGTGGCCAGAAACATCTTTTCCCATTTGTTTGTTTGTTTGTTTGTTTTGTTTTGTTTTTCTTTTAAATGACACCTCACTTCCTGGAAGAGGAAGGAAAAGAATTAGTTAAACCCGAAAGTGGAAGCCGCGGCAGGAAGTAGGTTACATAAGCCCTTGACAGGCGTGTGGTTTTCTAAGGCTATGAAGCGCCAATCTGTGCTTTCTTGGCTGTTGGCCAGCCGCACCATCCTAGGAAGCAGGCAAACTAGATTGTTAAAAATACAAAATTTATCAACTTGACAGTGTTGAACCTCACGAAAACAAGAGATCATGGCGGTAATTAGTGCTAAATATTAATTGTGATTTAAAATTCAATTACTATAGGACAAGTGAGACCATCATTAATGAATGGTGTCTGCAAAATATACATCTTGTCACCTCTATACATTTGGGCAGATAAACCGTTTGCTTGTACAATAAATGCTATTGGTTGATGATCCAATTCGGTTATTTTTGTCATACAATCTGTGTGGTACAAAAGTCTTAAAGGTAATTCCTAAGACCTTATGCTTGTGATATTTTCAGACTCAATAAGCAATGCCATAAAACTGTACAATTTAGAACTGAAATGGATCTTACAGGCAAAAGAAACTAAGGTGCAGAGGGGATTAATGAACTGGGAAATGGCAGGGCTGGGACCTCACACCGTGTGTCCTTGATTTCAGCTGGACATCTCTCGTTTATACCCTATCTCATAAGCCATAACAGAACATTAGTGACCTAGAGGAAAGGATTCCTGAAGTCATCTTGTCTAACTTGTTCATTTACAGGTAAGGAAATGGGGCTCAGAAAATGAGGTTCCTGAAAAGGAGCCAAGCTAAAAATATTGATTTCTAAGACAGTGTTCTCACCCTCTTGCCACAGAGAAACATGTTCATCAAAAAGGCACAAAATATCCCACCATTTAATTTCTGTAAGCATGGGGAAAAATTTTTTTACAAATACCCCAGCATTCCCAGGAAATTCCCAGTGATGTGCCAGGCCACTTAGGAAGATTTGTGAGAGTCGCTGGGTCTCTTGGTGAAGCAAGTCCATGGTCAAATATAATAAACAGCTGAGCTAAAAACTAGAACCTCCCACAGGTTTTTGGTGTCTTCCTTTTTGTCTAGACCCACTTAGATATAGAGGCTGCAACTATTTCCGAAAGTAAAACTTGCCTGGCTTCAGAAAACAAATAAACAAACAAAAAAACCTCTTAAATAGCCCAAAATATCAAGTTCCCATTCTGGTTGAGGCTCTTAATAGTTCTGCTGTGGGCCTGTGAGGTTAAACGCTGCGTTTATCTGTGTATCTCTGCCGCTTTCCACTTCTATATAGGATATGTGTGACAAAGCGGAGATTCCAGAAGACAGTCTTAGCTCCTTCCACCCCCACCTCCTCCTCTCCCCGCTCCTCCCACCCCCTGCCTCTGAAAATTAGTGGAGTTAAGTCATTCTATCTAAGGAAGAGAAGGAAGATTAGGAGCAAGCCCAAGAGTTGCCTGTCCGCCTACAGGAGAACATTAACATTGTTAATGTGTCGGAGGTTTGGCTTGACTTCCCAGGGAAAGGGTTGGTAGAGGCAGAAAATGTTTCAATCCTATCTTAGCCAGGGGGAAGGGCACACTGGTTACTCTTTGTTTTTTTATCTTGTTTTCCTTTGCACTATCTCAAAACCTCTCCGCTTGGCATTACTAACAACAAAGAACAAACAAATGTCAAATCAGATTAAGGAGGAATTACCAACTGCTTGCTCTCTTCAAGCTTTCTGCTAAACCCCTACCAGATGTTCAGAAAATAATACTGTCCTTGCCCTTAAAGAGTTCATGAACCTGTTAGAACAGGATACTTAATAACAAAAGCAATAAAGCGTCCCATAGATGTGTTGCATTTGGATAGGAAGGAAAGAGCAGTAGTTCTGAGTAGTGAGGTAGCCAAGTTGAAAGGAGTCCCTTTGAGCTGCCTGTGACTTAAACAATTTTATTTTGCTTACTTGCTTTCTTTCACCTCCAAGGACCAAAACTCTTCCTGTGACCTTCACAGTACATCCTCACATCCTACCCTCCTTGTCTTTTGTATTGGAAAGCAAGATGCTCAAAGTCTTGCAGAGATGATGAGAAGGAGTCCCTTCTTCATTTCTTGCTTACCACACTGTTGGCACAGGGAACAAAGAGACTCTGGCCAAACCCTCCTTTGATCCTGATGCTGAGAGATTAGGTTGAAATGAAATGTGAAGTCATTGATCTTTCATTCTTTGAGAACGAGATGGTGGCTGTGTTGCTTGTTTTGTTTTGTTTTATTTTTCTATTTCCTCAGTCTGTGTACCTCGGTCTTTTATACAAATAGTTCCCCTGTTGGGCTACCTTATTTGTTCTTCGGTTATATTCTGATTTGCCTGAGTCTTGAGTAAACAAAGCAGGCTGCAGCCACCATCCTTAAACAAAGAATAATAGTCAATCAGTCTGTTAATCCCTGCTGGGGCAGTAGATGTGTCTGCCAGCTCCATTACATGGTATGTTAGAGTTTCAGGCATGGAGCTTGCAGATATGTCAATTCATGATCTTGTAAATTCCTAAATAAGGTTTTAAACCTTTTAGGGTCTTGCTCTCCTCACCTCTCAAACAGGGATGATAGGATGTCCAGAGGATAAAATGAAGTCACAAAGGCGAGTTGATAAATGTTGCATTGTATACCAGGGAGTGAGGAAGGGGTACTTGGTCCATGGATGGGCATGCGGTGTTGGCTTTTATTTTTATCATCATCCTTACCATTGATTTGGGTTCTCATTCTACTTTAGTTTTACTGGACAGAGGAAGTGCACAGTTGACCAGCCAATACTGAATGGAGAAAGCTGGATTTGGCTGGCAATATACATAGACACACAGCAGGCAGACCACGGAACTGATGATAGTAGCATATCTACCAAATGGCAGACATGTTAGCAACATGCCTGCTACTCCTTCACCTAAGCAGTTAGTGATGATTTCCCATGTTCTTGGTTGATACTGTCTGTCGTGTTTTATAAAGAGATAAGGAGGGAGGAGTATGTTGGGAGGAGGCATGGAACAGTGTGGGGAAAGGGGTGCCTCTGGGGGCCCATGCTGAGGCATCCCTTCCCTCCTGAGGTACCAGCCACAAAAGGGTAAGGTACAGAAGAGAATTCATATAGGGTATGGGGAGGAGAGTTGGAGGAGTAGAGACAGAAAAAGGCAGAGAGAGAGAGAGAGAGACAGAGACAGAGACAGGGACAGGGACAGAGACAGAGAGAGGAGTAGAGGCCAGCCATGAGCACACGGAGGTGGGGGAAAGGGAATGAAAAGAGAGAGGGAAGAAGGTAAGGGAGCAGGAACAAGAGGAAAAGAGAAGAGAGCAAGAGAGTGGAGGGGGGACACCAGCCCCTTTTATAATGAATGAGGCACACCTGGCTATTGCCAGGTAATAGTGGGGTGGAGGAGCCTAGACTAAATGCCAACACAGTCCATAAAACTTTGCAGTTATACTTAAGGATACTTTGTATCCATTTGAAAAGCAAACCGTCCCTTGAGTCATTATTGACTACTGACTACATGCTAAGTAAATAGGGACACAAAGAAAAGAAAATCCCTTCAATATGTTACAATCTAGATTATCCAATTTGTTTTGTTGAAACACACACACACACATACTTTTTCCATAGGACATTTTTACATGCTGATAATGAATTAAAGGACTAGTTAGAAAACAGAAGGTATGGTAGTTTGAATGAAAATGGCTGCCATAGACTCCAAGGGAGTGGCAGCATTATTGGAGATGTGGCCTTGGTAGAGAAGGTGCGGCCTGGTTGAAAGAAGTGTGTCACTGGGGGTTGGGCTTTGAGGTTTCAGACACTCAAGCCAAGCTCATTATCACTCTCTCTCCTGCTGGCTGAGGATCCAGATGTAGAACTCTCAGCTCCCTCTCCAGCACCATGTCTGCCTGCAGGCTGCCATGCTTCCCACCACGATGACAATGAACTAAACCTCTGAAGGATTTTAGTGATATAAACAAAAATCCCTGCAAAGAAGCTGTGTCTGCAGAGACTGATGGACCCATTAGGACTGCAGTGCTGTGGGAGGTCAGAATGTTGATGGTCCAGAGGTTACTTGAGTTATCTTGAGCTAGTTCTAGCTCTCAGAACAACTGTTCCTTGCCCAACTCTGTGAGGACTGACATCCTGTGACCAAGAGATAGAAACTTCAGAATCTATCAGCTTAGCAAACCATTAGCTTTTACCAAGCCCCCAAAATACTAAGAATGGAGTCAGAGAGCATCTTGGGCCTGTAGAGAAGCTTTCTCTACCTCACTGTATCTGCCTCTTTATGAACCCATCATGTTGTTTTTAAATTGCCTTTACTTAAGATTTTTTTTTGACCTATATAACTATAAAAACATCATGAAACTGCTTCCATGTGGGATTTGGGGCAGCCTAAAATCTGTTTTCCTGGGCCATGGTCACTCAAAATGGCTCCAGAATTAAACTACCTTTTATTCCCTTAAAGATGGGAGCTGTAGCTTTTGCATTGACCGTGGGCTGGAAAGATGGCTCAGTTGTTAAGAGCACTGGCTGCTCCTCTGAAGGACCAGGGTTTGATTCCCATATACAAATAGTAATTCTCAACCATGTGTAACTCTAGTGCTAAGGAATTTGACCCCCTCCTCTGGCCTCGTGGGCATCAGACATAGATGAAGAAAAGACACTTCTGCACATAAAATAATAGCATTTTTTCTTTTAAAAAAAGAGACTTTAAATAAATGAAGTTGCTCTATATGGTAGATTGTGAGGCCCAATTCACGGTAGAACACCTGTAATAGCAATGTCAAAGAAATAGAAATAAAGAGACAGTAAAACAGGAAAAGGAACTATTTATGAAAATGGGGTCATTAGGCAAAGAAAGAAAAAGGAATGTAAAGATAAAATCATTAATATTCATTGCTGGCTTCAGCACTGATAGCTACCTTGAAACAGAAATGCCAGTCAGAAAGAAAAACCACTCACTGACAGACAGAAAGGTTAAAGATGCCAAACAGCACTCACTAAATACCCAGAAGACACTGCAACACGGGAAAATTCTACAGAAACACATGAGGAGCCTGTGAGATGGCTCAGGGTGCAAAGCTGCTCCTGCGCAAGCCTGGTGACCTGTGGCCACCGTCTCTGAAGTTCACGGCAAGGAAGGAGACAGCTAACTCCCCAAAGCTGTCCTCTGACCTCGGTCCATGTGCTGGAGTGCTCACATGCGCACACACAAACACAGATACACTGTGTGTCACATATGGAAAAAATAGAGATGCACTTTAGGTTTTTCAGAATGACATAGGTGGGGTACACTTTGCGTGTGCTGTGGGGGAAATTTTTGCTTGATTTGGTGTTCTGAGGACGGTGGTGGTCTCAACCTCACTCTGTAGCTAAAGGTGGTCTTGTGCTCTGATCCTTCTGCCTCTACCTTCCCCTCTGAGGGCTGGGATGAAAAGCATGTACCACCATTGCCCAGCCTCTAGGGGTACTCTTGAGTCCTCTTTTCAACTTGGTATAATCATGAGTTTATCAAGGGTCTTTGGAGACTCACATAACCGATCAGAGGTGCACACAGACCCAGCTGAAACCTTAGCTATCTGCCACCTTCCTGGTAAGTACGTATCCCTTGCTAACAATAATCCACTTTCCTGAGTCTTAGCCCACTTCCACCAGAAAATGAGAGTATCTAGTAGTAGACTCAACAGGCTCCCAAGACATAACTAACTAAACAAGGAAGCTGAGAATCATTGCTGAGTTGGTGGCATGTGTTAACTGATTGGTGAACTTCCTGTCTTTCCTCTAGTCAGGTTTATACACAGACTAACTGGATGATTACTGTAGAGGATACTAGTCACTTTTATTAAAAGTAATCCTCAGCATATCTTCAATGTCCTTAAACTGAACACTAAACATTATAATTTCAGGACAATGGAATACAAATCAGCAGATCAGCAGATGTTTTATGGAACCATACATAAGTAGGATATGGGATACACACACACATGTGTACATTTATACAAATGAATGTAAGATCACAGATATGGCGAGATATTCCAGATCGCCACTAGATACAGAAATATACTTATATAATTCCAATATGTACAGCATTTGATATACTTTACAAGTAGAATATATATATAATTGTCTGTGCAATAGGTTCTGGTCAGTGAAGGCTGTAGCGGAATGGATACGGTTAGGCATGTTTGTGCTTCCCAGTTTACACTTTCATAGCTCTTGAGATTTTAGATATGAAAAATGTGTCACCATAATACAAACCAGCTTAAAAAGAAAAGATGTTAAAAAAAAAAAACCACAACAACACAAATGTAGTTAATGGCAGAAATCAAGTATATCCAGAAAAAAAACGGAAAGCTTCATCACAAGAAATCATCACTCCATCCAAAACAGAGAGGTGAGTAGTTTTCAATCAAAAGAAATGATATCTCATGGCTCTAAAATAATACAACCAGAAAACAGAATCGCATACAACTCACTACTTAGCACATTAGCAGCCCACATGCCGATGGTTTAAACCACGCTTCAGACTGTGAAGAGCAACGGCTGCTCTTCGCTCGATTGGCTGTGACTGTCAAGAATCGACTTTCTAAATGGAACTTTTCTTAAGGAACTTTTGGAGTTCCCCATGAATATGCATCGAAAAGACAGAAGGCCTCTCTCCCCCCACTTCCCAAGCGCACGCGCACACAGACAGCTCTGCCGAACACTTTCAACATATGCTCACTCCTGGGGAGAATTTTATTTCATGACCCACCTAAAATATCAGCATCTAAATGTAGACATTCTTCTCATGGGACTGGCTGTGCCAGCCATACCCTTACAAGGTAAAGGGAAAATGCCAGGCAGATTTTGTGATAAATCAGATGAAGAGGCATGCCTGGCACTGTCCAAAGGACAGGCTCTGAGGTGACCAAGGGGCCAGCAGATGTCTCTTCTCCTCACGTGTGCCTGCTGTCCCCTTCTGAATGAATGCTCAGGAAAGACTCGCTGTGCCAAACTTTGTATTAAACAATGGAGAGAGCAAAATGAGAATTCCTGAACCTGCCATGGAGAAAGAGTATACAAGAGGTCAAGAGACAACTCTGCCCACAAATGCTGCATAGAGGACTGGCATGGGTCGGTGTCAGACTCCCGATAGGCAGGCAGTGGCTTACTACCTCAATTTCTCTTCCTTGGCAAGGTGACTTGGCCTCTGTTTCAGAGATATGCATTTAGTTATGCTTTAAATGCAAAGTCTTTAACAAGTATATTTCTATGGTATTAGCTACTTCTCTTGCCCCAAATTTAAGCACCTTTAGGAAGGTTTGGAGGACTGGAGCTAAAGCGTATTTCTCAAACTTCTTTGCTTTCTCTTTCTGCTGTCCAGGATGAGAAAAAAGTGGACATGGAGCTCTTGAGTAAAGTCTCTGCCTAACTAACAATGGTGAAGCTTTCAGAGCTGCTGCTGCTTATTTGCCTATGCCCCATGGATGTGGGGGCTACGCTCCTGTACTGGGAGATTATTGCTTTCAGGACTCTTGGTTCTGACTCCAAGGACACCTCACTGTCTAGTCCAAACAGGCTCTCCGTGAGATTAAGACTGATGTAGTCATTGTGCGTGTAAATATAAGATTCTTGAGTCTGAGAAATATGCAAGAGATGTTGCAAAATATATGTGAAGATTCAAAGCCATGTTGTACTACTAAATGCCTCTGAAAAGAGGAGCCGAAAAAGTGAAAGTAGGTATAAATAAATATTTTATTATTTCATTTGTGAAATAAATAAGGGCATAAGAGCGGGCATATACCCGCTTACCAACACACACTCACACCAAGAGAGAGAGAGAGACAGAGACAGAGACAGAAACAGACAGTCGGAGAGAGAATGAGAGAGACTACATCCTCTACAAAATCTACATATTGAACACCCAACCTCTAGTATTTCAAAAAGTGATCATATTTGCATATGGATTGTTAACATTTAAAATAAAAAACAAAACAAAACAGACTGTTGGGCCTTTCTTACAGCCTAACTGGACTGGATCCCCTTGAGAGATTAGAACACAGATGAGATACCAGGGTGATGTATCTATGCACAACCAGGCAACTCTGTGATGAGGCCAGGGCAGGCAGACCAGGTCTCCAAGGAGAACAGGCTACTATGTATCTATCTGGATTTCTATCCCCAAGAACCTTGAGAAAATAAATATCCATCACTTAATCCACACGCTTTGTGGTATTCTGTCATGGCTATCCATGAACTAAATGTAAAGGATAAAATAGAAAACAATGAACCTATGGAACTAGGGAAGGAGGCATGATGAGGTCCAGGGAAGAACTTCATGTCTCTCTTTGCAGCAGTTTACAGTTCTGAGAAGTTTAGAAGCTTGTGGATGTTCTACAAATTCACAATAAGGTCAAAGTAGCCTGGGTGAGAATAGAGGGGAAAGAAAACTAAAGCAGAAAACAAGTGGTAGGAAACACATGGTATTCTACTCCACGGATGTCATGGCCATGGTGGGGGAGGGAGAACTGATCCCAGGAACTTTCAAACAGCACAGATTTGTCTGTGTGCCCCGAGTCTTGGTTTGCAAGATAAAACAGATAATTCATGAAAAAAAATCCTAAGCTTTATTAGGTTTATGTATTTGTGCAATAGTGATATGAGCAAATCAAATATGGGAGCTATATTAGATGCATTATATACAAAATTAATCAAATGAATATATGTGCTTATATTGTTGAGAGCAAAAAAACTATCATTATGGAACAAGAGATCTAGAAATAACAGAAGTTTTAAAAAGACAAGAATTCCCAGGGATGATTTAGAGTAGGAAGCACCAGTGTGAATCCATGCCTCCTAAAATGCATGTGCTTAAGTATAAGTATATATAAGTAAACATGCACATACGCATATACACAATACTTGTGTATGTTTATGTATGCATGAATACTTACGTTTTCTAGTCTTGGCCATTGAAAATGCCTAAAGAAACATGTGGTGGTTTGAATGAGAATGGCCCTATAGGTTCATGGATTTGAATGCTTGATCCTATTTGGTGGAACTGTTTGGGAAGAATTAGAGGGTGTGGTCTTGTTGGAGGAGGCCTGTCATTGTGGATGTGCTTTGAGGTTTCAAAAGTCCACACCATTCCCAGTAGGGGCTTTCCCTCTCCTCTCTCCCTCTCTCTCCCTCTCCCTCTCTCACTCTCTTCCTCTCTCCAGCTTTCTCTCTCTTCCTCTCTCTCTCTTCCTTCCTCTCTCTCTTTCTTTCTCTCTCTCTCTCATTTTCTCTCTCTTCCTTCCTCTCTCTCTCTTTCTCTCTCTCTCTCTCTCTCTCGCATTCTCGTTTTCTGTCTCTTCCTCTCTCTTTCTCTTCCTTCCTCTCTCTCTCTCTCCCTCTCTCGCTCTCTCACTTTCTCTCCTCTCTCTGCCTCCTGGTTGTTGTCTCAAGATGTAATCTCTCAGCTACTGATCTGACACCATGTCTACCTTCCTGTTGCCATGCTCCCTGCCACGATGGTCATGGACTCTATTGCCTTCTGGAACCATGCACCCCACATTCAAAGCCATGTTTTATAGATTGCCTTGGTCATGGTGTCTTATCACAGCAACTGAAAGACAACAAAACCACCACAGCAGCAACAAGGAAGCCCACTCAACCTGCATACTTTGGTGTCTAATCTTTCTCACAAAAAGGAACAAAAGCTTCTGAGAAAAATAGTTGGTCACAAGATGGGAGCAGAATAAAGGCAAGGTAGGCACATAATGTTTTAATGTGCCAGAAATAAAATGTGTCCCCCCAAAAAAAAAAATTCAGAAGGAGTTGGATGAGTTGGCATTGACCAAATCTAGAGCAACTTCAGGGCCATAACAGCTGAGAATAACAATGAATGATGATTTAATCCCAGCACTTGGGAGGCAGAGGCAGGCAGATTTCTGAGTTTGAGGCCAGCCTTGTCTACAAAGTGAGCTCCAGGACAGCCACGGCTATACAAAGAAACCCTGTCTCGAAAAAAAAGAAAGAAAGAAAGAAAGAAAGAAAGAAAGAAAGAAAGAAAGAAAGAAAGAAAGAAAGAAAGAAAGACAATGAATGATGAGAAATGGGTGCAGAGTGAACATGAGTATTCCACCAGATGAACTAAGTTAACACTGTCTGTTAAGAGCAAACAAGGGCTGGAGAGCTGGCTCAGCTGTTAAAGGCTAGGCTCACAACCAAAAATATAAGAGCAAACAAGTATCATTTGCTTACAGAAGTATACATTGAAAAGGATACATTGTTGGTATATATCTGTCCAGTAGTGTGTAACTTGAGTTAAATAAGGAGAGGCTGGGAAGATGGCTTTCTCTATTATGTGTTGTAACTTTAATTTTTTTTTAAATCTTATTTTTAATGATGGTTCTTAAAACGTGTTACCCTCCCTTTAGCCCACCACCTACCAGAGGGAAAGAAGGGATATGCAGGAAGCAGACCTGTTTAGAAAGGTTCTTCGGAGCAACTCCCATCTGTGTTGTCTGGAAATCGGCAGTTCAGTTCACAGGTTAGCAGCGGCAGCTCCATCCACTCACAAACACTTCATGGGTACACCAGCAGTCCAGTTTGGTAGAGCTGGGATAGCAACCGTGGTGACACAACCTAGCAGAGACAGCCAGGCCTCAGCCTAGTCTTGAGTCAGCAGGAGGGATCAGCAAGAAGCATTCCAGGGGAAGTTCTCAGCTCTGCCTCTCAGGGAAGCGAAGATCAGCAAAGACATGAGACCCACAGGCGCTGCACAGCCAGCTCTATAAGCAAGCCTAGCTCCCTCTCCATCACTGTCTGTAGAGTCCTATTTATACTCCCTCTAAACGTCACACGTCCTCCATGTGCCTTGACTCAGCACACGAGTCTGCCTCAGCTGACATCACTGCCAATCAGCCCAAGGCCGCAGAAGCAGCGAGAAACTGCAGCACGCCGCCAGAAGTATTTCAGTGCTTTTACTCTCTATGGAACCCCAACAAATGCAGCTCAACTACATAATGTAAGGCAGACCCACACATGCATGTCGCTAACAAAGGATCCTTGCCACGTGTCCTTTCACCTGCTTGCTTTAGCAGAGCATCCTTTCACCTGTGTCTGCTTCAGCTAAACGTTCCCTCAGCAAAACACACACCCAACCGACTTTCCAAAGAAGCCCATTAACTTCGACTTCAACATGTCTGTGATGCAAGCAGGTGGGCCTCAGTTAGGATGGCCAGAACCCACACAAAAGCAGTTGATAATAGGAGAAATGGGGGATCCTTAAGGAGGAGAAGGGAGGCTAATATGGGGGGAGGTGGGAGGAGAGTAAAGGGGACTAGCAGGATACAGTCGATATAACGGGGGAGAAGGTAAAGAGGGGCTTCTTAGAGGGGGGAGGGGACAAATATAAAAAAAGGAGGGAGGTAAAATAACAACATGAATGTGTGAAAAGGTCACAAAGAATCATACTATTAACTATCCACCTTAAAAAATCCTACAACTCCCATAATTCTCTGAAAAAAAATATAGTTTTAATGAACCTTCTCCATCTGGTCTGACTGCACTCCCTCTGAGAAGTGAAGACCACCTATCAAAACTCCCAACACCAGACTGGACAAGCCCTCTGTTGAGGTTTGGTCAGGGTTATCTAACAGACTCCCAAATGAACATCCTAACGCTGCTGCCATTGGTCATCCCCCAAAGGTAGAAGATAAATTCCTATTATTGAAGACACAATAAGCTTCAGGGGGTCCCTGAGCTGGGATTGATCTGAATGCTTCCTCTCTGAGAACTAGCTTGCTTTCTTTTCTTTTGGTTTTCCAGACATGGTTTCTCTGTATAGCCCTTGCTGTCCTGGAACTCACTCTATAGACCAGGCTGGCCTCGAACTCAAAAATCCACCTGCCTCTGCCTCCCAAGGGCTGGGATTAAAGGCGTGTGCCACCACTGCCTGGCAAGGACTAGCTTTCAAGGTAGAAGACGGCACTATGCAAGTTTCCAAAAGAGAAAGGCAACCAGCAGTCCTACCCAGCTCTGACACCCATAGACCATATCAACGACCAGCCTGGCACATTAACCTTACAGGTGCAGTAGTGATACTGCTCTGAGCCACAGGGAAGCATGTGTACACTGGAAATCTAGCTAGCTAACCAGTGCTAGTGAAGTCATGGTTACGGAAGGAGAATCTACAACCACTAATTCACTAAACAAGCATCATTTCTACCAACAATCTATAAACATTTGTTCTTATACCCACAGATCAGTGTAGGCTTTACTCCTCATCCGGTGAAGTTCCTTTTGCAACAGATGGTGAGGACTACAGAAAACCACAGCCAATAAAAAAATGCAGAGTTGCTAAGCCCTGTCCCAGTGGATACATCTTCGACACGTTCCCGCACCTAAAGCTCAGGGAAGGTTTCAGGAAGGGAAGAGACATTGTAAGAAGAAGAAGAAGAAGAAGAGCAGCAGGGAATTTGCTGTAGGATTACGTTTCCTAGTGCCTCAGTCACTGCTCTATCCCTGGAAAGGAACACAGTGAACAGAGAAACTCTTCTAAAGAAAGCATTTAATTGGGGACTTGTCTACAGTTTGAGAGGTTTAGTCTATTCTTGTCATGGTAGGGAGCGTGGCAGCAGACAGGCAAGCGTGGCGCTGGAGCGGTACAGATCCTGATCCATAGGCAGAGAATAATAGTTAAAGGTGTGTGTGTGTGTGTGTGTGTGTGTGTGTGAGAGAGAGAGAGAGAGAGAGAGAGAGAGAGAGAGAGAGAGAGAGAGAGCAGTGTGGTGTATGTGTGCCGTGTGTGTTCAAAGGATACAAGTTCCTTAGAACTCTTTTATGGGATGTTGATGAAAAGACAAGACGAACCCGTTCTTGTGCATTTAACTACTGATCAGTGAGCAGATCAGTGGACTCTGGAGTCTGTGCCTTCCATCTCAAGTTCGAGGTCACCCATTCAGTGTTCCATGTAAAACTTTGGACTCAGACACCATACCTCTACAACACACCCGGAAGTAAGCCCTGACATGGGCAGGATCAAGTGTCAGAGAGGAAATGGGTCCCTGAGTCAGAACTCGGTTGCCCAGTGTGCTCCCGTCAAAGCTGTTTTCCCTGGGAACCCTGTTCAGCACAGTAGCTGTCCTAGTCCCCAGCTGCTTCCCGGAGCCTTTGCTCCTGCTCTGGAAGAGAACCTAGCTTCACACACACCCATGTTCTGTTTTTCAGTTGTTGTTTTTTCTTATCTAGTGTCACCTTTCAGCTCGTCCTCCCTGGCTGGGACCTTTTGCTGGATGATAACAGCAAATGAAACACCCTCAATCTGTTCGGGATGGAGGTCATTGGCTCTATCCCAGGAGCCACACTGGGATGAACGTTCGGAGACTTACATCTTACGATGCTGGAAATTTTGATTAGTGTTGTTTTCTTATACCTTCTCCAACATTTAGAATAACTGGATCTGTCTTACATGTGTGCGTGAATGGCCATATTTGTATGTGTATCTTTATTTATACATGTGCTATTTGTATATATGTGCTTGTATGTGTGTGTGCACATGTGTGTATGTGCACACGCACGTGTGTGTGTGTGTGTGTGTGTGTGTGTGTGTGTGTGTGTATGAGTTGTACATACACATGCACATTTGGAGGTCAGATGACAGTCTTAGCGTCTGTCCTCACCTTCTGTCTTCTTTCAAACAGGGTCTCTCTTGTTCACTATTTTGTAAAGCCAGGCTATCAGGCCCCAAATCTTCTGAAAATTCTCCTGTCTCTATCTCCCATAATCCGGTT